>CM076572.1:1399328090-1399768913 GCA_034641835.2 Pinus albicaulis
GAGAAATAATTATATTGTTTCATGATTCTTTGAATTTGTACAATATATGATAGAGGGGTTTTGAGCAGTTCCTTTGCCCAGATACATCTTGTGTTTTGTGATTGATAATTTCTTTCTCTTACTTGCATGTGATTGAGAGTTCGTGTTTTATATTCCACAAATATATTAGAAGTATTCAATATCTTGTTTTAGTACATTACACGATTGGATTGAATCCATTAGTATAAAGTTTCTATATAATTTATACATGGTATCAAAGATTCTATATAAATTTATACACTCTATAATTTAAAATCTTCAAGATCTGAACTTTGGTCCTATGGTAGCCCTTTGAGTCTTATTTCCAATGCCACAAGTCAGACAAAATTTGGATTCTTCAAGCTACATTTATGCCAAATCTCCCTCAATGACCCTGATTATGGACTGGTTCAATAGAGCAAAGTTGTAAGATATTCCACGTGTCATTGCTTTAAATATTTGTCTCTAAAATTGATACAGGGGAAAAACTAAAAATTCATTCAATTTAGGCCCCTTTCTACAGAATTCAACTATGATGCCTTAAACAAAAGTTATGTTGATTTTGCCTCGGTCACCTGTTTGAGATGAACTTCTAGAACCTACAAAAACTGTGACTTCCTCATATCATATATCTGAAAATATAGCAAACCAACCTCTTAATATCATACAAGACCTTAAACAATATTTCGACTCCTTGTGGTTTCAATTTTAGCTTCTGAAGCTTTGTAGAAAAAACGTTATAGCAAAAATTCCAAGAAGGCCTATTTGCAACAACAAAACCCTAGAATCCAAAGCTTTGATACCAAATTTTATGAAACCAGATCACAAATAGAAGAAAAGATATATCAACAACTTAACAATTATCTACTTAGAGGGGGAAAACTCCTTTAAATTGCATAAATGAACAATTCTTGGATGATTCAAATGAAAAAAATACTTTCTATATATAGGAGTCTAATGAGTCACAATATAATCAGAGCCAACATAACAATAACAATGCAAAGGCACAATAATAAAAATAGTGGGATTCTATGGGGAAAAATAATGAAAATATGGGGACTACATGGGGACAACAATAACAATAATGTGGCTACACTAACAATAACAATAAGGGGATACACTAGTATTATAGGGAGATAACATGTTATGTGAAAATTATGATGTGATCATGATTATGCTAGTGTGTATAAATGTATACATGTATGTATGTATGTATGTCATGTCTGACAAAGTCATCATGGATCATGGTTGTTTGATGCTAAATGTTTATATGTATATATGTGAGTATGTATTTTGTTGCTTGACAGGATAATGATTGTTTTATGCTAATGATTATATTTGTATGTATGTTTGTATCTATGTCACACTCTGACACGGTTGTTAGCGATCATTCATGTGGAGGAATGATTTCTTATGCAGGTGAATGACATGAATAGGTTCCTGGTCTTACGAGGAATCAAGTGGGAAGAGTAGCCTTGAGAAATATATGAGGTCAGTATCATGTAGATTTGAAATGATATTATATACTTGTACTATGCCTATGTTTATGTTATGGACAATTGACATTGAGGGGTACATCAGCGAAGTGAAAGTAGTGTGATCTACAACATGCTAGGATAAGCATGGATAGTGAAAAGGAAGTAGAATCAAGGTTGCTCGTGGGGTCAGTGTATGGTATATGGATGTGCAATACTATTGTTGTGTATACGATGCGCATTTTTTATATTCAATGATTGTACCTATTGTGATGTGTACATGTAACATATGTATCATTATGTACAGATGATGATGTATGATTGTTGTATATATGGTGTTGTGTGTATATTTGTAACAACCTTGGTGAAAATTCCATGTAATAAAAAGTTAGAAAATAATAACAATGGTTTATGGGAAACTTATTCCAAGCTGAATGTTGGGAAAAAACATCCTAGCGGGTGTACATTTAATTTATTATGGCTGAAGTAAATTGGCAAAGTAAAAGGCAAAGGCTTTGGAAAGGCATGAGGCATCAATTGGAATTTTATTTATGAAAATAATGGAAAATAGGAGAAAAGGGAGGTGAAAGGTCACGAGTTGAATGTGAGGAGGAAAATGAGGGAAAATAATGAAAAATGAAGGAAATAGGGGCCTCATCTATAAAAAGGCTTCTAAGGATCAGTTGTAAATATTTTGTCAATGCATTGTTTGGAGCTCTCTCATTGTTCTCTCTCTCTCTCTCCCTCACTCTTGGACACTTAATTTTTTCTTGGAGCACTTGGGCATTGGAGCAAGAACGAAAGTTAATCAAGGAAGAGCAGGATCAAGCAGATACAATGTGATTCTTTGAAGGTATCTATTTTCATATGTAATTTCCTTGCTAGATATAACATGCATGGTATTGCATGTCATTTCTTGTTGTCTGGTATTATAGCATCATTTTCACCCTCATGTGATTCATGATTGTCTCTTTGGCCTTGGGCACCCATTCCCACAGACTTGAACAAAGTTCATAAAAAAGAGTGTTAAAAATCCCATACACGGGTATGCCCAGACTTTTAAATTGTGCATACATGAGTCCATATATACTTTCCCCATATGCCATTAAAATCATTAAAAAATATATAAAAATCCCTATTTTGAGGGTACAGGTTGATGGTTATTTACGTAATACCTTTTGACCCGTAATGTGTTCCAACGATTGAAACTACTTTGAGGGAGTATAAATCCTCACATGAATGGTCTAAAGGAGAGAATTTATAGACATTATAATCTACTGGGCCCCAATTAACTCCGTTTCTGTGCCTCTGCACTTCCCGGTTTACAAAGAGAAACCCTTGTTTCCTGGATATGTTCATCAACTTATATGTCATCTCGTGTGCACAAGTCTTGAAAGAATCCTAGCGAGGCAAGGGTGGAACGGATCCGGAGGACGGTCTGTTCGAAAATCGTGGAAGGATTCAGGTGATCTCTCCACCTTTCTATTATTGTACATGCTATTCGTAATGAAGAAGAACCATCTTGTTCCCGAATTCACGTGTTAATATCTTCTTGCATATGTGAAAAGATTGTTAATTAAGAATTTATTATTGTTTATATGATGTTTCACATGGATTACACTGACATTTAGGAAAGATATATGCTGTACAACTAGATTTCCGTGCATGTCTCTTCTTGATTTCCAGGTTGAAGAGGAAGAAGGGTTGCTGGGGGTTTGGACCCCGCGGGAGCTACATCAAACGTAGGACCTACGGGTGAGTTCTACAATCTATAATATCTGGTTTTTAGCGTACAAGTGTGGTTGTGTGAGTCCTTCCTGAATAGCATGCCCTGATCTGTGGAGGTTTTTGACCCAACGACCTCTAGGGAGTTATTTCCCGAAATAGAACTAGCGACTCCACTGGGGATCGCATTCTTGTGATTCCCCTGTTGGGTGGTTTCAGCTGTTTTAAAGGTTTCCGACAATTTTAATCATTGTTTCCAGTCCAGTTAGTTTTTTATCAATCAGACTAAAGACCTGGTTCTTTAGCCAGGCTTGATCATTTTTATTTTTCATTATTTACCTTTCCATACGCTAGTTTTCCTCTACACAGACGCGTATACACGCAGTTTTTGTTAAAGGAAGTCGCGTATATGCGGGTTTCCTTTGACACAGTCGCGTATGCATGCTTGTTGAAAAACTGATAAGTAGCGTATGCCTGGGCAAATTTTGAAATTTTTGATTTCTTGACTTTTTGGTCTTGTCTGCGTGTGGAGACCTGTCTCTGCAGTGTCCTTATAGTCTCTGGATTGTGTTGATAGTGGTTATTGGTCTTTTTCTCTCTTGTTTGGTTGAAGACTGGCTCATTTGGCAAATCTTGTTTTTTAGTGCTTGCGTTTCTGGTTCGAGTACCAAGATCTCTTTCTGGAGATTCTTGGCTGTTCTGCTCTATCAGGACAGAGAGCTTCTGCTCATATGCTCTTTCTTCACTTTATGTTTTGCTTTGCACTTTAATTTTTGCCTACTTTTTGGTTGGTTTTCTTGATTTCATTTGACTAGGTCTTGTTGCAATTTTTGAAGAGTCATTTTTGGGTCTTTGAAAGTTTTGTTTGCTACAAGATTGTGCTATTCTTCTGGGCTGAGTCACTGAGTTTCTTGTCTTCCTTTTTCTCGTATAAATCTTGCTAATAAAGTGGCACTATAAGATTTAGAGCATTTTTGTTGAAGTTATTGCTTGAAATTCAAAGATTATTTGGCTTGGTAATTGGATAGTTTTCTTGGTCTCTTTGAAGTCTTCTTTTATAAAATTCAAAAAGCTCAAAAAACATTTTGTTTTTCCATTGCTTTTGTTTTGCATTTTTGTTTTGGTTTCTTTTCATCTTTTGAAGCCTTGTTGAGATTTCTTACCTTCAGTTTTTGACTTGATCTGGGAAGGGAATTTTGATTAGTTTCTTTCTCTTATTTCGAGCATATTTTGGTGTCTTTATACTGAGAGTTTCTGATTTGGGAACTAGATTTGTGGACAACCGGAAAAGTGATAGAACTAAGGGATTCGTGGAAATTTCTCTTTGATTTGTTAGATTTTGCATCTTAGAATTGGCATGCTCTTAGTAATTTGCATTAGGTGCACTTGAACATTTGTAGTCTTTTTCATAAATTTTGTGAGTGTGAGTTTGATATCTGAAAAAGAAAAATTAGTCTCGTAGAACCCGTGTAGAAATTTATTTTCATCGAAAGGCAATTACTGCATCTGCATGTAGTTTGGTTTTCATTAATTTCTTTTTTGCGTCATAAAACATCACGAGTTTCATTTCCATATTCCCTTGACTTAATATAACAGCCAACTAAAATAAGCGCATTAATTTAAAAACAACTAGCAAGTTTTTATTAAGTGTCATACATCAACTAGCTAGGTTGTAGGGCCTTGGATTAGGTGAGTGGAGAGTTAACTCTCCAAGGCCGCTCAAACTAAAACATAGAAGTTTATTAAATGAGCGAAATCCAACACCGTTAGGTGGACCGGGAAAACTCTCCTCCAGAGAGTCAAGCGTGAGGGGAAGTGAAGGTTGAGAAGAGAGATACCCCCTCTCCGATTTACTGGATCTTGCCTTAAGACTGTTCCGCCCGGCTACTGACACAGATTGGTGCCCTTAGTTGCCATTCCTAGGTACCACACAGGTGACTGCGGGGGGGAATACCTGTGGTACCTGAGGCAGACGTCGTATCACTTCCAGCAGTACTTCTGGAGGGTGCCCCGGTGAAGCTTGGGTACTTGCACCGGCAAAGGCTGTTGTTAGGAGGTCAGTGTAAATCTTTTTGTTACCTTTGCTAGTAGGCCTGGGCCATAATTATCCTAGAATACTTTCGGGAGGTCCTATTTTTCGCTTTCTCGTATTTTGGTGTTCGGTCCTAATCACTAGGAGCGGACCTGAAGGCTGGTTGCTTGGTTGCATCTTAGGGATTTTTATCGTGAGTGATCTTTGCTCCTAGATTGCTTAGCTTTATACTTTTTTGAGTCTTATTAATCTATTAAAGTGGCTAATTAAGTGCCTTGTCGATCGAGGATATTTTGGGGGTTATCTCCCGAAAGTGTTGAGCCTTCTTCAAGAAGGCGTAGGAGTAATATAGCAGGTGAATATCACCCAGTGGTATCTGACGCAGTGGAGAGAGATCCTCCACTATGGCTTGAAGGTGCTGTAGTTGGTTCTGGTGTTGGTTCCGAGAGGATCACTCTGTTCACCTCGAGAGTCTTATTTCCAAGAGAAGCAGAAGAGGAAGTAGAAGTAGAGGAAGTACCTCTGTCTCCTAAGTCACTTCCATCTCCTCTTCCTTCTGATTCTCTATTTGTTGTTGAGTACATCGGACCTGAGTCAGAAAGACCAGAAAGTCCTTATCCATCTCATTCATACCTTTCGATGGCCATGACTGGGAACACAGCTACGGTTGTGAGTGCTGCAAGCATTCAGACTCCTGCTTCAGTAGAAGGAGGAGGCACAATTGCTATATCTTTGATTGCTTCTAGTACTGTTGTGTTTGGCTCTAGTTTCACCCAAGCACAAGCTTCTCAATCTAGTCCCTTTTGTTTTGGAATGCCCATTAGTGGGATTCCTTCGTTTTCCTTTTCTGCTGCTGCAACTGCGTCTGCACCCATGTCATCCATGGTTAGTGGGTCAGCTTATTTTCAAGGGTTCCCCTTCGAAAGTGGGCATATTCCTAGTTCAAATCCTTCCTTAGGGTATTTTTATTTTACTTCTCAGACTCAGAGTTTTAACCCTTTGTCTGGAGGTCAGAGTTCAACTACCTTTACAGGTTGGAACCTTGTATTTATAGTACTAGGGGCAGGGAATCAGTTTCTCGCTGGTCAACAAGGGAATCTTTCTTTCCCTTCGTCGAGTGCTTATCAAGCTTTTTCCCCTGTTTCTAACACTTGGAACCCCTATCAGGGGGCTTCCTCTTTATTCACTACTTCGGGGGGGGGGAAATGGTCCGGTCTATGGTAACTCTACGTTGGGAGGGGGTCCTTCTCCAAATGCTGGGTCCTATGGCCCAACATTTTCTACAAGTTCTTTCTGGCAACCTGGTACCTCATCAAATCCAGGTTATTATTTTCAGAATGTTGGGAATTCATCCCACCAAGGATGGAATCCTCAGGCTCCTCCTCGTTTACCTTTTCTGGCAACGTTGAACTTGCCAGATTTGTCGAAATTGACGAATGATCCAATCCGATATAGTTCGGGGTGGCCTCCGGTTCCTACCAAACTACCTTCAGACATTCCAAAGTTTGAAGGCAAGAATGGAGAGGACCCGGCTGATCATATCACCACTTTCCATTTATGGTGTTCATCTAACTCCCTGATCGAGGATTCGATTAGGTTGAGGTTGTTTCAACGCACCTTGACTGGAAACGCTGCCAAGTGGTATATTGAGTTAACTGGGGGCAGTTTTGCTACTTTTGGAGATCTGGCTACTACATTTCTAAATTATTTCCAGTTGCCTGTCCGTTATGATGCCGAGACTGAAATCCTAGCTAATTTTAAGAAGGACGATGCAACCCACATTTCTGATCATATTCAGGACTGGCGGAGAAGGAAGAGGCTCATTAAAGCTTATATTCTGGGAGAATTTCTTTTGGAATGGTTTTTGAAATCTCTGCAGGCAGATATTTCTAAGGATGTATCCCTTTCAGGGGTATTGTATGAGGAGCAGGATATTTTTAGGGCCCAACTACTTGAATTGATATATTCTTAGTCTGGTGTCCTTCATAAATATTTGCCTAATTCTCCTCGCTCCAAATTAGAAATATCCAAGACTAAACCCGGTCCTCATGGTGACGGACTTATTGGGCCGATCAATAGTGGTGCAGCTAACTTGCTTAGTCAATTGTAGTAGTTTTCTATACAATCTACTTCTTCTGGTCAGGCTATGCCTGTTGATTCATCGCCTTCTCAATCTTTGTCGGTAAATACCATTCAGACTTCTAACCCTAAAGAAAATCAACAATCCGAAGTGAAGAAGAAGGGACGGAACAATAATAAGAAAAAGGGCAAGAATGGGAAGGGTAATGCAAATAAATCCAACGAGCATGTTGGTGAGGGTCAAAAGGATAAAAAAAAAGTGAAGTTTCCATGCAAATTGTGTGCTGGAGACCATTTTACACACCTTTGCCCTAAAATTCAAGATGTGCAGCGCTTGTTAGTCCAGCAGGGTTCTTCTAGTTCCCATGCTGTGTTGACAAACCCTTTTCCCCAAGGGCAACAGCTAGTTGTTGGCGCGAATCAAAATACTAGGGCTTCCTATGGGGGCACCCAGGAAGGGGAAATTCTGTCAAACATATACATGATGAGTGCTCCCAATGTTATCAAGAATGTCTTCATCGGAGCTGAATGTTCCCAGGAAGATATTGATTTTCTCGATCTCTTTAAGGAATTTAGGGATGTATTCACTTGGTCTTATGAGGAAATTCCTGGTATAGATCCATCTATTGTCCAGCATGAGATCAAGACTTACAAAAATGCTAAGCCTATGAGGCAAAAGCTTCGTCTGGTCAATCCTAGGAAGGATGCAGCTATCAAAGCTGAGGTAGAGAAGCTGCTCAAGGTGGGATTTATTTTCCCTGTTCCTTTGACAGAGTGGGTTTTGAACCCTGTTCTCGTAGATAAGAAGCAAGGAACAATTCGAGTTTGCATTGATTTCAGAGACCTTAATAAATAATGTATGAAAGATAATTACCCCACACCATTTATAGATCAGATTATGGATGAGTGTGCCAGTAATGAGATTTTCTCCTTCATGGATGGTTTCTCCGGATATAATCAAATTACTATCCGTCCTGAAGATCAGCATATGACTGACTTTATTTGTCCCCGGGGTACTTTTGCTTACAAGAATATGCCTTTTGGTCTTAAAAATGTTGTGGCTACTTTTCAGCGGGCCATGTCATATGCCTTCCATGACATCAAACATATTATCGAGGCATATTTGGATGATTTAGCTGCTCGTTCTCGAAAGAGAATTGATCATCCTGCTCACTTCCATCAAGTATTTGAACGATGTCATTTCTATAAGATTAGGTTGAATCCGAACAAGTGTCTTTTCGCAGTTACATCCGGTCGGTTATTGGGATTCATTGTGTCTTCGGAAGGGATTAGGGTAGATCCCTTCAAGGTTGAGGCAATACTTCAGTTGCCTCCCCCGTTGTCTATTTGTAAACTTCAAAGTCTACAAGGAAAAGCTAATTTTCTTCGGAGATTTATCATAAATTATGCTGAAGTTACCCAAGGATTTATGATATTGTTGAAGAAGGGAGTTCCATTTTTTTGGGATGACTTTGCTCAGCGCTCATTTGATGCTTTGAAAAAAGCATTGACCTCTGCTCCTTTATTGAGTCCACCTGATTATAGTAGGGATTTCCTTTTGTATCTTTTAGCAGCAGAATCTACCATTGGTATGGTTCTGGTTCAGGAGGACGATGCTCTGGCAGAGCATGTTATATACTATCTTAGTCGAGGCTTGGTAGGACCTGAACTCTGGTATACTCTGATAGAGAAGATAGCTTTAGCAGCTGTTCATGTTGTACATCGACTCAAACATTACATTCTTCTACGAAAAACTTATGTTTTGGCAGCAGCCAATCCATTTCAGTTTGTGCTCAGTAGGCGAGTGATTGGGGGAAAATACAATAGATGGATTGTGATTTTGCAGGAATTTGATCTTGATTTTATGTCTGCCAAGTCCAAGAAATCATTATTTTTCGCGGCATTAATCTATGAATTTCCTTGTGGAGAAGATATAGTCTATGATGAATCCTTCCCAAATGAACATTTGTTTCTTATCTCTCCACAAGATCCTTGGTATGGAGATATCATTGTGTATCTTCAGACTGCGAATTTTCCCTCTACTTTTTCGAAAGATGAGCGTTGTAAGTTGTGTCGCTTGGCTAAAAATTACTTGATTATTGGTGATGCTTTATATCGTTGAGGGGTTGATTCAATCCTGAGACGTTGCTTAACTCTCGAAGAAGCTGAGGCTATGCTGAATGATTGCCACAGTGGAGCTTGTGGTGGTCATTTATATGGGCTTGCTACAGCCCAAAAAATCTTGCGTGCTGGATACTTTTGGCCTTCGATTTTCAAAGATTGTATGGAGTCGGTCAAAAAGTATCATCCGTGTCAAGTCTATACTCAAAAAATGTGCACTCATCCAGCTCCGCTTTTTCCAGTCATTACCGTCGGTCCCTTTACAAAGTGGGGTATTGATTATACTACTTGTAACCTGCCTTCGGCTAAAGGTCACAGGTACATTATTGTAGCAGTAGACTACTTTACGAAGTGGGTCGAGGCTATGCCTACTTTTTGGAATTATGGTGAGATAGAAACTCTTTTTCTTTTCAACCAAGTTATGGCTCGTTTTGGTAATCCTAGAGAGATTTTCACTGATCATGGCAGTCATTTTGAGAATATCATGATGGCTGAGTTGGCTCTAAAATTAGGTTTTTGGTAGGAGCATTCATCTCCGTATTATCCTCAGGCCAATGGGCAAGTGGAAGCCGTGAATAAATCCTTGAAGACCATTCTTCAAAGGACAGTTAATAAAGCTCGATCCAACTGGCATATCATGCTGTATCCTGCACTTTGGGCATACAGGACGTCAGTGAAAACTGCAACTGGATTTACTCCGTTTCAACTAGTTTATGGGATGGAATCCGTATTTCCCATTGAATGTGAGATTCCTTCTCTTAATTTAGCTGTTGAGCTTCTTCCTGACACTTCTAGTCTTAAAGAACGTCTCCTTCATTTGGAGCATCTTGATGAGCTGTGTTGGGATGTCGCCACGATGAATGAGGCACATAAGAAACGAGTCAAATTTTAGTACGATAAGGCGGTCAAACCTAGGGTTTTCTCAGAAGGTGACCTCGTCTTGGTCTATGCCCAAGAGAAGGATGCCTTGGGTGCAGGAAATTTTAAGTCTATGTGGTATGAACCCTTCATCGTTAAAAAAGTCCTTAGAAAAGGAGCATATACCTTGGTTGATTTTGAAGGAAATGAGTTGCCGGAGCGCAGAAATGGGCTCTATTTGAAAAGGTATTATGCCTAGGCTTCGACCCGGCATCTTACTTTTGTATATAGATAGTTTTGTTTTGTACATATCTGGTTTTTTGGTCTTTGATGTGATGGTGATGTTTTTTATCTGCTTTGGTAGGTTGTGTCGAATGTCATGAGTCATTATGGTTTCGCCGATGGTGCTAGTATACACACCCGGAACTTGGCTTCCACGGCTTGGGTGCTTCATCATCCATTCGGTTAGCTGTTAGTATCAAGAGGAGTTTGCATTGGTCCTGCTTCCAATAATATAGGAGAATACACTGCAGTTATTTATCTACTCTCAGAGGCAATATCTTTGGATGTTGATTTGTTGATAGTTTTCTTGGAATCCCAGCTGGTGGTGTCGTAGTTGAACAATACTTATCGGGTTCGAGATCCATTTTTACTCCGGTTGTTTTTGAGGGTACGTTTGTTACAAAGATCATTTCAATTTTTAACATTCATTCATATTCCTCGAGAAGACAATTGGATGGTAGACTCATTAGCTAATCAAGCAATTGATTGTCACATTAATCATTCAATACATTAAATTTAATCATCAAAAACATCATGCATTTTTATACATTTGTCACATCACATCAAAAATCGTTGTATATATATATCATCAGAGTGTTCAAAAAACTATACAAAATTTGGATCTATAAGTCATAAAAAAATTAGGGCTTATACCTGATCATGTTCAGTATCAAAAAACATACATTCATCCACAAATCATATCTATTCACTCCTGTGGTCCCTTCCCAAAATTTGTATTCCTATAGAACACGATTGCAGTAGCGACTCGGCGGAATAATCTCACCGAGTCACGTGGTACGCCCACTACCTGTCTCTGGATGGCTTCAGGTAGATCTTCCACTGCAGCCATAGGAACTTGGCGATTTAACCCCTCCAAGTTCCTCTGTACAGCATGGAGGGTCCTATCTAGGTCTACAGTATCCGCCTCGCCTCTGCGGTGCTTATGCCGTGGGTAGCCCTCAGGACAGACTGGTCCAATATTTGTATCATGGTCATCATAATATTGTAAGTCAATTTGAATCCAATCAAAAAACATGTTTTGTTTTCACTTTTTTTTTACATATATTGAAAAAATCCAAAAAATCATATAATTAAAAAATTGCAATCTTACCGATTGTGCCCCATGCCGTGCCAGGTGGAAGGACGAGGTTTGGATCACCACGGAAATACATCCCAACATAGGGGTAGTCCTCCACTGCTATGACTTGTTCCACCCACCATTGGAAGAACTCGTCATCCCAAGTGGTTCGGGGAACTTCACTTCCCCCCAGTCTCTTCATCAGGTCAACCCATCGGGCAATTCTTGGGTCTCTTGGGCTGTGGATTGAGGAGATCACTCTGGGTCAAAGCCCAGGAATATTCTCAAAGAAGAATGTCATCAAGATGGTCCCATATCCGAAATTTTTTGTTTTTTCTTTTCGGATGGATGTTAGTTGTTGCTTCATGTTCATTAGTAGAGCTGTGCACCAATCATATAGGTGAACTAGGCATTCCACTGCTATGCTCATTTGCGTCCTGGATGCCTGATGCAAGGAAGCAGATCCTACTACCCTACCAATGGTAAATAGGAGAATATTCATGTGCAGCTCTCTTAAATCTTTTATAGCAATCTGAGTCCCTACTTTCTTGGACCCCTCTACACAGTAGACGTGGACATAGTCATCCACTGTAAGCCCTCCCAAAGGCTTGTTGTGCAAATCTACTGGGTCTCCCGTCCAGGAGAGTCCAGTAATGAAGTAGATGTCTTATACCTCTATGTGTATGGGCATTTGATCTATAATGAAGCAATATTCCTCCAGTTCCCAATAATTTACAAGCATTTCGAGCAACCAGACATTACTCTTCATATTTGGCATTTTGAAAAATTTGAACAATCCACAATTTTGGAGGACATTGAGCGACTGTTGATCTTGCATTACTTCATTATCAATCGCACTATGCTCACGTTTCCTCCAAGAGATGGTCATCCTGAAAAAAAATCATTAATTTGTTCATTAGAAATGTTTTTTTACATTTTGGGTTGTTCATACGCGACTTACTCTGTACACAGTCGCGTATATACGCGGCTTACTCTGTACATAGTCGCATATATACACGGCTTGGTCCATATGAACCCGTGTATGCGCAGGACCGTAATTTTAAACAAATATTTCTACGGTGAAATTTCCAAATTTTAACACTATACATGGACAAAATTGATGACAATGATGGATTAAGAGCTTACCTGACTAGTTTGGCAAAGTTTGACCACTGATTTCTCATGTTTTGACGAAAGAGGCTTTTTCTCCAGAGCTCTTTTTCCCAAATCAACAAGTAACAATGAACCAAATGTGAGGTAACATGTGTATTTATGCCCAGAATTTGAAATATTTTTGCAAAATTTTGTTATGCTTATTTTTTCAATCTATCTTAAGCTGCATAACCCGGATGCTTGGAAGTGCCCAGATTGGTATATTTTCAGGTACATTTTTATGAAGTTGAGATTTTTCTGGTTTTTTATCCATGACTGTTGACTCGTCATGGCAGGTATATGATCTTCACTGGCATATAGGTTAGGGAATCCAATTTTCCATTGCATTTTTCATACTAGCCTCCATTCTGATCACTTGCCTTAGGGTCGATCCCATCAGGTCATGAGTATTTCACCCATTTCACTCGCCGATTATTTCATCATGACTTGGTGGTAGAGCCTTCCTTTACATGGGCTTCCTAGTTAGTTCCTCGCTATCAGTTGTTGCCCATGTTGCATTTTATGTAGGCTTGGGAGTCCTCTTTAGTCCCGCCATGAATTATGTGTTGAAGCTGCATTCTTCTTCTTCTTCACTATCATTTTTCTGGCTATTACCCTAGAGGCTCCCTGGTGTTGTTGAGTTGTATTATTGCATTGCATACTGGCTACTTGTTTATCCTGGACTTTAGCCGGCTTCATTTGGACTCGATGTTTAAGCCATCTTTTGACCTTGACTGTCTGTACAAGTTAACCATTGCATGCACTTAGCTATCGTGACTTGACACCCTTTTTACCCATGGATGGAACATTCCTTTGAGTATCGCTTACTAGTTTCCGCCACCTTGCATTGAGCATAGGATCGTTCCTATCCCAGGAACTAGTGCATCTGTTTCTTGATACTCGTTCTATCCATTGTACCATAGCATTCTTTTATTCTTTTTCAGGCTTATTATATGAAAAAGACAAAAAAATCAAATATATCAAAAAGAGCGGGAACGGGATATTACTTCATAAATTGATGGCAGTATAGTATCAGTTTGTCACCCTTGAACAAAGCACATACACTTATATATTTTCTTCATTTGGGATGGTTTTAGTTTTGACCTAGGTTCAACCTTTGCCTTGTTTCACTGGTCAGTCCTCCCCTGGTTGGTTATCTCTTCCAATCATATGGAGAGTTTGTTTTTGCCTCCTGCATAAAAAACTTATACAGTGTCATTTTTTACTTCCATGGTCATCACGAGTCGTGCTTTTGTTCAAGGGAAGTTTAACTAGAGTCGGCCATTTTGCGGTGTCTCTTGACTCATTATTTAGTTGGCCTACCCAGTCTTGTCAGTATCTTGTTCTATCACATCAGATGTTTTGGTCTTCTGCTCGTGCTGGTTTGAGAAGGTCTCCATTGACTTCTTGCTGGCAGGTTTTTCTCTCATCGACTATGACATATTGCTCTGAGAGTAAACCTAGAGCCGCACCTTGGCCCTATTTCCATCATTGATAGGTAACCTTGTGCTCAGCATTCGATCATCATTATGGGTCTTTGACTGAGTGGTTTTCCTTGTGTTCAACGTCAGCATACATTATTACACTTGGGATTCGTGCAGTACCTTGATTTCCATTTGACCCTATCGGTGGATATCTTGCCTTTGTGTCAGCTTTCATTATTGGTTGGTTCAGAGGGTTTCTTCCGTACACTAGCTTCATCTTGTGCATGTCGGAAACGTACTACGGTTTGGTTCTGTCACTCTACTTCGTCTGATTCCTTCCAAATATTGGCCTACAGGTTACACTCGCACTGGACTGATGTGGGATGCCTTAATGCCTTCCTTCTAGCAGATCTTTTCCCATCGACTCTGACTCATTGCTCTGGGACTAAGGTATAGAGTCTTTTGTCAGTACCTTAGGGTTTGCAGTCATCAGTGGTAGACTCTTCGCTATCGACAGTGGGGATTCATCATTGCCTCCTGATTGGTATATTATTCCAAGTGTTCGACTTCAACTCATTCATTCGCACTTGTTAGATTGTACTAGGGCACCTTGACACTCATTTTCGTTATTGATGGGTTGTCTCGCATTGGTTAACGATATACATTATTGACCGGTAATCCAACGATTTCTCACATGGTCGGCTTCAGCTCATTTATTCCCATTGTGTAGAATTGTGCCATCGAGATCGGTGAAGACCTCGGGTTGCATCAGCATCTTTCAGTTCACTTTTGACAGTTCATTCAGTTTCTTCCAGTGATGCCGTCCACCCTTATATGTTGCAGTGTCAGTACAACAACATCCTATATGTTGGCTCCCGAGTTGCGTGATTGTACCATGTGTTCCACCCCTTATGATTTGGTACTTGGAGATTCAGTTAATTTTGTGATCAGACATCCATTTTCAGTATTATTGTTCAGTTTGATATATGTGATACTCGGACATTGATTCAGACTTGTACTTTCGGGCCGTGCTTAGATGATTAATTGTGTACTTTCAGTTCAGCTATACTTGTATACATTATGGATCTATTCTGTACTTTCTATATGGATATATTTTTGACTGAGCATGGGTATGCCCGCCTCAGACATGAGCTGACTCTCTGTTTTCTTTCATTGGTTTTTGGCAGGCTAAAATTTGGTGAAGTCCTCTCTTGTCCTCGCGAAGTTCTTTCCATGCACATAATACATTTCGGCCATCATGTATCCCTTCTGACCTCATATATTAGGGGGCATCTGTTATAGCATCATTTTTCACCCTCATGTGATTCATGATTGTCTCTTTGGCCTTGGGCACCCATTCCCACAGACTTGAACAAAGTTCATAAAAAACAGTGTTTAAAATCCCATACGCAGGTATGCCCAGAATTTTCCGCATGTATACGCAAGTCCATAGATACGTTTCCACGTATGCCATTAAAATCATTAAAAAATATATAAAAATCCCTATTTTTGAGGCTGGGTTGATGGTTATTCCCGTAATTCAACCACCCCAGCCCGTGGCCAACTATTTCCAACAGATTGAAACTACTTTGAGGGAGTATAAAAGCCCCTCATGTGCATGGCCTAAGGGAGAGATAAATTTATAGAAATTATACTTTGTTGGAGCCCCAATTCAAGTCTGATTTCCCGTGCCTCCTGCACTTCCTAGATTTTTATAGGAAACCCTTGTTTCCTGGAGATGTTCATTAGCTTATATGTCATCTTGTGTGCACAAGTCTTGAAATTATCCTAGCGAGGCAAGGGCGGGACGGATCCGGATGATGGTCCATTCGAAGATCGTGGAAGGATGCAGGTGATCTCTCCACCTTTCTATTATTGTACATGCTGTTCGTAGTGAAGAATAACCATCTTGTTCCCGAATTCACGTGTTAATATCTGCTTGCATATGTGAAAAGATTGTTAATTAAGAATTTATTATTGTTTATATGATGTTTCACATGGATTACACTGACATTTAGGAAAGATATATGTTGTACAACTAGATTTCTGTGCATGTCTCTTCTTGATTTCCAGGTTGAAGAGGAAGAAGGGTTGCTGAGGGTTTGGACCCCGCGGGATCTACATCAAACGTAGGACCTACGGGTGAGTTCTACAATATATAATATTTGGTTTTTAGCGTACAAGTGTGGTTGTGTGAGTCCTTATTGAATAGCATGCCCTGATCTGTGGAGGTTTTTGACCCAACGACCTCTAGGGAGTTATTTCCCATAACACCCATGAAGAAAATCCAATTTCCTTATTGCACAGTGTCTGAAAATAATGAAAGTATGTATGTAGTTTTAGAAATAGATGTTTGGGCAACTAATTTTCCTTTCTTTGTCATTCCTATTTATATTGCTTCCTTAGGTATTTTCCTGAATTCAAGAAAAACGAGTAAATTCAGATCTGAGATGAGTAGAGAAAAGGACATAGAATAGAGTTAAATCAACATAAATCAAAATCCAGCGCTTTAAATTTTAAAACACGCTTCAAATAGGATATCGATGTTTTTGAACCCTATACCCATTGAATTCCGTTAATAACCCTTTAATAGATTATCAAATCTCTTACATGCCTTACGCAATATGTATAATCCAACAATCTAAGTCATTAGATTTTATAAAGGATCGATTAATTAAGGATCACTTCAAGAGCTTGAACAATAAAAGTTATATCGAAAATTAGAACCTTTTAGCAGATACCAAAACTATATGTTTTTGCCACCAGTGAAATGCGAAATGCAATCTGCATAAATCGCACATCACACTTTATTACGTTGGATATAACTTTCCATTTGGTTTAACGTTGCAGAATGCGATATGCGCTAAAAACTCAAAGTATTGCGCTTTATAGGATTTTATGAATACATTTCATTGTTCGTTTATTTTCTTATTGGGTCTGACTTATCGCAATTTATTTTGAAATGATGTAAGTTTTTCTTTTAAAGGAGGCGTGACACGATTTATAACTTTAAAGGTTTTCTAAGATTTTAGATGGGGAATTTCATATAATTAAAAAAGGTTGAAGCGCTTATTGCAATTCAAAGTTTTTAAATGTATTTTAACTTTGTTAACTTGTAATCTTTGTGATTTGTGCTAAGCGCAATGAAATCAAAACAAAAAGAAAAAATCCTTTTATTCCTAAATTTTAAAAGCTTAATGCTAAAATGAAACAATGTTTTTGTTGAGCATTGGAAAATGTATGAATTTGCCATGTATTTCTTTATCTTTTTCCTTTAATCATAACTTCTTTATATTCTAGAATGGTAATATATTAAATAATTATAATAGAATTAAGGAGATTAGTGATTGTTGCAAATTGATTAAAGATTTTATTTTCTTATATGCATAAAATAGATGAAGTGGGAAGCGACCATTCAGGAGAAAAAGACAAAGCAGAAGTAACTGATGTCCCTTCTACAAAAGGCCATATCTAGAAAAGAAGGTCGAGATCGGAGCGGATAGTCAAAGCAAAGAAAGGAATAGAGTGGCATCAGCGCAAGAAGACAAAACGATAGCTGAAGATAGAATATAGAGCAAATCCCTCAAGATCTCTCGATCCTAAGGGATCGCTGCTCAAGCTTATCTGTATTTCTTGTTTTGTCCACTGGCTATTATAAAAGGACAGGGCTTGTAGAAATCATAAGCCAGTATTACGATTATTCATATTTCCTGTTGTATTTTCACAATTTACTCTTCGACTCTCGTTGTTTAAAACAGAGGGCGATTGCTTGTAAACTCTGTTACATATGATTAATACATAATCCGGTTTCCGTTCCATTATTTTATAATGGAGTAGTTCGGCGGTGCTTCACTAGCGGCTAAGGGCCCGACCCTGGTGGATCCACTTGCTATATGTACCAATACTTTCCAATTCTAGTCGTGTGATGGTTTGCTTTAGTTCTCATTTTCTTTAGTCGCATTGCTTCACAGTTTCCATTTTTTATAGCTTACTGTTTCACTGTTTTATGAAATCAGTTTATTGCATCAGTTATGACTGAATTGCGTTGCTATTCCTTTTCAACATAACAAGATTATTTATGCCTGTGTAACTTGTATTGTTATGATTCTTAGATATAAAGCTTCGATGTTCAGATTTTTTTTTTCATTTCCATTAAATATATTTGTTGTTCATTTCCATTAAATAGCTTTGCTATTCATTTATGATAACTAGCTTTATTGTTTATTCCTTTCCTGTAATTATTTGGTTTTCTTTAGAATGTTATTGCAGAGAGCGTGTTTATTCGATTTTCATTAGCAGCATTATTGATTTAACTCAGTTACCATTTCCAATTAGTTGCTTTATTATGGAATGTAAGATCATCAACTGTAAAGGACATTGGCTATTACTATCTAAGTTCTCAGATTGAGGATCTTGTTTATGCTTGATTTCATTTACATCAGTTGAAAAAGGAAAGAGTTATTACTACTACATCCTTGACTGATGATTGCTGAGTGAGTGATTGGATTTTAGAGCATTAATTTTCATGTCATTGCAATTAGATTTCATTTTCAAGCATCCGTTTACTCTTGTATTTGAAACACTGTACTTCAAGTTTGAAAGCATTAATATTAGATTAAATTGCCACCTCAGACTGAGTACACTCTTGAGATAAACCTGGATTGATAATTAATGTAGGATAAATAGGAGTTAAAAAGACACCTTTTATACCTCAACATTTTGGTTTCATTGTCGGGGAAGAGTGTAGCCATTTAGAAAGAGTGATGTATATTTGATTTTCTCTTCTAAGGAAGAACTGGGTATTAAAAACGGAAGGTAAGAACCTGCGTAACGAACGAGGAACATGCTCATTCACTAGCTCGCTTCATAGCAGAACTGTGTAAGGTAGGAATGAATGTTTGCTTTTTTTTTGAATGACTAGAAAATCTAAACAAAACAAAATTCCTCCCAGAGCTGAAAATCCTAAGGGACCGGTGACCCTTGGGCAAACAACCTTTATCGAAAATATCATTAAGAAATTTGAATCTCAGCCATCAGTAGGCCGTAGAAAAATTTCTTCTAGACAACCTACTAGCTCCCTTTGGGCCACAGAATCACCATCTATAGCTTTTGCTGAGGTGCATAGCTAAACAGAAGAGACTGAGCAAGGTTCTCAAGAAATTGAGAATTATCGACCAATTTTTTTACAAGAAGGGAACCCTAGTAACCTCTGTGAAGGAGGAGGATAAACAGGGGAAATAGAAGAACCAAGATCCCCTCTTGAAGTAGTCCAAACACTAAACAAACCATATAAGGGAAGTGCTATCAAAATCATCCAAAACAAAGCTGAAGAACCTGAAGAAACAAAATCCCCTCAGATAATAGTTCAGCAAGGGAGACTCATTATCCCAGACCAAGGAAGTGTTGTTAAGGTCATCCCTACTCCTTCTAGTCAGCCTAGGAATAATTCCCTAGAAATCCCAGAAGGATATTGGCACATATTTGATCAAATGGCCCAAAACTAGCAACCACCTCAACAAAATTCTACACTGCAATATCCCATTGTGGACACTACAGTTAATGCACCTATGAAGGCCATTCCTCTTCAGCATATTCCTACATTCCATGGCTTAAAATCGGAAGATCCAGATGCATTTCTGTTTGAATTCGATGTATTATGCCGAGGGTATGACTATACCACCGATCCCGAAGAGCTAAAATTATTTCCCTCCACATTAAAAGGAGCAGCTTTACGATGGTTTATGGGGTTAGGTGGAGGTGTTATAAATGACTGGGATCAGATGAAAACTTCTTTTCTAAAGAAATATCATGATTATTGTAGGTCCAGGGAATAAAAGGATGAAATATTTCAGATGATAGAAAAACCTAATGAAACACTAGAGGAATATGTAGAACGCTTTCAATACAACCTCTAGAGATCACCTTATGCATCTTTACCCTTACCTGATAATGTGTTAAAAACTACATTAATTAAAGGGATAAAGGAACAATGGGTTGAAAAATTAAACATCATGGGCAAAGGTGACATATATCAGGAAAATTTCTCTGACATTATTAATTTATGTATCAGGAATTCGAGAGTCAGCACAAGACTAAAACCAGGAGAACGTGACATGATCACAAGGGATAGCAAGACCTCCAGTGGAGGGATAGCACAGAAATTGTAAATCTACTAGAAGAATTCAAAACTGATATTCTAGGGACTCTAAAAACGCAGCGCGATGTAATTGAAGCTAAAAAAAAGCAAGCAGAAGCAGAACAAAATTTGGCAATATTCTGCCCTAGATGCAGAAAGAAACAGAGCCATAAAGAGTTTCCGCTGGATACAGTCCAAGTTTGTGCCATTTGCACAAAAGATCACTACACAAAAAGATACCCCTCAATCTTGAGATTGAAAGCAATCTACAACGAAGTAGAAGAGGAAATAGAAATGGTATACCTAATCAATCAGCGCTGTCAATGGCAGGCACAACAAACAGGTATGCCCATTGATTCATCCTCTTCTTTTTAGTCTCCTCAGTATAATTCTCAACAATATAATGGAATGTGGCAAAATCAGCCACCCTTCCCCAGCTAGTCACAACAGCCATTTTCTACATCACCATGGCCAAATAAAACAAATCAAACCAATTGGTTGAACTTTCCTTACTATCCACCATTTTGGAAAAATAATACATATCCAACACAATGGTCCCCCTCCACCTCGCAGAGTCAGACCTGGCAGTCAAAATGGCAAAGATCTATGAATCAACCAGTTGGAATGATTCCTCTCCCTCCACCTACACTACCAGCACCATATACATTGCAACAAAATCCCCAGGCCAACTTAAGACCGCAACTCCTAGCCCAACCCAACCCGAACCCTAATAATAGGCCGGTTCAATCTGTTCAAATAATCAAAGCACCAGAACTAGAAACCGAATTAAGGGAGTGCAAGGACCTTCAACTAAGGTCTAGGCGCATAATATAATCAGAGGGAGATAAAAATGTTCAAGATGAAAATCCGTTACCTTCAGAACAAACATTGCAAAAGGATAATGTGGTTAGAAAACAAAATCATGAGCAAGAAACTACCTCTTCTCCACCATTCCCAAAATGACTCATCATATCTCGTCCAATAGAACATCCTGATTTTGATCTTTTGGGAGAACTGAAAAATTTGTGCATAAAAATCCCACTCCTCCAAGCTATCCCATATATTCCCATTTATGCAAAGACCATCAAAAAACTATGTATAAGAAAGCCAAAGAGGAGAATAACAACCAACCCAACCGTACAAGTAGTCGGCACTCTATCTGACTTACTATCAGGAAGAGAAGCACCTGTAAAGTATGAGGACCCATGAAATCCTATAGTTACGGTGAAAATCAATGGAAAATAATTTCCAAATGACTTATTTGATTTGGGAGATGCAATCAATATCCTAACAACCACCACTTGTCAAAAACTTGACATTACATCCTTAGATCCAACAACAACCTTATTGGAATTGGCTGACCAATCAGTAGTCAAGCTAGAAGGCACACTACATGATGTAATGGTATCTGTAGACTCCTGGGAATACCCCACCGACTTCCTGATTATTAACCCCAAAAACCGGCTAGATGGACACCCTTTAATCTTAGGTAGACCTTGGCTGGCAACTGCTGATGCTTACATTTGGCTGCCGACAAGGCAACATGACTATAACTTGAGGAAGTTATGTCAATAATTTATCCTTATACCCTCCAGCCTAGCCAAGCCTAATGATAATAAAAACAAATAAACAACCTGTATCATACCTCATATAAAAAATTAGAGCACCATTAACCATAGAAGTTTCCCTCGACTTTAAATATCAAACAGAGGATGACATCATTAATAGTTTCATTAACCAACCAAAAACCAGATCCCATTTACAATGTCACATGATCAAGGTAGCATTTGATAATGAAGAAGAAAAAGATCCCCTGAAATACATTCAATATCAATCAATACCCACCACTTCTATTTACAATAGCAAAACAATAGAAATCGAGCCAGGAAAAACTCTAAACATTAACAAAAATCTGACTGCTGAACAAGAAGAGAAGATGGTCCAATTACTCAAAAAATATAAGGGAGATTTTGCATGGGATTACCTAGACATGAAAGGAATTAATATCTAGTTATGTACACACCAAATTTATATAGAAAAAGATGCTAGACCCATTCGCCAACCCCAACGAAGATTAAACCCTCATCTTAAGGATATTGTGAAAGCTGAATTACAAAAAATTTTGGATGTAAACTTTATTTATCCAATATCTGATAGGAAGTGGGTCTCTCCACTAGTAGTGGTGCCAAAGAAGAATGGAAAATGGAGGATAAGTTTAGACTACAGAGAACTAAACAAAGCAACCCAGAAAGACCACTTTCCCCTTCCTTTCATTGATCAGGTATTAGATACTTTAGCAAGAAAGAAATTCTTTTCTTTCTTAGATGGCTTCAGTGGATACAATCAGATCCAGATTGCCCCTGAAGACCAAGACAAGACTACTTTTACCTGTCCTTGGGGAATATTTTCTTACAGAGTTTTACCCTTTGGCCTATGCAATGCCCCTGCTACATTTCAAAGGGCCATTCTTAGCATCTTTTCAGATTTAATAAATGAAAGGCTCGAAGTAAATATGGATGATTTCACACCTTATGGAGAATATTTTGAGCCAGCATTAGAAACCTTGGAAAAGGTGCTACAAAGGTGTATTTCCACTAGGCTTTGCTTAAGCCATGAAAAGTGTCACATGATCATGACCAAAGGACTCATCTTAGGTCATTATATCTCAACAGCTGGAATACAGGTAGATCCAGCTAAAATTCAAATACTTTTTCTAATACCTGCTCCTACCACACAAACAAAAGTATGTAGCTTTCTAGGATTTTATGGTTATTATAGAAGATTCATAGAGCATTATTCTCAAATAGTTGCACCTTTATATGCACTAACAGGGAATGTTGATTTTATTTGGATAGATAAATGTGACCATTCTTTTGAGGATCTGAAAAATCTTGTATCAACAACCCCAGTGCTAAGGGACCCAAATTGGGATTTTTCATTCCAAATTTCATCTGATGCCTCAGAGACAGCTATTGGAGCATTCCTTGGGCGGGAAGAAGATAAAAAACCATATGCAGTTTATTATATTAGCAAGAATTTATCTTTTTCTGAATTAAACTATACTGTGACTGAGAAGGAATTCTTAGCTGTAATACATGCTGTAAATAAATTTAGACATTATATAACTGGGTTAAATGAGGCCCAAGTCAGTAGATTATAGAAAATCAATGAGTTAGATGAAGTTAGGCGCCCTCTGGCACGCTGCATTAATTCAACAGCAGAGAGCAAAATGGCACAATGCCCTCATTAAAAAGAAAATCTTCCACGAAGGAGATTGGGAATTCCTATATGACTCCAGGTTTCAGGATTTCCTCGAAAAACTCCAGACATGATGGCTTGGACCTTATGAGATACAGAAATCGCATGACAATGGCACCATTACATTAACTACCATCGATGGATCTGGACATTCTTTCAAAGCAAACGGTCATCGAGTAAGACTTTACCACAAACCACTTAATAGGGAATCCTCTTACCAGCAATTACGGTGAGATTCTACTATGTAGATTCTTGCTAAGGAAGATAACTCCTCCTCAACACTCATTCACTGAAAAATTCCTTTATTTCTGAAATTTGTACATAAGTTTTTCTTTTAATTTTTCTTATATGAACTGTTTTTTTGTACATTTTATTTTTTGCGTTGTTCTTCTTAAGGAACAACTGTTGTTCCTCTTAAGGAATAGCAGGCGTTCCTCTTAAAAGGAACAAAAATCTTGTGTGCATTTATTTTTCGTGATGTTCTTCTTAAGGAATAACTGTTGTTCCTCTTAAGGAACAACAGCCGTTCCTCTTAAAAGGAACAATAATCTTGTGTGCTTTTCTTTTTTGTGTTGTTCCTCTTAAGGAACAGCACATCTGCATGTTCATATTTTTGATGTTCCTCATGAAAGGAACATCATTTCTGCCGATTTATTTTGTTGTTCCTCTTAAAAGGAACAACATTTCTGCCAATTTTTTTTGTTGTTCCTTTTAAAAAGAACAACATTTTTGCTGATTTTTTTTTCTGTTCCTTTTAAAAGGAACAGCATTTACGTCGATTGTCTTTGTTGTTCCCTTTAAAAGGAACAACCCCTTCACCATTATTTTTCACTTTCTACTGTTCCTTTTAAGGAACAACAGTTTCGGTTTGGAATGTTTTTTTAAGCTATTCCGCCAAAGGATCAACATTTCTTGTTTGTTTTATCTGATGTTCCGCTTAAGGAACAACTGTTGTTCCTCTTAAAGGAAAATCAACTTGTGTGTTTTTACTTTTTGCTGTTCCTCTTAAAGGAACCACAGTTTTGCATGTAGATTTTCTTTTTGCTATTCCTCTTAAGGAACAACAGCTGTTTCATCTAAGGAACAACACTTTTTGAGTGCATTTTTCTTTTTTAGAACAACATTTTGAGAATTTTTGTGAATTCTTCATGATCCTTTGAAGGAAAAGATACAAATTTATGCAAGGACACAAAAATTAGAGGTTACTGGAATCAACATATCAAGGAGAAATTGTAATCTTTAAAGAAACTGTTGTGTATTGATAAGAAAAAAGGAAAGGACACAACTATCTATATCACTTTGTTGTCTTTATTTTCACTAAAACTAATTTGATTGATTATTTTTATCATGTTGGTTCTTCCCTAATCCTCATAATTCTCTTTGAATTTTATTATTGAATAAGAATAAGGGCATATTTTCCTCTTTTGAGATGTTCAAATTTCTTCCACCATCCCTACTCTTAAGGAGTGTCGAGCCATCCTTTATACATAAATAGGCAAGTGCTATATAAAAGAAAAGGAAAAGAAAAAAAAAAATCTATATGAGTATTAACAATTCTATGATATGTCAAATGGAGGATAGGGGGTCTCATCAAGAGCCAACCTACCATGATCATAAGGAATAAGTGAAGTGGCATTCCCATTATGGCCACCACACCAGGAATATGATCCAATGGGCAACTCAGAAAAATAGAAAAGTCCTTGGAATAGGAGGTCTCATCACGAGCCGGCCTGCCCACCTTTCACTCCTTCCTAGTGAATGGCATTGTGATTCATCTGGTTCTGAAGCTAGCACAATGGCCTCCATCATGACATCACAAAGCAATTTCCTAGGCATATATAAAGGATTATGATTCCAAGGGTGAAAAAGCAACTTTGTCAAGGTTATAGACACCTGTGGGTAATAGAGCTCTGCTGATGGTATTGGAGTCATATTTTTCAAAAATCAATAGAAATTATCAACAATTTTCTTATATCTTTATCTTAATTTCAAATGAGATTTATGCTTAAACCCTTTGTTGAACCTCTTATACATGAAATATTGCTTGGTAAATTAGTCATAATGGTTTAAGTGGATAATGACCACATAAGCACTTTTATTCATGTCATCTTTTCCCTTTCTCCTCTATTTCCGAATCATTACATAGAATTTCCATATCTCCACCACGATTTCATAATGTGCCTCGATTTCAAGAATTCGATAATTATTGATCATGTCATGAATATAAGATGACTATTGTTCAGACGCTCGATCCTCCATTTGAGGGCGACCCATCATATTTCAAAAGTAGACTTCCAAATATGTCTCCAGATAATGGTTCAATTCCCTATTATCATTAGATCCTAGAAATAGCAAGTTTACCGCATTTTCGATATGCATGGGGTGTTGTTCCATTTCCATTTCTCGTGTATTATCAGGAAACATTAAAAATGTGCAGTGGCCTAGATGAAATGAGAGGGTGAGAAGTACGTAGTGAACCTCAAGTATTATCAGCTTCGACGCCGCACGAGAAATTTTGGAGAGAGCAAGGTGGGTGGATTACCTACCTTAGACGACTACAACAACCCTGATGAAACTATGGCCACTGGGCCTCCTTGCGTAACTTGCAAGGGAGGACCATTCCATAGTAAGAGGAAGGAAAATAATAGTGACAAATGCAAAGAATTGCCGAGGTGTCCGGTCCGCTGCCATTGGACCCGTATGGACCCATACGAAATTGAGACTTCGTATAGCCATGAACATCTTTTGGGATGAAGGACAAACACTAATTGTTAAAGGGAAAAGGATTCCAAACTCTAAACTCGGGGAGAACCATGGGAAAACTAGCTAGAGTAGTGCAAAGTTACATTACATGCGATGGAAGAAAGGATGTGGCAAGACCACACCACTTAAAATTATTAGTGCATTAAAACAAAAATTTGTCAGAATTTTCCTACATATTTAAATTTTTTATCAGCATGAAGTCGCTTTTGAGCATAAGGAAATCCCATCATACAAGTATGGCAGTAAGCCACCATTGTTTAATTCAATTAAGAAGGTTACAATGGTTCGCCAGTGAGACTAGTTGGGAAGAATTTTTATTTTAGATAGACGGGAGTAGCCTTACTCTGCCTGAAAAACAAAAAGAACTACCAAAGACACAAAATGTGTATCTCAAAATGCAGACAGCTACCCCTCCAAATTAAGAAGAAGCATGGGAATGTTGGGAAACTCTTGTGAGTATGTTACTCATAAGGCCAAATATGAAATTACCCAAGGAAGTACAAGGCATATTTTTGAAGTTTTATCTGCAAATCATGGTTTTAGACCATTTGAAGAAAAACCCTTCCAGCCTATTCTCTAACCTACATAACTACATGGTTTTCATGAGGACATGAAAAAGGGTAAGCAGTGGGGTGTGTTGAGCATTGAAAAGGTATGAATTTTCCATGTATTCTTTATTCTTTTCCTTTAATCATACCTTTATATTCTAGAATGGTAATATATTGAAGAATTATAATATAATTAAGGAGACTAATGATTGTTGTAAATTGATTAAAGATTTTCTTTCTTTATATGCGTAAAATAGATGAAGTGGGAAGCCACCATTTGGGAGAAAAGAAGAATTAATTGTTGTCCTTTATACAAAAGGCCATATCCAAACAAGAAGGTTTAGATTGAGCGCATAGTCAAAGTAAAGAAAGGAATAGAAAGCAACTCAACACAAGAAGATAAGACGATAATCGAAGATAGAAGATAAAGTGAATCCTCAGATCTCTCGATCCCCTAAGGGATCGCCGTCTCAATCTTATCCGTATTTCTTGTTTTCATTCGCCGGGCCGTTATAAAGGACAAGACTTGTAGAAATCATAAGGTATTATTACGATTATTTAGATTTCCTATTGTATTTTCACAATTACTCATCGACTCGTTAAGCTAAAACAAGAGGTGATTGCTTGTAAACTTTGTTACATATGATTAATACATAACTACTTGCCGTTCCATTATTTTATACCGAGTAGTTTGGCAAGGCTTCACTAGTGCCTAAGGGCCCTACTTCCGGTAGATCCGCTTGCTATCTATACCAATACTTTCCAATTCCAAATGTGTGATGGTTTGCTTCTTTATTCTCATTTTCTTTAGTCACATTGCTTCACAGCTTCCCATGTTTTATAACTTCTACTGTGACATTATTTTATGAAATCGGTTTGTTGCATCGCTTATGAGTGAATTGGCGTTGTTATTCCTTTTCAACATATCAAGATTATTTATTCGTGTAACTTGTATTGTTATGATTCTTTACATATAATGCTTCGCTCGTCGTAATTTTCTCTCGTTCATTTCATTAAATATCTTTTATTGCTCATTTCGATAACTCGGCTTTACTATTTATTGCTTTCCCCGTAAGTATTTGGTTTTCTTTAGAATGTTATTGCAGAGAGTGTGTTTATTCTATTTTCATTAGAAACATTATTGATTTAACTCGCTAACATTTCCAATTAGTTGATTATCGTGGAATGTAAGATCATCAACCGTAAAGTACATTGGATATTACCGTCTAATTTCTCAAATTGAGATCTTCTTTTATGCTTGATTTCCGCTATATCGCCTGACAAAGAAAAGAGTTATTACTATCGCATCCTTGACTACTGATTGCTAAGTGAGTCATTAGATTTAGGAGCATTAAGTTTCATGTCATCCGCAATTAGATTTCATTTTCAAGCATCGCTTACTCTGTATTTGAAACACTATATCAAGTTTGAAAGCATTACTCTTAGATTAAATTGCCGCCGACCGAGTACACTTTTGAGATAAACTTGGATTGATAATTAATGTAGGATAAATAGAGCAAAAGACACCTTTTATACCCTCGCCTAAAATTCTATTTAATTTTTAAAGGGTCCCCATTTATTATTAAAAATAAATGGGGGTGTTGTATAGTAAAACACCTTCCTAGCATTCTCAAGGGAAGAACACACAAGAACCTTCATCTTCAAATCAAAATCCTCGTTCATATTGATGAAACAAAATTACCTATCGATTGGTATTTTGATATTGTACACTTCTCTGATTAACTTTGAGTGTCCTGCATAATTTTCAAGAAATAAAATGTAAGACACTTAAGTTAAAGTCTATAAAGTATTGTATCATAAATGGAAACTTATACCGGAAGGATCCTCTCAACATCTCATGGTTTTCTGACAAAAAGTGGGAACACAAGGAATTATTGAGTAGTTTCATGCGGTGTATATATGGTTGACACTATGCTCGTAGAGCCACAACATACGTAATAATAAGAGAAGGATTCTATTGGCCTACCTATTTTCAAAGTAGAATAAAAGGTTAGAAGTCAGACATTCCAGATAGATGTTTCCCCGGAAAGAAAAAACTCCCAACCCTTCCACTAGTTCTAGTAATAGTTTCAACACACTTCGTAGTAGGATTGATTTCATGTGGGAAATTCATCCAAGATCAAGTAATGAGCATATATGGATTTTAACTACCATTGTGTGACTACTTCACCAAATGGGTGGAGGCAATTTAGTTAGGAACACCGTTGTGAGCACGGCAGTGATCAAATTCATCAAGAAAAATATTTTGCTCCAGATTTGACGTCCTCAACAAATAGTAACTTATAATGCAACAACATTTAGCTCAAATATTATTGATTTCTATCGTAAGTATCAAATATTATTACATCATTCTACCTACTATCCACAAAGGATTCGAAATGGGTGGTCGACTTGTTATGCTATGAAAGAAACTCCCTCTCAATTAAAACAAATTAATATCTTGCTTGTACATGCATGTGTGGAATTGTATACTTGAATCGTATGTATGTATTTTAACTATTTTAATGATTTATGTGTCGAGTTAAAAATTTGTTTATGTTGATTAAAAGCATGTATATCATTAATAAATTGTAGGAAATTAATCATCAACACATAAAAAACATAATAAATGATTTCACCCATTGGTCTTGACTACATCTACTCGAGCCTTCGTCAATTGACTTGGCTTTGGATTAAGATGGAATTTATTTTACAAGTTACTACTCAACTCCAATGGTTGTTTGAACTGTACCAATGGGTTTATACATCATCATATCCTCGAATGACCGCCACCTTCGGAATGGACCTAGTCTTGGGCTTGACCTCTTTTTTCAGTGTCCTTGAGCTACCCCGAGTTTCTTTATGGAACAAATTCTCTTAAGTCCTTTTCTATCCCCGGAACCTTGTAATATTCCCAAATGGGGAAGCAATAATATATGAACACAAAAACTAAAAATAGTAGTGAATAATGTTATACCAACATGTATGACAACCATGGAGCCATTTTAATATGTAAATCAATAGAAAATAAGTACAATAGAAGTGGGCACAACTCAAATAATCAAGGAAAGCAGCCTCCCATGAATTCATATGCCAAATATGAAATGTCATACATAGAAGAATGTAAAGGACAAGTACAAATATAGTTTTAGATGATACACTTCTAATGGACATGAAAAATAATATAGATCTGCAAATATATGGCTAATAAAGTGTCAAGAATAGAGATCTAAGTTCCCAAACATATTTCCAAGACAAACCAGGAAGGGTTTCTCAAATATACAAAAATACTAAATGCCAAAATGGGCAAATTTAGGGATGAATAGTACCAAGCATCAATAATCAGATGAACATGCATATAGATAATACACATAATGAATAGATCTCCTCCAATATATCCTTCAAGTGAAAGGCTGATCCTAACATTGAAGATCTCACCCTCCAAATCACATTGAAATCCCCACTACATGTCCTATTGAAATAATGTACAAAGAGGATCGCGTCATAGATGATGGGAATATGTTGGCCTAGTTCCAAGATGTGAAATAAAGCCCACAACTCCTTGTTGGATTCCCCCAAATATAAGAATGCTTCCTCCTCGAGAACTAGCTCCGAAGTAGGTTTCTCAACCTCCACCGCAACACTCTGCAAACACAACACAATACCTCGCAACCGTGTTGTAGCTCGAAGGCTGTGCTTTTCCTTAAGCCCAAGTAAGGGAAAATGAAGTGAAATTATCCCCCAAGAGGCCTCTCAAGAAATTATATGATCTTACCAGGAACACCGTGCTAAACATCACAACAATCTCAACTAAACAACCGAAGAATGCAAAATAGGTCATGTAGACCATAAAACTAATAATCAATAATATGTCTCCTATGGCCGCTTTCCCTCCTTATAAAAATGTGAGCCTTCTTACCTCGGGTCCCACTCATTTTGGTTTCCCCACCACCATGGAATCTTCTTCCCATTCACATTGCGCTATCTCTATTGATGATCCACTCCTCCCATACCAATGTTGTTGACTGGTCAAACTTGACCTTTTCCACATGCATTAGCCCCCGCGTTCACACATGAGGGTGATTTATCTAGCGCTTATGAATATGATTCATTTTCACATTAAGAGGGATTTATGCCTACTTAAGAGATTTATGGGCCTCCCAACCCATTTATTCATCTAACTAAATATCAAGAGCAAAATTAATATTCCAATTAGCTACATGATAATTTAGGGAATATTACAGCCCTCCCTCCCAAATGTTTCTGTCCTTAAAAAAATGGATAGAACTAGAGAGCCTCCTCTCCTCTTCCTCGTAGCATACTCATATGATAAAATCTTCCAAGGAGCAAGATGTTGTCTTATCAATAAATCTCCAAGTTTCTCTCCCAATTAGGTAAGCTAGCTTTGGTAACCATCCCAAATAGCCATCATCATGTAGAAGTAAAACATTCATGGAGGAAACAATGTGTTGTCTAGAGGCCTTCTTGAGGCATGGGACTCGAAATATGTTGGGAACTATCATTCCCATGTGAGCCTCCCATCCCCAAGCTATCATCCATAGAAAATGAGCCACCCTCGAAAAATGGTAACTCATGAAAAATATCCTCCACTCAGTTCCTACAACCTGTAGGTGGGCCGCATAATTGAACATGGTAGATAAAATGGCCGAACCCAGGATATCTCTCTCCACTCATGATAAGTGTAGAGTATCTCATGATTTCTCGCTTCACAATGTTTCCCTCAATAGGTAAGAAGAAGATCGGATCTTCAAAGATCCTCCCCTAGATTCATGAATCAGCCGCCCAAACATCCCATGTAAGGTGAATGGTACATCATCATCATATGATATCCAAATCCCGAAAAGTGTTGAAGCTTATGTGCAAGTTTGGATGATACCAATGGTTTCTCCATCGGGTAATGGGCCATAGCCTTACCAACCGTTGTTTTAGAACATCATGGCAAGTTGTCTCCCAACAAGTTGCTAGCTGTGGCATGTTTGCTCATCTACTATGAGGTAGTAAATGACATTATATATCAGCCGAGAATAATAAGAATAACACCATACTTTCCCAAGGTCATGGAAATAAGGGTTATTCCATCACAAATGTCGGGTCCTAGAAGGACCATGAAACCCAAAGATAATATTGCCTCATGTGAGCAATGCACTGTGACATAGATGGTGCAAAAGATGCAACATTTATGAAATGATCAATAAGTAAAATACGTTTTACCACATGCATAGTGAGTAGGCTCTAAAGTGGAGGTCCAGATGAGGCTCTCCCATGAGAATTTTCTCATAAAATTCGCAAAAGGAAGGGATGCATTACCCACTGGAACACCACCCACCGTATACATACTCCCAAATGATAGCGTTTTTGGCCTTAGGTGATAAGGCTCTTGCTACTCCATGAATCCATTCTCAGGACATGCCATATGCCAAAGACATCCACCATCATGTTGTTATGCATGGGAGATTCCTTCCTATGTGGAAGTACCTCCATCCTCCAATGATGAAGGGTAGCCCTTTTGCATTTTGATTGTGCCATCCCTTCCCCCGAAATATCACAAGTATGGGAGAAATTTTTCCCATGCTCTCCCAAGAGTAGCCAAAGAAACAATAGCTATTGCTACCCCTCATGCCTCCATCATGCCAATCATGAGGTGAAATGTGATGATTGACATGAAGAATCTCATATCAACACAATGCACCCAAACTCCTCGATGCCATATGATGCAGTTCCAAGTCAAGTTACACCCACCAACATACACTTAGAGAAGAATATGTCACATGATGGCCAAACTCTTTCAAGATTAGCTAATGCAAACATGCATCCCCGCTTGCCCTATGTCATAGATATGAAGGTGACTCACCAACCTATTTGTTCCCATCCACACCCCTTCATCCAAATGTGGGTGTCTCCTACCATGCTCCATATTGGTACTCCTCCAATGGAGAATACCATCCTCCCATATTATATTTCTACATTTTCATTTCATGGGATGTTGAAATGCACTGAGATCCCCAAGTGAAGACCACTCATCAATGACTATGTTGAATCCATAGGGATCCAAGTATGTTGGAAGGCAAAGGCTTTCATTGAGCCGTGAAATTCTTACTAAGAAGGATCCATCATAACAATGAAAGATAAGATGCCTCCCCTCATCAATCATATTCCATACAATATCACATAAGTGAAATGGTCATTAGAATGCTCTAATAATCATGGCCCTCAACTCATCACCGCTACTCAAATTTACGCCGTCGTTGATATCCATAATGGTGTTTTTGTTGTCTCATGCTCATGCTCACGTCAACATATAGTTATGCATTGGATTTTTAGAACAATGCTCATCCTATCCTCCAAGAACTACACCCAACCCCAGGAGTTGAGTGTGCATCTCAAAATAAATAACTAGGATGATTTTTTATACCTTCTTGTACAACTCAGGGTCGTCAGTTGTATTGATAGTCTATCAAGCCCAAATCAGAAATATGTTTTGACCCTTGGTCATGCAATGACATATTCCCACACTTCCATCCATAAGATGTGCTGAAATAACGTAAAAGTGGAAACATATGCATACCTTGGTAAAGCTTCTAGATCGCTACAAGGGTTCCTTCCTCTGCTATGACTTCCCCAACTACCGATGATGATGGTTGCTCCTCTATCGTTGTATGGGTGCTGGTACAAGTCTCCTCATCCTCATGCATCTCCCGTAATAGTGCATGGGGCTCTAAATATCAAGAGATCAAGACCACTTTTGCAAAGGTACAAGTGTTCTCTCTCCCGAAGCCTAATAAAGTTCCAAGAGTAGAGATCTAAGTTCCCAAACACATTTCCAAGACAACCCTAGAAGAGTTTTGATGCATCCAAAGGCCGTAAAACCCACATTCTCACCTTAAGATGCATATAAAAATGCATTTCAATTTAAAAACCCCAACAATTTCGAGTCGTGAAACTCTAATGCGGAAGCTTGATTTGCTACCCATGGTTATACTACATAATAAACCCCATCTCATGAAGAATTGAAATCAACATCTAACTTTGTGTTAAGACCCAAATTATCATCACATATATATGTATGTAATGGCCCGCACTCACGTTTAAACAATGTTTATATGCACTCACCAACCCCAATGTCAATGAACATTAAGATATATTCGGCCCCACTTATCATCTCATTTCATTACTTTTTGAAATTAGACTTGGTTAAAACCCCAAAGTAAATCTTTGGGCTATGCATACCAATTCAAATTTCCGCCCATTATATTATATAACCTTCACTTAAGTAAAGTCCCCGACCTTGGTTATAATGTCAAATGCCGAAATAATCAATCCACAAAATCCCTTACCAACTTACATATTCACCGTCGATCATCATCAAACCGACTCGCTGGTGTTCCATCGACTCCAACTCAATGCTCCTTCATCCAACTACGGTCACAACGCTTCAACCTATCATGCATAATCCAATGGATATCATGTTACAAGATGCATGACATTTTTAACATACCTTTTAACACCGTCGGTCCACACTTCCGTTAACCACCACGCAACCTTCAAGACGAATGCCGTCAGATCTCGAACACTTTCATTTATCGATGGAAATCACATTCAATCCACCACCAAATTTATTGCTCAAAATCCACGCGAAACAAATGGTTTTGAGATACCTCTCAAAGATACGGTAACTTGTCTAGGTGTATCACATGGACTTCATAGCTTACCTCCTTACCACTTAAGGGCTACATGAAAACCATTTAACATTTTCAAACCCGCTTCCACCGTTCACTACTTATGGTCTCCGCTATAATGTTGCCTTACGCTCCACTTAATTAACATGTGACCTGTGATATGTGGTGAATAATTACACTCCATCGATTAATATCCACTATAAAGCATACTCGCATTATCCGTCTTTATTCAACTCATGTTTGCGAATAGACTAGGGGCCCATCCAACCTTTCAAACCTCTCCAAAGATATAGACAAAGTGCATGAATGAACTTCTATTGTTCAATTTCTATGATTCAAGTCCATCTATTTCCATTACAATAAAACCCCGCATGCGACTTCAAAACCCCTCGGATCTCATCCACCGTGTTTACACAACAAGGTGTGTAGTAAATCTTTAAAATAAGCCTATACGATGTCAATTTAAATTGCTAAAATATATCCAAGCTAATTTATACCACAATTAGAAGTCCATGCATCGATCCATTCGTGATCGATTCACATAATTTCATAATCACCATTACACACACAAATTTCATACACTTAATCGATTCTTATAGCCCAATTTCATTCTTGGGAAAGCTATATAAACCTCGCAATGAAACATGAACTCGTAAAATTGAATTCTCGTGTATTAACACATAGTAATTATATAGGAAATTCTTTCCCTTCCGGCTCGATATTCAATCAAGGCTCTTCTTTCTCATGTACTCGTAGGCTTCAAACCCTATCTTTCTCAAACCCTTAATCACTCTCTATCTATTTTTCCCTTTTTTATGCCTTTGAGGCTTACATTTTATACAAAAGGTCTTGAAAGTATTTTTGGTTTCAGTTTCTCCATCTCCTCAACAAAATCCTAAAATCACTACTTAATCCCTAAGATCTCTTTATCCAAAAGATAATGAAACAAATTCTAATTTAGGATTTATGATTAATTCCTAAATCTCTCAATCCCTATACACTCTCAACTAGCCTAGTTCTCTGTATGTTCTCCAACATTCGAGAACATTTACAAAAATTCCACACAATATTTAATTAATTGTCATTAAAAATCACTTAAATCCTTACATAAGAAACCAAATTCCTCTTTGGAAAACACAAAATCCCTAAGCTCCAATAAACATAAGCAATTTTCTTGAGCCTAATGCCCCCGCATCGACTCCCAAGGTAAAAATAATCATGATCTCCCGATCATGTGCTTTTAATCTTTGCCTCTCGGATCCCATACTCTATTTTTGCTAAGTTGTCCATAAGCCGCATTATTCTTCGTTGTACTTATCCAGGTTCCATATTTTATTCGCATCTTGCCACTAGCTATGCTTTCAAATTCTTTTCTTTGTCTTCTCCTTGATGTAATTTCTTTTTCTTTCTCTTGTCATTCTTTTCTCTCGAGCTACCTTCATCATCAACCTTTCTTATGCTTTCTCAATTTCTATGTCAAGTTTATCTTTTTCTAGAAATTCAATTTGTCCTTTTGTTGTTGTTTTCACTTCGATGATGTTGTTTCTCCAAATATTGTTGCTTTTGTTCCCGTATGTTACCTCACATGTTGCTTTTTATTTTGTTACCGTTGTTTTTGTTGCTTCATATGTTACTTTACTTCAGAGATAGTTGGTCAGAATGTTGTTTCACGTGCCGCCGTTTTTGCGTATGTTGCCACCATAGATGTTGTTACCTCCTAAACTTCCCGAATATCTCTTAAGATATCTCCTCTCGTGACATTCTTCTTCACTTTATCACCTACAAATTTACTTTTAAAAATAAATGGTTTACTGGATTCTTTAATCACAGTAGCATAATCATTAATTTTTCTTTTTATACTAGTAAGCATAGTCAAATTTGACAAACTAGACCGTCGCTTCTTTCACAACTTTAGGCCTTTCCACTTAGTGTCCTAATTTCTTTCCTTTGTTCAAATGTTTTCCAAAGAAACATTTCAGCCATTCCCTTTGTACTTGTTTTATCTCAACCACATCATCAATATGCTGCAATTTAGTTTCAAAGATATCCTTCTTCTTCTTGACAATCTTCAAGAATTTTCCATTACCTCCTCGATTGATTCTAGCAATCAATTGAACTTCTTCAAACACCATATCTTCATCCTTTATCATAATAGACTTTATTCTTTTACCACCGTGCCAATTCTAAGAGTCCTGTCCGTAATCGTCTTCTCTGGTCAATCAGGCAAGCCAACTCCTCCTTGTCATCAACAAGAATAAGTTCCTTCATATGAGACATGACTCGTCTCACCCTTCCCTGAATCTCGTAAGTTCCTTCTTTTGCAAAGATTTCATCTCCATTCAAGATAACTCCAAGAGATGGATTATCTTCGCAACACCCGTAAACACAAACTCTCAAAATTATCAACTTCAAAGTTACAAGACCTAATGCTCTCATTTGATGATCCACTACCAAATATTTTTTGTAGTTCAAGTCTCTTTCAAGACTCGTAAAATCTCTTCACCGTCTTTCTTCCAAATGGGTAGTTATTCCATTTTTCCAATCATCATGATAGAATGATGACCTTCCACCATGTTTTCAACTAACATAGTTTCCTTTCATTAAATTCCCCGACATTTTTCATTTGTTGTCCTTCTTGCTCGCATAATTAACACATGAATTACTCGCATTAAAACAAGATCTCAATGCTTCTTCCTCCTCTCGGAAACATTCTTGAGTATGCTACTTTGAGTTTTCATTTAATTTTGTCAAAGACACGTTGTGCTTATTTAAATTTTCCATGAGATTGTCAGCTAGTCTCTCTTTCTTCTTATCATTTGTTTCCATAAATGTCTCCGCACTGCCTACAATAATGAACCTATTTTTCGCAATTCCACTTTTTGAACTCTACATTCTTATCCTTGTTTCAGATCGTCATTCAAGAAAAATTTCCTATTGCTTCTTCAACAGCTTATCCTATGTATAGATCCTTAGTTTTTCCAATTCTCTTCTTTGAAGATCTAATTTTCTATATAATTCAACAATTTCAATTGGAGTATAACTTGGAAACTTTACAAAACTTTCCATACTCACTTGTTAAGACCAATCATTAGATGGTCCTTCTTCCTCCGCTTCAATATTTTGCCGAATATTCTCATGAGACCCTCTGTCTTCCTTTTGTTTCGAGATCTTGCTATCTCGCATCATTCTCCAAATTAATTTAGATTCAAATCTTCTCGCTTAACAAACTCTAAATCTTGCTCATCATCTTCATATGTCATGTACCCGCAATCATAAAAAATTCATTAGTTTTAAAACATAATACTTTTCTTTTTAAATTTCGTTTGCTTCTTCCAAGCATTTCTCTTTGAATAGATTTGCATGTGGAACTAAAATTCCATCTTTGACTCCAAAACCTAAGCTCTTCCTTCCATAAGGCAATCTCCTTTCTGCCTCCACTTTATTTTTAATGGTTGCCAAATTACCTGCTTCCCTTCGTGGGAAAGATCCATCCTCCTCTCGGTTTTCCTCTCTTCTTCTTGTAGCCATTTCCGTAGTACCTCCAATTTGTACTTTCATCACCGTAACTTCTTCTCAGATCCTTCATCTTATCTGTGGGAATTCTTTAGAACCTCTTATTTGATCCTCCCAGATCATCTTATTCATGATTTTCTCACTCATTATGAGTTTCACTAAGCCTCCGCAACAAGCTCTTCCTACCGCCACTTGTCTCTTCACCAATCCCCTCACTAGACTTGCCCTTGGCAAGTACCGGTTCACTATATATGGAACCTCTCGAGCACTCTTCCGCACTCTCTAGGCTTATATCCTCAACTCACCTTCTCTGAGAACACTCAGCCTATTATCCCTATCCAAACTTTATTGGAATATTTAGGTTCACTACCATCATCATAACAATCTTTGTTTTCATCTTATCCGCAACCATAATTATGCAATCACAATTTTCAACCAGATTAAAATTATCTCACCTTCAAGATCTATGTACATCTTGTTTTCTTCTATTGAATTGTAATTTTGAATGTATTGCCTTCATTCATTTCTACAAGCATGTTCACTTTAAGTCTGGTGGTATCTCACGTAGACATCGTATTTAGAATCTTAATCTCCTTTATTTTCCATCACACATGCATTCTGATTTAATTAAAAAATCTTTTAACTTTCAAAAAAGAGCTCTTCCAAATTGACATTTGATGCCCAAAGGCTGCAAAACCCACATTCTCACCTTAATATGCATATAAAAATGCCTTTCAATTTAAACCCTCAAATAATTCTCACTGTGTGAAAACTCTAATGCGAAGCTTATAATTTCATATCCTATGGTTATACCATATAATAAAACCCATCTCATGAAGAATTCGAATCAACATCCGACTTTGTGTTAAGACTCAAAGTATCATCACATATATATGTATGTAAATACCGCACTACGTTTGAACAATGCTTATGCGCTCACCAATCCCAATGTCAATGAACATTAAGATATATTCGACCCCACTTATCATCTCATTTTATTAATTTTTGAAATTAGAGCCCTTGGTTAAAACCCCCAAAGTAAATCTTCAAAGCACATCATACAAATTCACCTTTCCAACCATTATATTATATAACCTTCACTTAATTAAAGTCTTGACCTTGGTTATAATGTCACTCCGAAATAATCCGGATCCATGGCTTTTACCAACTTACATATTCACCGTTCATCATCATCAAATCCGATGATTGGTGTTCCATCGACTCCAACTCAATGCTCCTTCATCCAATGGTGGTCACAAAATTTCAACTCTTATCATGCATAATCCAACGGATATTGCATTACAACATGCGGTGACATTTAACATACCTTTTAACACTATTGGGTCCACACCTCTTTAACCACCATGTAGCTTTGAGTACACGTCGTATCTCGAACATTTACGATCTGATGGAAATCGCATTCAATCCACCCCCAAAGTTTATTGCTCAAAATCCATGCGAAACAAATGGTTTTGAGATACCACTAAAGCTACGTGTCACTCGTCGAGGTATTGTGCGTACTTCATAACTTACCGCTTACCACTTAAGGGCTACACGAAAACCATTTACGTTTTCAAAACCCACTTCGATCGTTCACTACTCATGGTTCTCGTTTATACTATTGCTCATGGTTCGCTTTCACTTTTCAATATGAGACCTTTGCATATGTGGTGAATAATTAAGCACTCCATCGATTCATATCCACTGCCATTACTTCCGCATTATCCGCCTTTATTCAATCCCATGTTCATGACACTGTGGTTCCATCCAACCTTCAAAACCCTCTCCGACATACTATTTGAAAGTATGAATGAACTTTCATTGTTCAATTTCTATGGTTCAAGTCCATCTATTTCCATTACAATAAAAAACTCCCGCATGCGACTTTAAAACCCCCGACCCTTCATTGTGTTTACACAATAGGTGTGTGTAATAACTCTTTAAAATGCTTCATACGATGTCAATTTCAATTGCTAAAATATATCCAGGCTAATTTATACCATAATTAGAAGTCCATGGCATCGGTCTAATTTCGTGATCGATTCACATAATTTCATAATCACTCATTACACACACAAATTTCATACAATTAATCGGGGCCTCAGAGTCTTAACTTCATCTACAAAGCTATATAAACCTGCACGAAACATGAAATCAGAAAATTGAATTCTATATTCTAACACATAGTAATTATATAGGAAATTCTTCCTCTCCGGGCCCGATATTCAATCAATGGCCTTCTTCCTCTACAACCCATAGGCTTCAAACCTCGAATCACTCTCATCTATTTTCTCCTTTTTTTATGCCTTTGAGGCTTACATTTTGCGCAAAATGTCCCGAAACTATTTTTGGTTTCAAACTTCCTTCATCTCCTCAACAAAATCCTTAAAATCACTACTTAATCCCTAAGGATCCTTTTTATCCACAAGATAATGAAACAAATTTTAATTTAGGATTTATACAAACTTAAATCTCTCAATCCCTATACACTCTCAACTAGCCTAATTCTCTCATGTTCTCCAACATTTGAGAACATTTACAAAATTCCTCACAATATTTAATTAATTCTCATTAAAATCACTCAACCCTTACATAAGAAACCAACTCTCAAACACAAAACCCCTAAGTCTAATAAAATACAAGGAATTTTGTTGAGCCTAATGCCCCCGTGTCGACTCTCAACGTAAAAAATAATCATGATCTCTTGATCATGTGCTTTTTAATCTTTGCCTTCTTGATCCCATACTGCTTTTGTTGCTTTCTCTCATAATGTGATTATTCTTCTATTGTACTTCTCCTGTGCTTCCATATTTTATTCCGCATCTTGCCACTAGCTATGCTTTCACATTCTTTTCTTGTCGTCTCCTTGCCGTAATTTCTTTTCTTTCTTGTTGTCAGCTCTTTCAAGATACCTTCATCATCAATCTTCTTATGCTTTCAATTTCTATGTCTAGTTTATCTTTTTGTCCGGGAAATTACTTTGTCTTCTCGTTGTTGTTTTCAATTTCTTCGTTGTTATTTCTCCAAATACTATTGCTTTTGCCTTGCCAAGATACACTTCACATAAGTTTCTTTTTCTTTTGTTACCGTTGTTTTTGTTGTTGCATATGTTAATTTTGTTGCTATAGATGTTACTATAAATGTTTTTTTCACATGTTAAGTATTTTGCCGTATGTTGCTACATCCTAAACTTCCCGAATATCTCTTAAGATATCTCCCTCTACAACATTCTTTCTTCGCTTATCACTCGCAAATTTACTTTTAAAAAATAAATTATCATTTTATTCTTAACTAGCGCAACATAATCATTCACATCGGTTTCTTGTATACTAGTATGCATAATCAAATTTGACAAATTAGTATCTTCCTCTCAGCTTCTTTCTTTTCACAACTTCGTGCGTTTCCACTCTCAAAGGTTCCAATTTTCTTGTTCAAATGCTTCCAACAAACATTTCAGCTATCTCCTTTGTACTTTTATCTCAATCACATCATCAACATGTTACAATTTAGTTTCTAGTGATATCCTTCTTCTTCTCTTCTTTGACAATATTCAGTAATTTTCCATTACCTCCTTGATTGATTTTAGCAATCAATTCAACTTCTTAAAACACTCGTATCTTCATCCTATATTAGAACATAATTCTAATTCTTTACCACCTGTGGAAATTCTAAGAGTCTTTCCCATAGTCTTCTCTTGGTCAATCAGCAAGCCAACTCCTCGTTTTCATCAACAAGAATAAGTTCCTTCATGAGACATGACTATCTCACCTTCCTTGGAATCTATAAGTTCCTTCTCTCGCAACAATTATGTCCATTCAAGATAATTCCAAGAGATGGATTATCTTTTGCAACATTCGTAAACACAGCCAAATTATCAATTTCAGTTACAAGACTCAATTGTCTCATTTGATGATCCAATACCAAAGATTTTTTGCGCTAAGTCTCTTTCAAGACTCGAAAATATTCACTGCCTTTCTTTCTAGCTTCCTGTAATATCTCCATTGTTCCAATCATCATGACAGAATGATGATCTTCCACTATGTTTTCGCCAACATAGTTTCTCTATTAAATTCTGCCATTTTTCATTTGTTTTTCTTCTTTGGTTCAAATATTAACACATGAATTATCAAGATAAAAATACAAGATCTCAATGCTTCTTCCTCCTCCGGCAACATTTCAATATGTCATGAGTTTACTAACTCCTTTGTCAACAAATCAAGCAGTTGATTTAAATTTCTCCATGAGACTGTCAGCTAGTCTTTTCTTATCATTTGTTTCATAAATTTCTCTCGCATTGGCTCGGGCCAATAATGAACTCATTTTTCTGCTACCACTTTTTTGACCCCTACATTCTTATCCCCTCCGTTTCCCCGACTATCATTCATGAAAATTTTCCTATCTTCGCTTCTTCCCGGGCAGCTTTATCCTGTATAGATCCTTCTTTCCAATTCTCTTTTTGAAGATCTAATTTTGTATATAATTCAACAATTTCAATTTGGAGTAGAACTGGAAACTTTACACAACTTTCCATACCTTCACTTGTTGTCGACCAATCATTAGATGGTCCTTCTTCTCTCGCTTCAATATTCTACCGAATATTCCCTACAAGGAGACCCTCTTTCTCGCTTTTTTTTCTAAGATCTTGCTATTCAAAGATCATTCTCAACAAAATTCGTATTCAAATTATTCTCTAACAAAATCTAAATCTTGTTCATCATCCTATGATGTACCTCGCAATCATACACAATTCATTAGTTTTAAAACATAAGACTTTTCACCATTTGATTCTTCAAGAATTTCTTCTAGGTTTTCTTCTTTAAGAATATATCAATCATCCTAAATAGGTTTTTCGCTTTCAAAATGAGCTCGGCTCGTTAATCTATGCCTCCAACTCGTCAGCACTAGGCCTCAAACTTCCTTTTTCTTCTTCTCGGTCGATAATTCTCCAAATGGCTCTGAAAAATCCCTCCATCGGATTCATAATGTCCATGATATTCAAAAATGAGTATTCACTTGTTGAAATTGGCCTCGTCACTATGGCTATGCTCCCCAACACCTAGTGGCACCATGTGGCTCTGAAGTTCACCGAAAAATTATTTGTAGCATCTCAGCCTTTAGAAGTCTCCAAATGCTTTGAAAACCCCATCATTGGATTTAAGAGCTTCAATGTAGTCAAAATAGACTATTGGTTTGCCGAGAATGGTCTCACGTCTGCCAGGGCCTCATTCCTCCCCGTCGTTCGAAGTGGCCCTAAAGGGTCTTCAGAATAAATCCGAAGTGAAATAACTCTTAGAGGTCCTAGCTAGCTATGAAACGTCAAAAAATGGCTCCAGAATGCTCCAATGAGCTAATAATGACTCTTCATTCACTCATAAATGGTCAAAAAATGAGTCTCCCACACTTTTGTCGAGTTTCACCTAGAAAACTCCAATTAAAAGTGGAGAACTCCACTTAATTGGAGTTAATTTAGTAGATTCCACCTTGAAAATAGGCATACTTCTAAACCCCCGCCAAAATAACCATTTACATTAAACGTGTTCTGGTTGGGCACATGACTCACATAACATAGTTACACAACTATTGGCGGAACTATAAGCGAAACCACATGTTTCTAAGGTTTAAACTCCTGCTAATAAGATATGGTTAGAAGAGATCACACAGGCTTAACAAACCATTTCATGTGATAAGGTTGAAACTATCAGGAATAAATGTCATGGTTGAAAACTGGCCGGAGGTTACGTTTAACGTAAAGTTTGCAATGTGAATAATACACGATACCGCTTAGCGGTCCCCAACCCCCAAACACCAACAAATTAAACTTTAAATATAAAACTCGCTACCCTATGAGGTTAATAACCACTTGTAGCAGGCGGTAGACTACTTGTTTGCCCTGCCAGATGTCTCGTCAAAACCTGCAAACCCAACCGAAATTTTAAAACACAATGGGTGGGCCACATGGCGCTTTTCATTGGCTCATCCAAACCATTCAACAAATAAAATTGTGACACTCGTCAAGATCCAATTGGCCCGTATAATATTTTGAGAAATATCTCAAGAATATTCCATAGAATATTATTTTTTGTTGATTATTCAAAATGCCTACTTTAACCCTCGGGTAAACTATCAAAATCTCCGGGCCATCAAGCTTTTGAAAACACGATAACTTCTTACGTGGCCTAAGCTGAACAATTCACGACGCCGAATCAAGAAGATGAGATATATCCAACATTGGCTTCGACACACTTTTGAACACTTTTTAAATTTGAGCTATCGCTAGGTCTTGATCCAATTTCCGATCACTCCTCCCCATTGGGAAGCTTTTTGGACTCCAAAATACTTGACTACCTATTCGAGATGAGGGTACAAATCCCTCACCTTCCAACCTCCATCCAATTTTCCCTTTGCCAAGCTAGTGCCTTGAGCCCAACTCGAAGGTATTCAACACTTCCTTTGGATGTTCTTGTCCTCCTATCAAGAATTGTATCTTCTTCTTTGGGCTCATCCGGTAAATTTTGGCGAGAAATCTTCAATAATAGGTATTTGAACATCACTTCAATATCGATCAAAGGTGGCTCATACAAATGTAAGTTTTCAACATTAACAACTAAATACATTTTCATATGTACAAAGGATCAGATAAGTTCTTCTAGGTTAAGAAATCAATCCACTTGGCTAAGCCACTTCCATGGCGATTTTTCTTGCCGAATATCTTCTTCTTGTGAATCATCTAGACTCATCGATCGTAATTGGATCAAGGACCTAAGTGATAGCTCAAATTTCAAAGTGTCTTGGAAGTGTGCCAAACCTGGGCGACCAGATAGATTTCCTTTCTCCCCGATTCTCACGCCACGAAAAGTTTGAAACCGACACCGTATGAAGAAGTTATCGTGGATTTGAAAAGTCTAGTAAACTACAATTTTTTGGCCTTGAAAGCAAGTTTGACTGGATTTTGAATATTCAAAAAAGAGAATATTTTAGGGAATATTCCTAGAATATTCTTTGGGATATTCCCCATAATATTCTTTAGGCCAACTAGACATCGACAAGTGTCAAGATGTTAATGGACAATGGGTTGTACATGTTTTTGGTTTGGCCACTAGAGGCCACCACGCACAGCCCGAAGGCCGCCATGTGGCCCAAGTTTGATGGAACAAAATCGTCTGGGCCACCGGGAGTCGACCCCGAGACCTCTCCGCATGCACACAAGTGCTTTCCATTTCATCTACCTATGGTTCTTAACCATATGAGTCGGCGCTTATATTTATTCTTGAATGAAAATCCCGTTTGGAGAGGGAAGGATACAACCCCTCCCCATGTGGCTTCGAGTCCATGAATCGTGGGGAAAATCACAACCGCAACCTATGACGCGTTATGGCAATTAGCCCGTTCACATTAAAATTTAACGCAAATGGTTCTCTAGCCCGCCGGTTCCGCTCCAATGCTAAACATCCAAATGAAAATCGCAGAGTTTTGTGGGACATGTGTCTAACTCCTATTGGGCCCAAATTAAGGTATGTTCACCCCGTAAGTACTTCCAAATTATGTTACAATTTCAAGGGAATTCCTCTTCATATTAACAATAAAGAGAATAAAAAGATTATGAAAACAAGAAAAAAATTAGACTAATGATGAAAAGGATGTTTTTGTAACAAAAATTGACCTCTCTCTTATCTCTCGCATGCAGAAGGTAGAATGGATGGACCAATAGGGAATGGAAGCTAACCAATGGACGAAACATATAAGATCCCTGTGAACTCCCAACTACCGACGAATGTAGACAGATGAATTCGAGTCCAAGAATCAAACGAAAGCCACATGTAGTGGGTCGTCGTTTGGGAAATACTTTCGCATTTTTGAAATCGCTTTAAAAGGCCAAAGGACTACTTAGAGAAGGGGGAAATGTGAGAAAGGATAGGAAATTCATTTTGTAATCGACACATTAGAAATGTTCGTATAATTGTATTTTTGTAACTTCACTGATGTTAACATCACCGGATGTAATATAGAGCTTTGAACAATAATATTTTGATGCTTTTACAGCATAGAGCTTCGGTGGTTTGGGCCTAACTTCGGAAGTTCCTCACAAGTTTTCATACTTTGTAGCTGCGTTAACCAATGCTTAAGTATTTGATGCTATCAGAAGCATATTTCCATTCAATAGCACTATCTTTCTTCGTGATTTTTAGAAATCGCATTCTTTGAATTAGGACAATCGCAATCGTATTTTCTCTGACTATGTTAATATTTCATTATCGTAGATAGTTCCAATTTTTTTAATACCATTGCATTCGAGTTACGTATCGTATTAAGTTGATTTGATAAAGACCGTCTTATGAATTTCATTCTTCTTTTAGCATAAATCTTAAGCGTTCAACTCGTTGATCAATGTTGATTAATTGTTTAAAAGAGAATTCCATTGAAAATTATTTAAATAATTGTTGTATGATTTATTTAAATTGCTTCATGACATCACAGTTCCACTAATGCCGCTAGTTATATTGTCGTTCCATTATCGCTCATCTAGTTATATTGTTGCTCCATGATTGCTCAAATAGTTGTATCACCGATTCAATTCAATTCATTACCGTTGAGCTTAGTTAGATCATGTTCCATTCAATTCCATTTTTGTTCACTATTTAGACTATTGTTTAATTCAATTCAATTGTTGCTTGATTTCTAGGATTGTTTAGTTTAGTTACCGTTGTTTAATTCAATTAGATGAAGCCAATCTTACCGCTCAATCTTAGGTTAAAAATAAATCCAAACCACCCTCGTAGGATAAGAAAACCAGGAAGTTAGAAAATTCTTCCTCATAAGTGACCAGGAGTAACTATTAGACGACTTGACTTCCGCATATATCAGGCCAACACTCTTGAAATAAGAAGACTTACCCTGTGTTAATAATTTAATGAGAAAGCACTAGGAGTTGTCAATAATAAGCCACTCCTGAGTACCAACATTTTGGCACCGTTAATGGGAGAGTGTTAAGATTCATCTCCCTTATTCATATTTCTCCATCACGTGAAGAATTTCATATTGAACACGAGAGGTAAGAGCCCGCGTACTCAACAAGCAACATGCGTGCTCTCTGCATCACTCTACCAGCCTATTTGTGCAAAGAACTCGTAGGATAGGTGCTCTTGTTTTATGCCTAGGAAGAAAAAGATAGAAACAATTCCAAAAAAAATCATTCACAACTATCCTCATAATCCAAAGGACCGGTGACTTTGGAAGACAACATATATAGGATGAAATTCTATTAAGAAATTTGAATCAGTAATTCATAGGACCCATAATTGTTTCCATTCAAAGTCCTAATACACTCCTTCTCGTGGCAGCCTCACCATTTGTAGCCTACACCGAGATTCACCGTGAGATAGAGAGGTCTCGCAGCTTGTAGATTTCCATTCATAGGCACTCGACCTCCAAAGAGGGAGGCTCTCGCAACCTACAAGAAGGAGGGGGACAAACTAGTGGAGGAATTCACATAGAAATATCGTAACCTAAGTCCCCTAAAGAAGTGATCAAAACAAAGTACTCATCGAAACAAAAGTACTTAGGATCCTAGATTAGGAAGTGTTGTAAACCCCACCGCATTCACCTCCCAAGCCTATTAGAATCACTCCTCCAGATCAACAAAGTTCCCGAATATTTCGGCACCTCCTCTTTGATCATATGGAAAATAATAAAAATCAGAATCCAGAGTGCAGACACCAACATTAGAATACCTCCTATTTTTGATCATGCTACCAATGCCCCTATGAAAGCCATTCCTGCACAACATCCCCACTTTCATGGATTAACCACAAAAGATCCCGATGCATTACTAATTGAATTTGATGTCTTATGTAGAGGATATGACTACACCACTGATCCATAGAAACTAAAACTATTTCCCTCTACCTTAAAAGGAACCGCACTCCCGTTGGTTCATGGGATTAGGAGGGGGAACTATAAACAACGGGACCAAATGAAGAATATTTTTCTTACCAAATACCAAGACTATGTCGAACCCGAGATCTAAAAGATGAAATCTTCAACATGTCCGCAAAAGACAATGAAACATTAGAGAATACATAGAAATATTTCAATACAATTTACAAAGATCCCCATATACTCATGCTATCCAAGGAAATTTTAAAAGCCACGATGCTTAAAGGATGAAGGAAGAAATGGTTGAGATGCTGAATATAATGGGGAAGGGAGATATTTACCAGGAAGGGTATGATGAGATTATTTCCATGTATTATATGCTCCTAGGGTAGCTCACATGAAATTGGCATGGATTTCTATGAAGAAAGACCTTAAGAAGACCAATGGCAATGTAAACTGAAAGAAAATTTGGAAATCGTTAGAAAATTTTAAACCGACATCCTCTAGGTACTTTGACAACACAACTCGATGTTTTACAAGCCAAACAAATAGGCTATAGCAGAACAAAACCTAGCCATATTTTGGCTCAGATGTTGGAAGAAGCACAAATTTCAGAGAGAATTTCCTTTGGACATGGTTCCGACTCTGTGCTATATGCACCAAGGATCATACTATGGACCAAAGGTCCTTCACTTCCCGTGCTGAAATCCATCTACAGCTAAGAAGAAACAAAGCCATTTCATTTAATGAATCAGTCATTTAGTCAGCATGACCTCGGCATACCGCAAAGACTCGCTTTAATACTTTCCTTCGTCGCGCTAGCTAAACCTGCAACAACTTGGCAAACTCAAAATCCTTCCCAACTAAGCCAAACCAAGCATTTCCTATGCCACCCCGGCCTACACAACCTCCATCGTGAACACAGAAATTTCGTCTCTTCCCCTTATTAAAAAATATCCCATATCAAACCCAAGTGTCAAACCCCCCTACTCAAAACACCAATTGGAATTGGACACACCCATGGGAATGGCCAATCCGTCGATAAGAGCAAGGACCCAAAGTCAACCTACGTGTCCAAATTTCCTACCCACTTCAAAATAAACAACATCCCGCCATACACCCCTCAATTTCATCCAACCCAACCTAATCCCAATAACAAACCGGTTTAACTAATTCAAATAATAGAAAACTAAACCTAATACCGAATAGAACAATGCAACAAACTAAGGTTAAGATCGTGGACGTACCATCTTACCTATAGAAGCCATTAAATCTACCCTAGTCCCAAGTTGAAACTCTCAAAAGAACCTAGCTTAACGAATATAATAGAAACAAAATATAAAGAAAAAATCGATCAACAAAGACCAAGAACTTAAGGGGTCGACCCCGCCTCCATTTAATTAAAGATTTAAATCTACCTGTGTCTATAATCTGCCCTAGATTTTGACATCCTCGGGGGACTTAGAAAACCTTTGTATCAAAATTTTCTAAAAGCACCAAGACATATTCCCATCTATGCAAAGACAATCAAAGAATTATGCGAAAAAAAAAAAGTCAAGAAAACAAAAGGTTGCACCCACCGTTCATGTGGTAGGAATGCTATCTGATTTGTTGTTAGTAGGAATCACCATGAAATATGAAGATCCAGGAAACCTCATTGTAACCGTGAGAATATCCGGCCATTCATTTTCAAACACATTGGATGACTCCGGGGGCATCCATTAACATCCTAACTAATGAGCTTAAGTAAAACTCGGGTATATTAGCTTTAGAACCTATGGCTACACTTCTATAACTAGCCGACATATATGTTACCAAACCAGAAGGTATAGTGTAAGAAATCATGGTCTCTATGGACTCATGGGAATACCTAGTTGATTCAGCAATTAATCCAAAAATGTAATGGAAGGACACCCATTGATTTCAGGGCGACCGTGGTTGGGCATAGCAGATGCTTACATAGGTCGTCGAGCAGAAGCATGACTTTATCACTAGAGGAGATTCTATAAAAATATCCTTATTTATCTACATGCCAAACCAAGCCCGGCCCACTCGTAAAATTCACAAACATCTAGATACATATTGGGAGAAAAAATCATTCACCTCTCGATACTAGTAGAAGCCTTCAAATTCAAGGATCAAATCAAAATGATGTAATTAATTATTTTACGAATCAAATACCCACGTCCGAAATCTGAAATGCCAAATTTTGAAAACATTCCTTGAACATGAAGAACAAGAGGATCCTATGATAGACTTCAGACTCAACACATTCCCACAACCGTTGTTCGTAACAACATACTTATTGAGATCAAGCGAAAAAAGGTTCGAATATTAATGGTAGCTTGGATGACAAGCAAACGAAGAAACTCATAAAAGTCATCCGGAAGCCCAAGGTGCATTTGCATGGGACTACCAAGACATGAAGGGTTTCGACCTCCACAACTATGCACCTTTTGACTCACATCCGTACCGATAGGAACACCCCCGCTAGACAACCCCAATGAAGATTAAACCCACACTTAAAAGAGATCAGAAAAGAGAGCCGCAAAAAATTGTTAGATGTAAATTTATTTATCCTATTTCAACAGCAAATGGGTCTCCTCTGGTAGTTGTCCCTAAAAGAATGGGAAGTGAGAATCTAAGTAGATTACGTAGAATTAAAAAAGGCAATGCGTAAAAGACCCATTTCCCTCCCCTTCAATGGACCAAGTCCTTAATACATTGGCCGGGAAACGACTTTTCTCTTTGGATGGATTCATTAGATACAATCAAATCCAAATAGCTCCCAAAGACCAAGATAAGACAACCTTACCTGCCCGTGCGTCACTTTTGCTTACGCATTTTTATCGTTTGGATTGTGTAATGCCCCGGTACAACATTTCGTAGAGCCATAATTAGCATTTTTTATGACTTAATAAATGAAGGACTTGAAATCTATATGGATGATTTTACACCCTATGGAGAAGACTTTGATCAAGCTCTAGAAACACTAGAAAAAGTGTTAGAACAATGTATTACTACTGGGATTTCATGTCTAAGGAATGAAAATGCCACATGATGATGACTGAGGGGGTAATTCTAGGTCACTACTGGCACTGAATACAAGTAGATCCAGCCTAAAAATAGACGTAATCCTTCTATTGGCCACACCTTGTACACAAATGCAGGTGCGCATTTTTCCGGGATATGCAGGATATTATCAGCAGTTTATAAAAAATTATCACAAATAGCTACGCCCGTATGCATTGGATCGGGAATGTTGAATTCCATTATATCAATAAATGTGACACCGCTTTACAGACTTGAAGAGGCCGGTCCCAACAACACCAACCGCGAGGCTCAACTAGAACCGCCTCTCTACATCTCTACCGATGCATCCGATACATCAATAGGAGCATTCCTTGGCCAAGAAGAAGACCGAAAGCCTTATACTATTTATTATATTAGCAAAAACCTTACTTCCCGCCGAATTAAATTACATGTGCTGATCGGAAAAGAATTTCTAGTCAGCTATTTATGCTATCAATAAATTGTGCACTATATAATTGGATATCAAGTGTACCTATACTAACCACTCGCTATTAGATATTTAGCTAATAAACCGATCATGAATGTGGAGAACTCGGTTACCGTTGTTGCGTAAATTTGATATAACAAATAAAGACCATCCAGGGAAGGAAACGTGGCTGTAGACTTTCCGCAGTCCCCAAGAAAGAAGACACACTAACAAACTTGACAATCAATTCCCCGACGAACACCTATTTGTTGTGTAGCGGTCAAAACACCATGGTATGCAAGATGTAAGGCAAATTATCTAGCAAAGGGGGAAGCTAACGTACACTTAATGCCAAGAAAATGAAATGGATTGTACAATGTAGCACAATTTTATCTTGGATTGCGGTGATATCATTCATAATAAAAGTTGATATGCACATACACATATAAGGGAATACGAAATTCCATGATATCTTACGAGCCTCGCTACGATGAACCCCGTGGTGGCCATTTCCCATTGCACAACGATAGGGCATAAAGTGTTGCAATTAGGCTATTATTGGCCTATGATTTTCAAACACGCAAAGAAGTATGTCTAGGCCTATGATAGCCGCCAAAGAATAAAGCCATTTTGTGCCAAGCTAATGAAATGCTTACTTACAAACACAATTGGTGTAGGGAACCATTCGAATGGTGGGTGTTGGACTTTGTTAGGCCATTCAACCACCATCGAACTAGAAAGTCACACATATTAGTTTCCATGGATTATATCACCAAATGGGTAGAAGCATGGGCCTTGTCAAGAGCCACAGAAGAGTCGTTAATTAAGTTTCTCTTTGAACTATTCGTATGATACGACTGTCAAGCGAAGATAACCAATGGGGGGCACAATTCATGTGAAATAAGATCACATCCACTATAAGAAATCACCATATCATCCACATAGTTATGTCCCTACCACCCAAGTAGACAATGGGCAAGTCGAAAGCACCAACAAAGTCCTCGAGGAAATCCTTACCAAGATGGTAGCAAAGACACCGGCTAGACTAGGATCACTAGATTACTTAAGCCTTATGCTTATTCATAACTTACTAAATACCACCGGATATCTACTTAGATATCGCCTAGTATTTGGGAGAGAACTCTATCTTCCATATTAAATTTGAAATTAAAACTATGAGAACAACTCCAGAAGTGATTGGACTTACGAAGCTCAAGCTAAGATAATCCAACAAATAAATGAACTAGATGAAATCTGATCGCTAGCCTTGCAACGCACAATGATCATTCAACAACAAGCTGGCCATGGGCATGAAAACCTAATAAAAGAAGAAGGTATTTCTCAAAAATGAGATTGACACTCCCTATAAGACTCTAGATTCCATTCTAGAAAACCTAAAACAAGGTGGCTCTTACTTCTCCACAGGAGATTCAAGAAGTACATAGAAATGGAACCTCACCTCGACCACCACAGATGGGTCTGGGTTCAACATTTCGAGTTAACTGGACACAGTGACATCATCACAACCTCTCACGAAAGAATCTTTTGTCAACAAAAGTACAAAGCGATCCCGCCATCCAAGTTGTGGTGCAAGGGGGTGATAACCCCACAAACTCAAGTACATGAGAGGTTTTCCAACATCACTTAGCTAATGTATATAATTGCTGTGTATTGTTATGTACATTTCTCCTTCACATTTTCTAATTATTTCCTTTGTAAGAATGTGTTTTTATAGTTGTTCAATTCGAGAAAAGTTGTTGTTCTATCTTTGAATGGTTGCTGGTCACCAAATTGAATATCCATCCATGTGTCATGTTTTGATTTTTGTTGTTCAATTGTGGGATGCACCACTGCCTGAATATTTAACTACCATCGTTCTCACAATTTGAATTTGAACAACCATTGGATGGTGTTTTTCTTTTTTACTCTGCTCAATTCGCTGAGATGGGCCACTGCTCAATCTCCGAACGTTTGCCGTCAATTGAACAACCATTTGTTATGTTTTTATTTTTGTTAGTTCAATTCATGAATTTCCATTTAGTCTTTGAACAAATTACTATCAACCAAAATTTAAAGTCATTTTCATGTTTTTAACTTTTTTGCTCAATCTCAGAACAATCGTCATAAATATTTGAACTATTGTTATTTAGACGAACCGAACAATTGCTTGTTGGTATTTTTATTTTTGTTGTTCTATTCCGAGAAAATAATTGCTAAATATTTGAACGGCTACCAACCAAATTAAACAAGCATTTTTTGTTTTCATTTTTTCTGCTCAATTCGTGGACACCATCACTAATCTCTAAATGGCTATTGCTGTCGAATTGAACAAACTATTTGCAAGATTTTTATTTTTTTATTCAATTGTGACACCGTTGTTCGATTTTGAATCCAAGCTCGATACAACCACAATTGAACAACCATTTTCATGCTTTAATTTTTTACTGCTCACTTTTGGCAACCGTTGTTCGATTTAAACTAAACAATTGTTCATTGTCAGAGTTATTTTTATCAGCTCAATTGTGAAATAACCATCGTTCGATATTTGAATGGCCGTTGTTCATTCGAATTCAACAACCATTTTTTTATGTTTTTAATCAGGTTGAGAATTTTTGAACGATCATTTCTACTAATCTCTCGAACAACTTCTATCTCGCCAACTTAAATAGCCATTCTTTTTCTTTTTTTTTTCAAATTGACTAACTCGAGTAGGGAATGGCAACTTGGAAGAGAGAGGGAAAATGGTAAAAATTACAAATAGATGGCCCTTTTGGCACTATAATTCTTAAACAAGAAGTCAAGACATGCACAATAAAGGACGGGGAAAGGTTGTCACCCACGCGCTCAAATACATATCACAATGCATGACCTTATGATAATATATCTTTTTTTCACTATTCGAGTAATATGTCCCCACAACATGAAGAAATGGAACAAGGGTATTAATTATATTGGTATTTTCTTTCCGCTCATTTCACCATCCCTCACTCTTAAGGAGTTAATGAGCCTCTATGTATATAAAAAGCAATCATTATGTGTTCATGCAAATCTTTAAGAGGATGGGGGTATCATTACGAGCTAGCCTACCATGATCATAGGGTTTCATTGCTATATGCCCACAATGGCTACCGTGATGAGGGGTAATGACCTTCATCTACTAGAAGGACAGAGGCATCATCACGAGCCAACCTAATCACTCACATAATTCTAGTGAATGACATTGTGACTATCTGCTACCACACCAACACATGCTGACTCTCCTTATAGATCAAGACATTACAATTCAAAAGCATCACTACACTTACATGCAGATTTTAAGAGAGGATAGGGCTCCATCACTGAGCTGGGCCTACCACGTTCATAAGAGTGTAGAAAGTGACATGCCCACCATGGCCACCACACTAGGTAATGACCTTCTTAATGACTCAAGGATAGGAGGTCTCATCACGAACCGGATCGATCACTTTGCTACAACCTAGTGATGGTACCATGGTTATCCGGCAACCATACCAAAGATGGTGATCTCCATAAAATTTGCGTAACAACTATTCTTACATAAGGATTGTGGCTCATTTTTTAAGTTAAAAATAGCAACCCCGTTGAGGCTATGAACACCGCCGCAAAAGAAGGGCTCGCTTTGTGGTATGAGAGAGCAGTTCTTCAATAGCCAATTGCCATATACACCTTGTCTTCCATTCTTCGACCTCAAGCTATTACTCAAATTAGTAATAATTATGACCTGCCATTAGAATAACTAACAAAGATATGCTTACTTATTTTGAACTTTGGGATGACAATGCCAATCATTACTTGACTCAATCTTGCTTCCATCATAACTTTTCAAACTTGTACAAGGACATCATATCGCAATAATGGCTATGCTATTTCCTCTCGCTTTCCGGTCACTTTCACACAAGATACAATTATGAAAACTGAAAATCCGACCTTTATACCGCATATGTTAGTAACTACTAAAACCACCTCGCTCCTTCACACGCATTATCATTACCAAATTTGAAATTCCCCTGCTTTGCATTCATGAGCGAACAATCTCTCCTATAGTTGAGGGTGTGGGCACCCTTTCTTCGAGGCAGTGGGGTGCACTGGTCTTGAATTCTGAAAGCATGTGAAATCCCTACACAAATCTCGTTAGACGCATCGATAACACCCGTAGAACACTACAATTAAGGCATGTGAATATTATCTACGTAGAGCCACAATCTCTTTTTCGCTTGCATACAACATCCAAACAATGTGAGGCCAAGAAGGAATACAACCAAAGGAAAAGAGCATATCACCATGGGAGAAAATAATTCTTCTGCTGCAGCCCGCAAATTTTCCAATTTCAGAAGATTGGGCCGAGTGCCATCCTCCAAATGAAAGTTGGATGACTAAAATATGTACACGTAATTGCTACGTATTCGACACGAGAATTGCACATAATTCTCGCAAAATTCAGAGGGAAGGAAAACCAGAGTCAAAGGTCGAACTATACCGCTACAAATGGAATTATCGTATAGTTTCGGAAACCAACCGAAGGAGAAAGATGGGCAGAGAAACATCTCCTCCGAGAGAAGCAAGAGAAGCAAGATACCAAGATCCGGAGGAACCGTTGGAATGAAAAAACAGAGGTATTAACCTTGCTCTCTTTACACTGCCCATGGCAAAAGAGTCAGCATTCATAAAAAAATTTATTACATGCGAAGGATGTTGGGATGTGGTAAAACCTTAATAGCTCAAACTTCTTAGCCGCACTTAAACAAAATATTTCAATTAACTGGCCGATGAATTATGTATTGCATTATACCGTTCCATTGAGGAAAGACAAGAATCCCTGCTGGTTAGTCACCAGGGGGTTAATAAAACTAATCATCATTCATGACTCGATAGGAAGCAAACATTCTCGGGGATAATTTTTTTGTTAACCCCGAGGCACAAGAACTGAAATAAATCCCCGACTCAACCAAAATTGAGCCCCCAAGGGTAAATACACCAAGAAGAAAAAGGACCCTGCAACCAACGTCGAGCCAAGAAGGAAAACGGTCCAAGACACTCCAAGGAACCTCGAACCTCATGGAGGAAGCAATACCATCCCATGCACCCTTTCAAGATTTTGAGGAAGAAATGGCTCGAGTCCTAGGACAAAATAAGGATTTAATATGAATCAAGAAACCCATCTGGGAAATGTAGAAGCAAGAGAAATTTCTTGATAACTGCCACCCCCAGTAGTTCTAGTCACACTAACGTCCCACCTCCGACCAAGAGGAACCACGAGGATGATGAGGCTCGTCCCCTATTGATAATTATGAGGTGCATAGTGATGGAGGACACGTAGGAGAGAATGGAATCACAAGATCATTCGTATGACACCGGCCCCGTGGAGCAGAGCACACACGCGTAGATAGCCTCCCTTGTCACCAGGAGGTAGAATCGCTCCTCCTAGTCAAGACCCTCACATTGAAGTAAATTCCAAAGACATAATCGTAAACACCATTTGTGACACCATCCTTGAAAGGGGAATTCCACCCCCTACCAATTACAAATAAGGACAATGAAGATTCTATGAAAGGAGAAGTGAGAAACTAAGAAGGACCGCAAGAGATTGGAAGAAATTGGTAAAATATTCGAGAAAACAACCGAAGAAAGAAAGAAGGTCCCTGATGCAAAAGAAAAGAAACCTCATTGCAAGAACTCAAATAGAACCAAGAAATACTATCAAAGGTGAAATGAAAATTGACTTAGTCGACACCATGGTAACCGGAATACAAACCAATTTGATAACTACTAACAGGCCGAAATACAAACCAACCTAGCAAAAACACACCACCGAGGCTGAAATGGAAGAATTGGTAAACACCATCGAAGCTCTCCACCCAAACTTAGCATAAGGTTATAGAAGAAAGGGGACCCAAACAGAGGAAGCCCCCGCCATGCCTCCATCTAGTAGAGAAAGTCACAATCCGGTAAATTACACAATTAACTAGTACAAGTGCGGCATGAACTAACATAGTGTAAGAAGGAGGTGGTGCCATTACAAGAATATCGTGCACCGGTAAAAAAATTCACTAACCTCTCCTCCATAGAAGATGAGACATTCGCCCAAATGCCTTAGAGGAGAATAAAGAAAAGGTTAAAATGGTACAAGAGCAAGTGGAGCACCTTAAAAAGAAAATCTCTACAATTTGCGCCATATAATGATGCGCTATCATGTAGAGCTTCGTAGCCAACTATGCCTTGTTCCTAATAGAATGGTGGACATTTCCTTGAAAGTTAAAGCCATCGTGGGAGGAAAAATCGATCACTTCGAGGACCATAGAAGAATTTTCCATTGTTGTAATCATCATGATGAGTAGGTTCTAGCCGCCTCCGTGTGAAATTTACATGGATAAATTCCTTAGAAGATGACATGGAAAACAACCCTAGCCCCTTTATAGACAGTGCCTACAAGCCTTCCTTCATTTGCTAAAAACAAGATTAGTTGGGAAAAATCCTACGACATATTCCAAAAAAAGAGAACATAGCCTAAATTTATGAGTCAGTGGGGAACCTACAAAACCCCCGCAACCGATCATCCAACACAAAAAATTCATGAGAAGGAAATGTGTGAGGACTAGGCCATGCCTAATCCATAAAGATATCATAGAAAATGCACTGAGAATACTTTTAGGACATTCATGAAGCGACCTTAGTAGCAGCCAAGCAAATATGGGATGGCCTCCATGAAGAATGTGAAGAATAGGGAGTCATTCAAGCATGTGAAATTCAAGGCCGCTCTGCATTCGTCTCATACAAAGCACTTCCCCTAGCCCAGCATGGGCCTCCATGGTTGGGATGTAGATACGTAAGCCCTCCTCTCATATCCTCCCGAGGATTATAATCTCTACTAAAAATTACCATAAGGATCCACAGCGTTGCCTTTGCACTCATGAAATGAAAACAAGGCTTTAGAGCATACAACGAAAATGCCTACCCCGCTACTCCTAACGTGCCTACATCTGAATCATCTATTTGCATGAGGACATGTAACTAGGTGTTGTGAGCATGTTGTATCTACCAGGTATGTTCTCACTCAGAAGTACTAAATTATGTTATAATTTCGGGAATTCTCTTCATATTAACAATAAAAGAATAAAAGATTATGAAAATGAGAACAATTAGAATAATGATGAAAAGGATGTTTTTTGTAAATTAAAAATTGACCTCTCTTGGCCCCACATGTAGGAAGGCAGTAATGGTTGACCAATAGGAAATTGAAGCTAACCAACAGATGCAAAAATATGAGATCTCGCACTCCTGTGAGGCTAGCAATGTATGCGTATAGACGAATTTGAGTCTGAAGAACCTGGAACAACAGCCATGCGCAATGAAATGTCATTAGGGAAATACTCTCTCGCATTTTTGAAATCACTCTTAAAAGGGTGAAGGACGGATGAGAAGGAAGTTGGAGAAAGGATAGGAAATTCATTTTGTAATCAACGTATCGTAAATGGGGCCTCGTATAATTGTATTTTTGTAACATCACCGAATGTAATTTAGAGCTTTGAACAATAATATTTGAATTTTTTTATCGCGCTTAGAGCTTTTGGTGGTCTGGGCCCAACCTCTAGAAGTTCCTCAGTTTTCACTGTAGTTTCTAACCAATGCTTAAGTATCTCAAGCAATAAAGTATATTTCATTCAATAAAGTTATAGTTCTCTTTCTTCAGATCATAGGAAATCGCGTTATTGAATTAGACAATCGCACTGTGATTTTCCAACTTATGGAAATATTTATTATCAAGTAGATATTTCCAATTCTTTTAATACCATTGCATTTGATTTACATATCATAGAATTTATTGATTTCGATGTTATCTCGTCTTTATGAATCGCATTCTTCTTTAGCATAACGAAGCGTTCAACTCGTCGATCGCGTTGCTGATTAATTAAGTCATCAAGAGAATTCCATTGCAAAATTACCAATAATTTCTGTATGATTTATTTAAATCACTTCGATTATACTATTGTTCCATTACTCGCCGCTTAGTTATACTCCATTCCATTACCGGCTTCTACCTAGTTATATCGTCGTTCCACATATCACAGTTAGCTAGATTGTTGATTAAATTCAATTCCATTACTAATCAACTTTATTAGATCGTTGTTCCATTCAATTCCATTGTTGTTTAATTTATTTAGACCATTTTTTAATTCAATTCAATTGCTACTTGATTTCTCTAGATTTTTGTTTAGTTCGTTAGACCGTTGTTTAATTCAATTAGATAGCTTCTCAATCTTGCTGCTCAATCTTAGGTTAAAAATCAATCCAAACCAATTCCTCGTAGGATAATAAAACTTAGGAAGTTATCAAATTCTTCCTCATAAGTGACTCAGATAACTATTAGATGACTCGACTTCGCATATATATTGTGCCAACACTCTCGAAATAAGAAGACTTACCCCGGTTGATAATTTCAATGAGAAAGCACTAGAGTTGTCAATATCAAGCCACCCTTTACACCAACAACTCCTAACCTCCATTTAATGTCAAGGTTAGCACTAGAGGATAAAATGGCACACCCTATTTTTGGCGGATTTTTCCAAATAATCTCCAGCTTAGTCGTAGGGCCCAAATTTAGTGAGGATTTTTTAGGGACATTGGGAAAAATTAGTTTAGGCTCTATCTTGAGCTACATTCGACCATTCTGAGTGTTATTAGAAAATTTTAACAATGTGATTCAAACATTCATTTTTGATGGCAGTAAAGCCATAAGGAGGACTTTTGATTGTGTTTTTTCTTTTGGATACGTTTAGGGGCTTACAGGGCCACTAGGGGCCAAAGAACAAAAGAGGCTTAGCCAGCAGCAACTAGAGGCCTTTCTTAGTAATAAAATAGTCAATTTTGGATGTTTTAGATATTATCGAACTAATGGTGAGATTTTTAGAGACATTAGATGATTTCTAAAGGCCGAGATACTTTGATAAGTTCTCGAGGGCTTACCAAGTGCTAGCAGGAGAATGAGGCCTATCCAGAGCAGCCTAGTATCCATTCTTAGCAAACCAATAGTCTATTATGACTATTTTCAACCTTATGAATCCATTGATGGAGTTTAGAAGCTTTTTATGACTTTCTAAAAGTCGATATGCTCGTAGAATTTTTCAGTGACCTTAGAGCCAAGGGGGTGTCACCAGGGGTTGATGCTTAAACTCGAGAAGCCGGAGGCCAATTTATGCAAGTGAATAGTCTATTATGAATTTTTTTGACATTATGAATCCATTTAAGGGATTTTTAGAGTCATTTGGAGACTTTTAAAAATCAATAAGCCATAGGGAAGTTTTTGGCAAGCCGAGGGCCATCGGTGTTGGAGGCCTAGATTGGGAGCCGTGCTCATTTTGAGAAAATGATCAGCCTATTTTGGATTTCTGATGTATGTTGGAGATATTAGTGAGGTTTCAAGGATAGAAAATTAATTTAGGGAGTTTGTGGCATAAAGAGAAGCTTAGGGAAGCTTTCTATGTACTGGACAGATGAGGTCAAGTCAAAGGAAGGCTAGTTCTATCTTCGCAGTGATGAGAGCCATACCAGGGATATAAATGGTATTATAAACCCTTGGTTCAATTTAGATAACCGTTGATTTGATTTTTAACTTGAAAAATAAATTTTCCATCCTAATCCCAAAGAGCCAAGTCAGCTGACAAAGGCTCAAGGAGATATAGCCCACTTATATTAAGGTGAGATCCTTTATTGAATTTTTGTTATGTGTTGATGTTTATTTTCTGCATTATGTTGTTTCACATGCTTAATATCGAAAACAAATGGTCTTAAGGCACTTAAACAATTAAAAAACATACACCGTTTCAACTATAAATTTCTGCACAAGTCAAGAATAAGCTAGATCTTAATTTGTTTAACTGAGTGGAAAGTTATTGAAAATCATAACAAATTATCCAAACCATTTTCGTATTAGGTTGATAAATAAGAAAGCACTAGGTTTCCTATTTGACTTGAAAGGTGTTTAATAAAAGGCAAAGATTTTTGACCTGCCTTCAACCGATCGTTGCCTACAAGTTTGTGAGTTTGGTAGATATGAAAGCTACTGATAGCTAAGTCCAAAAATAGGAAAACAAGGAAGAAGGGTTGAAGGCATATTATTATCCAAAGGGACCAAGGAAAACTTTGAAGCACAAAGGGTTTGTTTGCAAAAGGCCGGGCTGAATAAGAGCTTGACTCACACCCATTTTGTTTTGAAGTTTGTCAATTGTTTTTGAAAGCTGTAACTTTTTATTGAAGTTCTTTTGTTCATTCACATAATGATGAAAACTTCTTCAAGTGAGGTTTAAAAAATCATCTTCCTTCACAAGATTCTTCGATAAAGACATGAAGCGAGACTTCTACATCTTGAAGGATATGGTGTAAATTTTGTATGAGGATGGAAGAGAAAACACTAGAATTCATGAGCAATTGGTTACAATGAAGCAAGAGAAAGAAGAAATTCTTCAAAGAATGCATGATATGGAGATGCACCCATCAAGCCCAAGAGGCCTTAACCAAGAACATGCTTGAAACAGGTAATTAACTCTAATTTGTCTTCAATTTCCTCTTCGTAAAGATGTGTAGGTTCATTTGAAAATCACACTAGAGGCATAGGGTCCAATTTGATGTTTAAAATGGGCTGTGAAGGGGTTTTAGGAAAAATGCACAAGGCATGATTGACCCTATTTTGGTTGAGGAGAGGCCTTAATACCTTTGGTCTAGGCTATGTTCAATCTTATGGTGAAAACTCTACAACCATGAAGGCATTTGCAACTTCAAAAAGAGCTTTGTTCCAAGTTCTTAAACCACAAACATTTCAAGTTTGTTTTCAAGTTGATTTCCATTGTTTGAAGCCTATGTTGCAGCTACAAGATATTTGTATACATGCAAATTATGGTGAAGTTGGAACCTCTACTAGTTCATTTCCCGATGAGGTAAAAAAATATGGAAATGCAAAGAAGAATTGAGGTATAATTATTCCCATAGTCAAGTTGATTATGTTTTTGATAAGCATGGAAAATATAGATGCTTCGAATGGAAGAAAGAGTTGTTGTCTTACAGGTATGTGTAACCATATTGTTTCAAAATGTTGAAAGAGGATGAAGGTACAGAAACAACTGAAGTGAATGAACCGCAAAGAAGGTGCAAAAGAATTGCACACATTCCCAGAGAAAGGGACATGTTGTTGCCCATTCGTTGGACATTGCATCCAACTAATCGTCCCAAGAATTTGAAGTAAGAGGATAGAAAGAATGGTAAAAGTGGAACCAAATATTCCATCATTGATGTGAGAAAAGATGTTCCACATGAAGAAGATTTTCTAAAGAGCAAAAGTCGCCATGGAAGTGCCTTGACAAGAAGTGGCTTGACTTTAACTTAGTAAGACATACATTCATTTGTACATATGAAAATTTCGGTTATGTATGCATTTCTATTGGAAAATTACATTTGTTCGAGCCACCTTGGGTCAATTATCAAGGACATGATGTTCAACTACCTTCCCAGGGAATTTCTCACAAAAGTTTCTGGATGAGCAAGGAAGACAGCTTCTTTGATACAAGAGTGACAAGAGTATCAAGAAGGGAAATTGTTGACTACCTTTGAGTTGTGGTTCAAGGGCACTAAGCCATGCAAGGAAAATTGTATGAGGCTGAAAATGTGAGGGTGATGTACCCTCATTTAGTAAAAATCGCATTAGTAATCACTTTTGGGTCCAAAAGATTCCCAATGGGGAGGTGTGATCGTATTTGGATCAAGGACCTATGTGATAGCTCAAATTTCAAAGTGTTAGGAAGTGTGCTAAACTTGAGCGATCGGATTGCACTTTATTCCCGATTCCGGCTAAGAACGGTTCAAAAAACCTGACCTCGTGTGAAGAAGTTATCGCAATTTGAAAAGTCCAAGAACCTGTAATTTTTTTCCTTCGCTCAAGTTTGACTCCGGGTTTTGAATATTTAAAAAGAGAATATTTCTAAGGAATATTCTAGAATATTCCTTCTAGGCCAACCGGACATTGACAAGTGTCAGGATGTTAATGAAAATGTTGTACGTGTTTTTGGTTTGGCCAATTAGAGGTCGGCACGTGGCAGTCTTGAAGCCACCACGTTGGCCTGTGCTTCTGGTGGAAAAAAAATTGGTTTGGGCCGCTAGGATTTGACTCCCGAGACTTCTCCACATGCACGTGAGCATCTTACTATTTCATCCGCTCTTAGGTTCTTAACCATATGAGCCAACACCTTATATTTATTATCGAATGAAAATCACGTTTGGGGAGCATAGTGGCTGCCTCTCCGAAAACCCTTCCCATGTGGATTGAGCCCATGAACCATGGGCCAAAGTACAACCATAACCTCCGATGGTTATGGTGATTTGGGCCTATTCACATTAAAATTTAATGCAAATGGTTTTCTAGTCCGTTGGTTGTCGTCCAATGCTAAACCTCCAAATGAAAATCACAGAGTAGGGACATGTGTCCAACTCCGACCGCCATTTAATGTCATGGTTAGCACTAGTAGATAAAATGGCATGCCCTTAAATTTTTGTTGGATTTTTCCAAATAATTCCGCTAATCAGTGGCCCAAATTTAGTGGAGTATTTTTAGGGGGACAATTAGAAAATTAGTTTAGGTTCTTATCTTGAGCTAGATTTAATCATTCTAAGAGCACGATTAGAAATATCAACTATCTCGTACATTCCAAACTCATTGGTGAGGGTTTAAGAGCTATTGTGAGGAATTTTGAGTAGGTTTTTGCTTCTGTAGTAGTTCTAGGGCCAACAACAGAAAGAGGCTTAGCCAAAGGCATCTAGAGGCCTTTCGCAATACAATAGTCAATTTTGGATGTTACGTACATTACAGAATTTAATGGTTAGGTTTTCGCTTTTCAATAGAGGACTTATGAAGGCCTATGTCCCTCCGAGAAGTTCCAAGGGCCACTAGGGCCACTAGAACTTAAACAGGAGAATGAGGCCTATCCAGGCCATTGCAGATTCATTCTCAAGAACCAATAGTATATTATGAATATTTTGAGCCCTATAACTAATCAAGGAATTTGTAGAATATTTTGAGGACTTCTGAAATTCGACATATGCTTCGTAGGATTTTTCGTTGACCCTAGAGCCGTGGTGTGCCACCAAGTGTTGGAGGTGAAACTAGAGCAATGGAGTGGGCTGATTTATGCAAGTGAATAGTCTATTCGACTATTTTTTACGTATGAACTATCAAGGGATTTTTGTGAGTAATTTGGAGACTTATAGAGCTCTCAGTGTCACAAGGAAGTTTTGGGCAGCCTAGGGCCATCGCTGAATGGAGGGGCTCTGGGGATTAGGGAGCTTGAAGTCTATTCTGGGAGAAAAATCATCATCCTATTTTGATTACGAATGTTGGTAAAATTAGTGAGGTTTCAAGGACATAAAATTACTTCTAGGAGTTTGTGCCAAAGAGAAGCTTAAGGAAGCTTAAGGGCACCGACAGATGATATTTGTTGGGGTTCCCATGCTTTGTCAAGGTTGGAAATACCAAAATATGAGACAACATAAAAACCACTTTCTAGACCTCAAGATCTAGCTCCCGGGTCTAGAGAGGGATCTTCTATGATTGTCAAATATATATGTCTTTGAAGCTCAATGTTAAAATGTTAGGCTAGTTATAGGCACAAGGTTTGGTTTGTTTCATTTGTTTTGATTTGGTTGCCGGTTATCGTGAAAGAAGGGTTCAATGTAAGACAAGGATGAGAAAAGAGGATAAGGTGAGGTAGAAGTGTTCCAGAAAGGACCAAAACCATTGGGCAGCGGATTCGGGAAAGGATTTTCTTCGCTAATCAATAGGCGTGCTTTCAATTGGGCTAGTCATCTAAAGCATAGGATCTTAAAGATGATTGTGTGATATGGAAAGGTGTGAGAGGAGGAGATACCACGTATTTAGAGCACAAAGTTAAAGACCAAATTTCGGTCGCACAAGGATCCTAGTGGATGTGGCTAACTCTAATCCTCAAAGAAACCAAATATTCCATCTAAATCCATAACAAGAAACATCTAAGAATAGATACATTTAATTCATACATCGTAGAGCAAAGTAACAATATCCACTACACCGGTTAAATTAATCAAATCGATTCTTAGATAACACATTTAGAAGAAAAACATCAATGGCAAGGAGTATTTAAACACAGTAGGCCTAACAAGGGTAAATCCTATGCCAATATTCTAACAAACCAAAAGAGGAAACGAAAATGAAATGAATATAAACATAGAGATACAAAAACATCACCACAGCTTTGCATCGTGATCCAAATAAATGTGCTTGTCATATTAAATAGCAATTACCCATTCAAGTACAACATTGCCAATAGTTTAACACTAGTCCGTAAATCATATTCCCACCTCTATCTAACACTTTACAGAGAGATCGGGTGGTTCAAAAAGAAAACTACTTTCAATTCTCTCGATAATCGATCAACAACCTTTACAATGAGTTTCTTCTTATGAATTTATAGCTCCGCAGGAGCAAGAGAAGGTAGGTGAAGAACTAAGTGTAGCATTAACAACTCGAAGAGGAAGAAGGTCAAGTTCATTCTCGTATAAATTTTGTGCATTAATTTGCAATGCTCTTGGGAGGAAAATGGTCTGCCGACTTCTATTTACTCCAGGTATACACCGACGTACTTTGGTCATATGATCCGTAGTACTTCTCGATGATTCAACAAAATAAATCAATGATTCAAGTTCCATTATGCCGTGTAGCTAATGCTACCGATATCGTAGGACCTGCTGTCATGGTGGGAAATCCTTTAGGAACACGATATAGAATAAAAGTTGTATGGGCATTCGTCTTAACAGGAAAATATTCTCATTGCAGTAAACCCCGATATACATGAATTTCTCGTATGTTGTACACTCGTGTGATTCATGACATCGTTTAACTGTGTTTTGCTTTTAAATCCCCGTGTTAAGGTCGAAAGCTCTTTCGATGAACTGTTTATCACTAGCCGGTATTTCTCTCGCCGTTTCTTCATAAATGTCTTGATCTACAACTGGCTTTAATGGTGCGTATAGGTTCGTTTATGGATATTGAACTATCTCGATAATATTTATGTCAGCGTTACCTTTTTGAGTATTTCCATTGTAGTACCAAACTTTCCCCCCAAATTCAACCTTCCATGTGCAACACGCCATTACAATAGTACAATTGAAGCATGGCGGTTTCACGCCTTTCCGAAACCCCCGCAAAACACGAGAACAGTTAAGAAAAAAATGGGGGTGTTGATGCAAAGTAAGGATGACAAAAATGATCATGCTACTGCAGAATGGCTAAACAATGTAGAGGAATGATGAGGAAAGCTCAGAAGGTTGGCGGAGCTACAGAGGGAAATTTAAATGAAAAAAACCTTAACAAACTCGACTTCTTGAGAAAATATATGCAATAGGATGGGCTGAAGGTAACAGTGGATACACATGGGGATGACATGATGGGACCAAGAAATGGCGTAATAGTCAACAAATGGGAAAACAAATCCGCCATCGCATGTCAAAGGAGATCGACTAGTTGAAAATGCATGAGGGCGACAAACTATGGACCAAGGTACTACGCTATGGAGCACTCGTGCACAACTCGTGGAACGACGATCATGGATCAACTACCCCGCATCGATGATGCACATGCATACGTTTACGCATCCATGGATGAACGTTAATGCACGATGGGTAGAGCTTGAACAAAGGAGCCTGAGCCACGTGTTGAAAGCCGAGTGAATTGCCGGGAAATGGGAAAATACCGCCATCGCCTTCAAGGGCGGTGATAGATACCACTAGGTTTGTGAACAATAAGAGGGAGGGTCCACCTCAGATCGATGTACCGTGGACCGTCAGATCTCGTAGGTAAATAGACAAAGATACGTGATCGAAGAGGTGAACGCGAAGAACTACTCGCTTAGCAGTTAACAGTGGACCGTCCGATCTGCGAAGATCAATAGTCGATGTTGCCCCCGATATCATGGCGCGATAAGCACCTTCGCTGGGCGCCCGGTCGTGGCACCGGGTCACGAGAGGGAAACGTAAGGGGCTAAGACCCAATGTGTAGAGGCGGGTTTTCGGCCCTCTTTTTAGTGAAAATTCTGAGGGCCGAAAATGGGAAACGATAGAGGGAAGAAGGTGGGGAATTTTGGCTACCAAAGGGTGTAGGGATGTTTTAGAGGAGATTTTAACAAAGGGGAAAAAAAGGGTTGAAAAGGGACACTTTGCATGGATACAAGGGATAAATATAGACCTTTTGAGCACAATTTATGCAAACAATAAGACCCTTATAAAGGGAGTCACGGAGGGAAATTTATCAAAGGCAAAGGCACATGAGACTTCATGATGATGCGTCTTAGGGGAGATGCACTTTGAAGGCTTGCAAACAATTCTAGCCCCTAATTTGCTTGTCAAAAATTTACAGGGGGCTAAAAGGGTCAAGTCAAAGGAAGCCCAATTCTATCTTCAAAGTGATGATAGCCATACCAGGGATATAAATGGTATTCAAAACCCTTTGTCTGGCCGTATAACCAATGGAGTTGATTTTTTGAATAAAAGAAATTGTCTATCCTAATCCCAAAGAGCCAAGTTAGTTGAAAAAGGCTCAAGGAGACGTAGCTCACGATATTCGAGTGAAATCCTTTTATTAAATTTGTTGTTCTCGTGCTGATTTATATTTTCTTCATTATAGGGTCGTTTCACATGCTTAATATCATAAAAAAAAATGGTCTAAAATTTGACTTAAAATGCTTAAAAACATACACCTATTTCAATTATAAATTTTACATTGTCAAGAATAAGCTAGATATTAATTTGTTTAACTGAAAGTGGAGATTCTTGAAAAGCATAACAAGTTATCCAATGAATTTTCATATCGTATATCAATGATGGAATCTTTTGTTCCATTCTCACCGCATTTTTATCCTGCTTCAAATGTGTAATATTCCTACTTAGCCTAAGCTAAGCTAAGAAGAATATTCATTTTTGTTTTACTTTTCTCGTTGCATGAATAAAGGAGGACATAAAACTCCCGAAAATATCGAATAAATCAATGCCCATGTAAACAAAGATAAATCAAAATAGCAAAGCAACCACTAGAGGGTGAAAGGATTTGAGCCGTGAGACTAGGTCAACCATGGCCAAATCTATGTTGTTGTCTAATTTCAATGTATCTCCTAAAGGGACATCGTAGTTCTAGAAGGAGGCCCCCTACAAAAGGAGCTAACCCACTAAGGTGGCTTAGGGGTTTGCAAAGGCTTCCATCTTATAAAAGGAAGGGGAGGGCAGAAGAGAAGGTTGTTGATTGATTATATTTTTGAGTATCTTGTCCGCTTAGACAAATACTATTCTTTGTTGTTTAGTAGAGGATCGTGTTGCTTAGCACTGGAGATCCTATGAAGGGATTTCACCTCTTCTTTTCGTTGAGGATTCTTGGAGGAGTGTTTGTTGATTTGATCCAATATCAAGCTTGAGGCCAAGATCTTACCTCCAATTGTAGCAGGCCGGAATCGTTGAGGGTTTCCACTTTTCTAGCCGCAACAAGTGGATTCTAGATCTCGAGAGATTTAGTTTGTTTTGGGAGCCTCTTCATGGAGTGTGTCTTTTAACCTCCCGGAAGAGTGCCTCTCCCGTTTGTACCCCGCATCTCAGAATTTGGTAGTGGAACATCTATGTCATTTGAGCTACAATGCTCTTTCCACAGGAACTGCTAAGATTGACATGAGATTCTTCATGGTGTTTTGATCACGCTTAATGAGAGATCTCTAATGCTCCTGCCTTGCTCTCTCCACTTTGGTGATCCTTGGATTAGCTTGCTGATCCATGTTCTATTTAGATTTGATCTTTCATCATGTAATTTTATATTCAGAAATTACCGTAGCATTTTTACGTATCCGTGACTTGAAACTCGCATCTACTCTTTGTTATGCATGATTTTGTCAAACCCCAAGGGGATCTTGTAAGCAAGACTATGTGAAGCTTCTAGATCTGAAATAGATTTGATGTTTTGTCCAAATATATTTCCTAGATCTGAGTTTTAATATTCAGATGTTGCAGCTCCTTAAAATAACGTTGTTGAGCCATTTCTCGCATTTATATATGTGTTGCAGCCTTCTTTTTCGAGGATTTATTGCCTATTGCCTCATGTATTCTACCGTATATTGAAAGAGCTCCATTATAATTCTGATTTTCTACTATAAATTCATAATTTAATCATATTTTATTCCCTCCTACTCATATTGTCCAAGACCGCATTATTCCCGAAGCAATTTTTGCATAGCCGGTGAGCCCTCCCCGTAGGGTGTTTTTCAACCTAGACTAGGTGGTGGGAGACTGCTACCACACCTAGTTTGATTTGTTTTTGCTCCCTAGATATAGACTCCAGATATTCTTATCTAATGGATCCAAGGGTTTTAAAATCATTTATACATCAATATCCTAGAGTGTTATTTCAATGCTTGCTGTATATTCCTGCATTTGGGATATTACAAAGGGCATAGAGCCTTTCTTGGCACAACCTCGTATTTGCATTGCTAACCAAACATGTTGCATTCGAAGAATATTATCCTCTTAATAAGATGGAGAAGAGGTACCACAATAGAAGTCACAATAATTTTGATTACACACGATGATCCCGACAAGGGTAAAGCCCCTAAGTCAGAAATGATAAAGAAGCTGCAGAGCTCGTGTAAGAAATATTTTGGTGGCCATGAAATATATTTCCAGAGATATCAAAGAGATGAGGGTGGAAAATGAGGGAATATCCGGATATTTCATCTAGGAGAAAGCTCGACATGTCTCATCATGAGACTGCCTGTACTAGTGGATCTACCACAAGCTACACAACACTCCACTATGCCTAAATTTTCGTCGTGGAGAATGAAGGACCACAAGAACAAGCTTCCCTGAATATTAATTTGTGGAGTATGATTCCGTGAGTCATAGATTCAAGGATAACTTGAGTTTCCAATATTTTTTTCACCTCAAGGACAAGAAGACCAAGGCAAAGAAGATAGAGATGGTGGGTTCTTTCATCATTAGGATAGACACCACTCTATGGGTATGGCATTTTTGCCTAAGTTTGATGGATCATCCTCCAGCTCTACTAAGGCATGGATAAAGTTAGATATTTACTTCTAGTTGAACAAAGTCTTGAGACTAAATCCATCAAGTTTCAAAGACCGCACTTTGAAGGTGAAGCACACAATTGGTGGTTCCATGGGTTTTCTACACTCGGGAAATATCAATGTGACTACCTATTTATAGTTTACTAGAATAATCGATGGAGAGATTTGACAGAAGGATCTGAAGCACCCTTCATAAGCCTTACAAAGTTGAAGAATGGGGGATGCAGAGACTTATATCTCTGAGTTTCTAAGATTGTCACCATGGTCCCCGATCTATCCGTAGCAAGTAGAGTCTACATGTTCATCGATGGCATAGAGGAACCTTGCATGGGTTGGTTAAATATACCAAGCCCATCACTTTGCACGATGCCATTGAGAGGGCTAGAGACCTCCAAGATGCTCGCTAAAAGAAAAGGAAACTTTCCAAAGCAAGGCCCCTCACTTTTCTAAGGGGAAGGAAGGAAAAGCTGCTCCTCCCAAGGAGAGATCTTTTAAGAAGCTTCCGATATTGATCTCGAGGAGGGAATTGAGGAATAAGAAATTGTGTCACTTGCTAAGAGTCATGGGCACCAGGACATAGATGTACGAGAAAAGAACACTACATAGAAGTCTTCTCAAATATTGAGGAGGAAGATGAAGATGACAGAACTCAGTAGGGGTCATAGCAATCGATGATGATGATGAGGAAGATCAAACACCATCCAAAGATGGGAAGGGAGCCTTTGCTCCAACAAGTGGGACTCTGGCTCTTTGAGAGGAGTGCCCAAGTACTTGACCCCAGCACAAGGTTCAGCCATGAATTAGAGAGTATATGTCCCGATTGACAAAAGGGGGCAACCCACAACTTTATTGATGCTCATTGTGCAAAAGAGAGGAATCCCCACCGATACTTTGAGGGATTTTCTATTTTGGTCCTAGGAGATAGGACCAAGTACTGCATGCAATATGTTCCTCACTCTCTTTCCGTGAGTGGGATCCTACACTTTGGTGGATCACTTCTTTGTGGTTGACATACTGACACCAACATCATCTTCTGTCCAATGGTTGATTACCTCTGGGGAAGGTTACCACCGACGGAAAGTTTTGAAAATGGAGTGGGTGGACTTGAAGAGTGGGAAACCACAAATGATTCAAGAAATGCATACTTATCTCACATAGTACTTAACACACAAACAAGAGAGACAACATTTGTGGCAAAGGGAAGCATCCCCCCATACCCCCCCCCCCCCCCCCCCTTCTCTCATGTTCATGCGGATACCGCAAGGGACATTATTACCTCATGGAAAGCCACCTAGAATTCCATCGTAGTCAAATATCAGGAAAGGCTCCACAAGTGCTGATCCAAATCTAGATCCAGGAAGGATTGGAGTAATGAGACCAAGTTACAATGCTAGGAGGCTTGGGAAATCCCAAGGATGAAGAGGATCTTCTTCCTACATCACTATCACCCTCTCTCACTTTTCTTCGAATCCGTGCTATGGGAGGAGAAGAATGGGAGGATCAGCCTTCCAACAAACAATTTTGGCATGTGTAATGTTAAAAGGAAATCAAAGAACATGACAAGCACTTCCATGGATGTATCAATAGCGCTCGTCATTTGTTAGATAAGCATGGATCTTTGGTATTGGAAATCTCAACTTCTTGTAGAGTATTCCAAAGATCTCCACGTGTATGATACTAGATGGGCATGCATCAAGAAGAGGGCTACTTAGTCCAAGGGGAGTCATCCATTATCATGGTAAGGTCTTTGGCTAGAGCTTCCAAGCTCAAGTAGAATATCCTACAAGGAGCATGTGAAGAATTCTTCCTCACCCATATGTATTCGATGCAAGGATCTATACCCCGATCATGAAGAGTTTTGCTTGGGAAGGAATGAGAGAGGAATTATATCAACACTTTCAAGAGTGCAATAGCTATGGAGGATTGGGGTAGAAAATGGACTCTTTGCAAGAGTCATTCCAGGCGCTCTTTCCTTTGCTTGGAAAGGAGGGGAATGCTCATGTACAAATCCATGTGTGTGAGGGACTATGATGGTAAAGGATTTGATCATGCCAAGCAAGTTCTATTTATGATCTATTACATTCCTTTGCTATGTTTTTGTAGAATAATACTCCAAGGGAGTGAGAGATCAAGTAGTGGATTCATATCTTGTTGGGGGTGAATAGAAATTCTGAACTTGGCCACTTCCTTGTTGTGCAAAGGGAGATTCCTTTTTCATGATGGGTGCTTCCCAAAGGCACCAAACTTATGTAACACCTTCAGCTATGTTAAGGCGACTCATGTAGGAAAAGGTGAAATGCCACTTGCCACACCTGGATCTAATGAAGAGAAGATGTGCATTGCGCTAGCATCTTATGTGGGATTTTGACCCACCCCTCAAGTGCGTATTTCATTGTATATATGTAGTCCTCGCTTCCATACTTGGATGATATAGTTGTATTGTTTATGGTATTGTATGGATAGAAGCGTAGGAAGCTTGTATGTACTACATGGCTTGGAACTTCTACCTTACTTCATGATACATGTTTTAGATGTAGCATTGCTTCAACTATTTTTATCTCTATTGATTTTTTCACTCCCGAAGGGATGGATTATGCACATATTATGTTGGCCTTGGAGGAAAAATTCATGATGTATTGGCTTGTTGGACACTCTGGCCTATGATGAGGGCTTGAACCTTGATGATGACATCAATGGAGGAGGAGAAGAACTACAACTTTACCCTATCATTGCTTGGAGGACAAGAAAAATTTTGGAGGGGAGGATCAGATTATTCCTACTTAGCCCAAGCTAAGAAGAATATTCATTTTTGTTTTACTGTTGCATGAATAAATTAATAAAGGACATGTAAAACCTTTAAAAGACAAGACAAATCAATGCCCATGTAAACAAATATAAATCGTACACATAAATAAATCACTTGCATGTGTGGAAAGGGTTTGAGTCAGATATTGGGTCAACCATGACCAAATCTACAACACTTTCTAAGTTCAATGTATCTCCTAAAGGGACAACGCAGCTTCTAGAAGGAGGCCCTCATGTGAAAGGAGCTAACTCATCAAGGTGGCTTAGGGTTTGCAAAGGCTCCCCATCTTATAAAAGGAAGGGGAGGGAAGCAAGATAAGGTTGTTGATTGATTATATTTCGAGCATTTTATGCTGACAAATACTATTCTCTCGTTGTTTAGTAGAGGATTGTGCTACTTAGCACTTGGAGATCCTATGAAGGGATTTCAATTCTTCCTTTGGTGATTCTTGGAGGAGTGTTTTCGCTTGATTTGATTCAATTAATGCTTGGCTGCTCTACTCGCAATTGCATCTCTCGATCCAGTTGAGGTTTTTGTTGCTTTTGCAAGTCATAATAGTGGATTCTAGATCCGTAGAGATCTAGTTTGTTTTGGAGCCTCTTCTCATGGAGTGTGTCTTTTAACCTCCCGGAAGAGTGCCTCCTATTTACTTTAGACCAGAATTTGAGTAGTGGCCCATCTATGTCATTTGAGCTACAACATTGTTTCCATTAAGGAATCGCATTATTTTGATATGAGATTCCGCATGGTGTTTTGATCACAGCTTTTTGATGAGAGATCTCTAGTGTTGGGCTTTGCCCACTTTGGTGACCCATGGATTAATCTCGATGATCCATGTTCGTTTAGATCTGATCTATTTTCATGTAATTTTATATTTATAAATTACCGTAGAATCTTACAACATCTACAACTTGAAAATCGATCTACTTTTTGGTATGCATGATTTTGTCAAAACCTCCCAAGAGGATCTTGTAAACAAGAATATGTAGTTTCCGCATCTGAAATAGATCTGATGTTTTGTTCAGATCTATCCTATATCTAAGTTGTAATATCTCACTGCTAACTCTTAAATAACTTCCGTTGAGCCATTTATGCATTTATATATGTGTTTAAATTTTCTTTTCCAGGATTTCGCTATATTGCTCTCATGTATTCTATCGTATATTGAAAGAGTCCATTGAGGCAATTTGATTTGTTACTATACATTCATAAGTTTAATCATATTTGATGCCCTCTTGCTCATACTATCCAAGACCGGCATTATTGCCAGCTTTTGTTGTGCATAGTCACAGCTCCCCTCTTGTAGGGTGTTTACCTAGACTAGGTGGTGGGAGATCTGAAGTACCACACCTGGTCGATTTGTTTTTCCCTTGTGGATCTAGACTTACATCTGCTGATCTAAGGGATCCAAGGGTTGTAAAATAATTTATGTACATCAATCTCCTAGGAGTGCGTTATTTCTGGGAAGAAGCTTGTCAGTTTGCCTGCATTTGGATATTACAAAATGCTCCTGGATGATTGGTTGGATGCCGTGTCCAACATTGGGAAATGAGATGTCCCTTTTCCGGAAATTCTGTGCAAATATTTTTTCAAGTTTCTTTGCTTTGACTATTTCTTGTATGCCTTCATTCTTTCCAAAATTTTCAAAATCCATGGCTACACAAACAACAATAGGAACAACAACTCTTCTTTCCATTCATGCACGTAGATTTGTAATGCTTAACATAATCATAAAAACTTGACTATGGAATAATTATACTCGAATGTTGCTTTGCATGTCCATATTTTTTACCTTCTCTTTAGTAGATGAACTTCAAGAGGTTCCAACTCTCTTTGAAGACCAACATCGCGGGTCATGTCTTGATAGTTGTCAAACTCTTCAGTTTTCCATAAGTCGCATGTCTACAAACATCTTGCTACAACATGGATTTCAAACAAAGGCAAATATCTTGAATACAAACTTGACATGTTTGGGGGCTTGAACTTGCAACAAAATTTCTTCTGAACTTTCTCAAGCTCCTTCCATGGCTTGCGCTTTTCGCCATAAGGCTGAACATAGCTCAGACCAAACTCAGTTTCGACCTTTCCTCAAGCATAATAGGCTCAATCGTGCCTTATGCATATTTTCCTAGACCCCGTTAGTCATCAATAATTTTCACATGTTTGTATATGACTAAATGCTTTGTCTCAAATTTCGGGAAATCAAAATTGAAGAATCATTGTGTCTTCTAGAAATATCCCCGAAGAGAAAATTTCACTATCCCTCCTCTCCGTTCAAACATGGCCAATTTTTTTATCTAGATAAAACCGGACCCTGACTAGTGTCCCTCACTCTCTCTATATTTGTCACCCTTGCCTATAATCAGTCTCATTTTTTTTTAAGCCTTCTATTTCTCACCCCTCGTCTCGCCAAGTAAACCAAACATTTTCTCCTATTCAAGCATGTGTACCTCAAGAAATGGTGTTTTCAAAAAGGTCCTTTCTAAAAAACCCTTTCAAACAAATAAAAAAATTTTCTAGTTGGATGGTGGTGCATAAGTAGAGTGTCAAAACCCTATATGTTCATCCAAAACCCCGATTCAAACTTTCAATCGAAACCCATTCTAAAAAAGACTTGCAAATAAGTCAAATAGGTTTTCTTATGGGTCAAGACACTATCATGGTTCTCATTCCATTACTTCCACAGAATTAAAAGGTAAATTCAAGAGAAAATAGATTTGATGATGATAATTATCTAAAGATGTACTTAAGCAACCTGCAGAGGCACCCTCTTGATCCAACAACAAATCAAGTAAAGGAATATACTATCATATCCAAGCATTTTTGTAGGAATGCCTTGAAGATTAGTCTAAAGCAAAAACAAGATAAAGAAAGACACCTAAGTGACTTCATGAAGTCATTTGCGCTGATAAAGGTAACCAGCCGGGAGGCTGCTGTGAAGATCAAGAGCTCATAATAAGTGGTAAAAGTACTTCTCATCAAAATGTCTATGTAAATTTCAAAGGACAAAGGCATATGAGCAACATGGCACATTATAGAAAAAGAGATCATTGAGTATTTTGGCCCCCAATCATGAAGCTGGTAAAGGGATAGCCGTCTCTTTGCCACATTCCTACAACAAGACCAAAAAATTTATCGATGAGCCATAAGGTAAAAGGTAAATACTAAGACTAACATCAAGAAAGACAATCACACTCATGAAGAAAGAAGTAGGTGTTTTGGTTGAAAATGCAAATATATGACTATTGTGACCAACAAATGAAAAATTATTTGGGCTAAAGCTAAAGATTTCCTCCAACCTCCAAATAAACATTGCAGACTTTATTAGGTAATTGAAGTGAATTCAAATATATATTTTCTTTTAAAAGAAAACTCAAGATAGCCTTGTTTGTCTTACTAGATATCCCTAAAATCTCAAAATTAGGATAATGAGCAAATAGGCATGATAAGTGGAAATGAGTACCTCCTTCATCAACAGAGGGTGTAAAAGGAATTCCTAAATTGTCTTCTAAGATTGGGTAAAATGGCACAAACTCCACTAAATCAAAGGATGAGATCTGAATTCCAAAAAGGGTGAAAGAATGAGGTATTTGGGCACCGTGTGCCATTGCACTCAAGAAACAAAACTGTTTATAGTTAAATTTTTTACAAAGGAACATTCAAAGGTTTGTTTCAAATGATATGGAAGAAAATATAGTTTTAATTACTCATGAGATGATCACAACAAGCATGAGCCATCATGAGCCTAACCAATTTCCCAAGTGCTAAAGAAGAAAGTGGTTAAAGACCGAAAGGCAATGAGGCATTATAAAAGAAAGGAAAAAAAAGAAAATGGTGCAACCTGGACTTTATAATGAGGGTTTTTAAAAAGTTAATTACTTCAAAAAGGGTTATTAATACTACAACAACCTCTTTTTCCCCTTCATTTCACCTTTCTCAAAGACATAGTGCAAATTTTCGCTCTTATAGGCATCCTGGGAAAAATTCCCTTAGTACAGCTCCTATAGGTGGACGCTGCACCCGTAGTCGCCGTCAAAGGTAAAATTATTTCGAGCGCCGCGCACCAGACAGGCGTTTATTTTAATTAAGTGCCCGATGTGCGAAGACACCCGAAATCTCGTGGGCAGACATGCCCACCGCAGTTGCACCTCACCATACCTTCTACCGCCCGACTCCACGTTTGGGGTGACCCAACACTGGTGTTGCGCTGCTCACCATTGCCTCTACCACCCGACGCTACGTGCGTACTCTTCCCGGGGCCAACCACGTTGCGCTCTTTCCATGGGTGTGAAGCGCCGAACGAAATTTCATTTAGGCTTCCTAGTAGCGCCGCTTCCTGATAAAATGCAAAGATCACTCCAAAAATGTGCGTAGGTGCCCAAACTACCTGGGAGAGCTAAGAAATGACATCATTTTACCGTGGAAGAAAATTTTAAGAGGTATTTTCCATAAATTATCACCTTTTCATGAATTTTTATAACTAATAAGGGTACCAAGTAGATCCAAATTGGTGTCAAAGAAAGCTTGAAGAAAAATTGAAGGAAGCTTAACCTACCTTTTGTGAAGTCTCATAACCTTGTTTAAAAGATCAAAGATATCTTAAAACTCTTACCAATTATTTCACAAGAAAGAATCATTTCTATTTACGATTTTGAGGAAAGGGTAGAGAAAAACACCATGTCTGAAGAAGAAAGTGTTGACCTAAATGAAGAGACAAGACCAAGAAAACAACAAAAGAAGGGAGGGATGCCAAATAGGTTTGAACCTATAAGCACTGTAGAACTGAAAGCCTCCCCTTCTATTCTTTCCTGTTTCCAAGAGTTAGGGTGCTATGATTTCTATAAAAAAATTCAAGAGATCAAAAGTCACCCTTAGTTGACCAAGTTATTTTCCTTAAAACTTCACAGGTATAAAGTACATCTAGTAGGGGTAAGATTTGAGTTAACCACCAGTGCCATCTCTAAGGCCACTGGAATGCCTTGCATAGGAGAAAGGTGGTTTAAACAGAAGCATTTTGACTTAAGCCATTGTTATCCATTCTTAAAACCTAGTTGTCAAGCTGACTGTAAAACCATTTTCCATTTTTCTCATCTGTTGGACAGATATGCCCTCCTCATGAAGATTATCATGAAATAATTCACCTGTGAGGGTAGGTTCTCCAGAGTCTATTCCTATCATATTATACTCCTCATGCATTTAACCAGAACCAAGCTACTGCACATGCCCTACTACCTCTGCAAAAGCATTAAAAAAATGTTCTCCATCATGAAAAAAAGGCCTCCAACCCAAAAAATGTCTAGCCTGTTTCATCATTCTCTTATCAAAGTAATTGTCTCATACCAATCAGAGCAACAAGGCATTCCCTGGGAGGTTTTTATCTCCCATGACAATTTCACAACTCCACAGCCCATCCCTCTACAAAGTATGCCATCATCATCTCAAAGTCCTCCCCACTCACCTCCATCACCCTCCACTAACCTTGGTTCATCTTCTTCACATGAATCATTCCCTCAAACAAACCCTCCTCATATGCCTTCCCCTAATAAATCTGATCATGAAGAAAGAAGTGGTGGCCTTGAAGAAAGCAGTAGTGGCCTTGAAGAAAGCGGTGATGATCATGAAGAAAGCAGTGAGGGAGAGGATGTTGAAGATAAGGGAGAAAATGATGAAGATGAGGGAGAGGGTGTTGATCATGAAGAAAACAGTGATGGAGAGGATGATGAAGATGAGGGAGAAGATGATGAAGATAAGGGAGAGAGTGATGATCATGAAGAAAACAGTGATGGAAAGAATGTTGAAGATGAAGAAATAAGTGAAGAAGAAGAAGTTGTCAAAGAGGGAGATGGCCAAGAAGAGAACAGTGAAGGCAGTAACAAGGATGAGTATGTGGATGAAGAAGAAAACAAAGGTAAAAATAGTGATGAAAGTGATGAGAAAATAAGTCAAGACAGAGGGTCCCATGGTGAAAAGGATGACTCTAAAGACACATAATCGGAGGCAGCTTTTCAAGAAAAAGATAGTGAGCAAGAAAACATAGTTCAAACCATTGAGTCCCATGATGAGCTAAAAAGCCAAAACAGTGGGTTTGGAAGTGAAGAAAATGACACTGAGGGTACAAATGCAGACAATGGAGAGGATACATATGAAAGAAATGGAGAAAGAAAGAATGACATGACAAGAATGGCACAGGTAGCAAAGAGACAAGGTTTAAAGTTGTTTTCAATAGGCAAGGAAATGATGACAAAGAGCCAAGTAATGAAGACAATAAACAGGGTAGTGAAGAAAATATTAGTCAAAGGGACTCATCAAATAAAGAAGGGAATGATTCTCACAGTGATGAGAAGACCAATGAAGGTGCCCAATGCAGTGACCCTACAAACAGTGCTAACAGTGGTATAAAGAGTGATATTGACCATGAAGAGAGTGGACGAAAAGATCAAAAGGAGGACAGCCATGAAAGTAACAAAATGACCAACATAGGTGCCTCTAACAGTGCAAAAACAAAGCATGGCAGTCTTGAAGGTCTTGGTAGCAAGGAAAGATTGAAAGAGGTTGATGATGCTTATCAAAAGGATAGCCAAGAGCAAGGCAAGAAGGATACTCGCACAGAAATCATCCATGAAGAAGAAAACAATCTCAAGGTCATTAGCGACCAAATTTTGCAAGTGAAACTTATGGCACCTTTCACCATCACTTATCAAAAAGGAAGGAGGCATGTGTTTGCTACCTCCAAAAGGCAAGGGGGCATGCACTCCTCCTCAAAACCATTGAAAGACAAAGGCAAACAACAACTGAATAAGGAAGAAGACAATCATAAGGAAGAAAGAGAATTTGAACTCATTCACATAGACAATGATGAGGAAAATGAAACAAGGATAGTGAACTCCCTTCTACAAGACCGGAATGCATATATTGAAGACTTGGAGGCTGAGCTAGAAAGATCAAAGGATATCATTCACTTCCTCCAAATGCAGAACAAACAAATGAGTGGCCAGCTGGCCATCTATGAAGCAAGGGTGCTCAAATATAGGAAAGAAGATCAAAGGTCACAAGTGTAGTTGGAGGAATACATGGGAGCCTATGAGGAAAATAATGAGGAAGAGGGACAAGCTAGGAAGAGACCTAAGACTATGGGTCTTAGAAAATCATTAGAAAAGCAAAGAGAGGAAGAATCAGCCAAAGCACAACAATTGCCTCTCATTGAACTCCTTTCCAGGGAAATTGAGCATATAGAGAATCATGGCTTGAAAGGGAAAATATACATTTAGAGGCCAAACTAGAGAAGGCCAACAAGACTTAAGCTTAGAAAGGAGGATGACTAAGCATTACAAACGGAGAAATCACTTTGCAAGACAAAAGCTCAAATTGCCCAAAATGAGGGCCCGAAACCAAATGATGAGAAAGACCAAGCTAGGCTTGGTATTTTGGCTCAAGCTTCACTACAGGTCTCCAAGGACCCTTGAGGTACCTACATACCAAATTTGAGGAGAATTGAACAATTTTTTGTTTTTTACAAAATTTCAAGCCTAAGAACGCAGCACCCCCTGTGCTGCGCTTTTTCCTAGGGAATTTTAAGAGGGATAAGCTTAAATTTTTTGATTCCCCATCATGAGAGGAGTATGCTCACCAAATTTCAGCTCAATTAGAGTTGTTTTGGTCCACCAAAAGGGCCAAAAACACTCATTTTTTCACCTTTCTGCCCTATTTTCTGAACAGGTGCTGCGCTCCTAGAAGCCTTGGATTTTTTTCATTTTTTGGGAAACTTGTAGAGGTTATATTGAGGAAAAAAAGGTATATTTGGAAATTAGACATCCACATCTTTCCAACGGGCCATCATGGAGCCTTTTATGACATCAGGAAGGCCCTTAAAACTCTGTTGCAAAAAAACCTTTTTTGGTGTTGCGCTCCTGGAAAATTTTCAAGTTTTTGAGACATTATGCTGCGTTCCTGTGTGTAACTGAGAAAATGTGCGTTAGGCAAGTTTCATCATGTATGTCAGAGCCTAAAAGTCAATATTTTTTCTATTTTAGTCTGGAAAATATATTTTGGAAGATATTTTGTGCCTTGGACCTTGTAGGGCCTCAAGGACAAGTTAGGATATATGTTTTTGGCCAATAGGCTTCTAGATGCTCTAGTGAGCTCTCTTTCTCCTTGCTTGTTATATAAGCCATGAGGATTCATTGTAAACAGTTGGGACTTGATGTGTTATAGAGCAATACATGGTTTATGAGCTTGGAGAAGATATTTGGTTTTATGAAGTGAATGAATGGCTTGTGTGGCTTGATGTTGGAGAGGCTTGCTTGCAGGATTCCATAGCTTGGTGAATGGTGATGTTTTTCTAACTTGTTAGTGTTTTCCTATCCCCATTTTGTTTTAGTCTGCTTATTTGCTATAGATCAGAAAAGTATAGGTGGAGATATGCTCATGGAAGCACCTTAAACCTCTTGTTTGCTATAGTTTTGATGTTTTCTTCTTTTAGTTCATCTTAAGGAATTCTTGACTGCTCCGTAGGCCCACTAAAACTTGTTCTTTGTTTCATGAATGATTAGTATGTTAGCTTATAAATATGATTCATGGCATGCACTGCTTATTTAAAGTTTTCAAAAACTTATTGTGAAGCTTTTCTATGGAATACTGATTAATTAGGTTAATATAAAGAGGTCTTGTTTCGATCTTGCCCTTTGCCCATGCTCATCAACTTGTTTCAGAGTTCTCGATAGTTTGATATATGATGTTTAGGAGTTCCCTCTCCATATATTTAATTGTTTGTTTATCTTATGTGTTTTCTCAAAAAGCTGAAAGTGGATTTCTAAAGTTAGGAGTTCTAATGCTTCTATGTACCACTGGATTGTTCATCTTGTATGTTTATCAATTTGAGTATTGTTCATAGAGATTAATGGTTTGCCCTACCTCATGAGTTATTGCTTCAAATTATATATGTATAATACCTCTTAGTCTTTTCACAAAACTTAACGTTCACCTCATACATCACCTAAAGGATCCATTAACCCTGCTAAATCGGCCCTGCAATACACTCTGCTTCAACATTTAGACACCCTAGACTTCATTAGGCCCCATAGCCTTATTGATTTGATATTATCTCATTCCACCTATCCTACTTGATCATCTTACCCCAACCCAAAAAAAAAAAACAAACCTACACTTAACAACTAGCCTGAAAACAATCATCAAAGTGAATAGGCTCACATCCTTCGCACAATAGGGAGAGCCCTCTCTGAGTCCAGGAAGGATAGGTCCTAGGACTCCAAAGACTGGTCTGATGTTATCCTGTCATTTGGTTAGCCAATCTGCCAAATCATGAGACACTAACATAAATGGCGATCATGGTGAGACTTGAGTAAGAAACAAACTTAGACTTCCCTAAACATTTCAGTAGCCCTTAGGAAAACCATTTTGTGGATTTATCCCACTGCTCACTAACATAATGGCGATCATGGTGGGACTTGAGTAAGAAAAAACTTATACTTCCCTAAACATTTCAGCAGCTCTTAGGAAAACTATATTGTGGATTTATCCCACTACTCACTAACATAATGGCGATCGCAGTGGGACCCTGAGTACATAATAGCCTAGCAAACTATTATAGACTCATTTAGTCCTTCAAATTAAATCAGAATATTTTCCGATAGAGCCATAGAGTAGACTCTGTTTGTTTCACCACCTTAGCTAAGTGATGAATCGGGTATAGGACACTTTTACAAATCTTCAGGCTACACATAGAAACTCAGAAAAAACCCCAAACCATCCCTAGATTGGATTTTTGTCAATATTGGTGGTGGACCATAGACAACATACCTTCAAAACAACTAAAAATATCCACCTGGTGACTCCACTAGCCTCCAGTAGGACTTCTAAATTTTGCTAAGTATCTATAGACTCCTTTAGGACTGCATCAAAACAACCTTAGGAAATCTAGAACCTTAGTCACACATGGTGCGAGTTTGACAACGCCTAGAGAGGTCAACCTTCCGAAAGAAGTCATAAACTTTCAGCCTCTCTAAATTTTGAATTTGAAAACTGGCTCCGCGAAGAATTAATATCAGATCTCATCCAAACCCAAACCATCCTACTATAGTTGATGACCCAGAAATAATTTTGTGGCAAACTTCTGAAGCTAGAAACTTAGCTACTAATAGGACCCTTCATAGAGCAAGATCTGTACCAGAAAATCTTACATCATTGAAAGACCCCCAGTTTGATTTGCACCATACTAGAAACCTTTTCAGAACCAAGTCACAAATTAAAATCGACCATACCGATCTTGAGCCCATAGACTTGCAGTAGAGTCCTACTAGAGAAAATTCTCCTTCTACACCACCTGATCTACAACTTCTCCATTACTTCGGCTCTTTTCACCCCAAGTCTGCCTTGAATCAATTTGCTGGTCCAAGTACTTCCGCCACACCCATTCACACCATCACTGTGCAAACCACTCCATCTCATAGCACAAATCCTTCGCTTGTAAATCCACCATTAGCTCCCACCATGGCAGCATGGTATGCGCCCCTTGTGTTACCGCAACCTTTGGTACCTTTGCCAAATTTTTACAAATCCAGAATCCCACACTTCACCGAGGCTGAATCCACTACTACTCAGCAGCATGTAGATAGAATGAATGATGCTTTTGAATACATGGAATTAGAAGAGGAAACCATGAAAATGAGAATTTTTGCCCAAAGCCTAGGTGGAGAAGCTAAGAAATGGTTCAACATTCTAACTCCCAACAGTATACATGATCTCCCTTCCCTTTACCAAAATTTCATAAACAAATGGGAAATCAAGAAAACCCTCTTCAAATCCTCTCGAAATATAGCAACCTCAAAATAAACACGGGGGAAAGTGTCCAAGACTATTGCACTAGGTTCAATAGTGTTTACAACGCGCTACCACCGAACATGAAACCCCCATTAGGCCTAGCCTTAGCTAAATTCCCCTATGGTTTTGACTCCGACATGGCCTATCAACTAAGAGAAAGAGAGCCCCTTACTCCAGAAGACATGAAAAAAGGAGCTATAAGTGTGGAGGCCAACTTAATTGAAAAAAGAGCTAGGCGAAGATCAGAAAAGAGGGTAACATACAAAGATGACACCATGCCCTCCACCTCCTCATCTAATTCCAAGATGGAAAACCTTCTTAGGACCATGGAGAGAATTATGGAAAGAATAAGCGTAAATGAAAGAACACCCCCTAGGGACAACCAAACAAATCCCCAAAACAGAAATCGAAATCAAAAATTTAGAAGAGACCCGCCCCAAAACAGACCAAGGGAAAATGATCAACAAATCAGGCCACCCTTCCAAGATAACTATGTTGATGAAGGGGAAAGAGATATTGAACAAGCAGATGAGAGTCATCTAAACTTAATAGGCTTTGATAGTGAGGATGAGGTTTTTCTCACAGAAGAAGAATAATTTTTTTTCTCCTCAAACCAAGATGAAACAAGCTATGAAGATTTCGAAGATCATGAATTGGGATTAGAAAATGCCATAATGGAAGTCCATAGGAAATATGATCTTAGGAGTAAGAAAAATCAAGACAACTCCAGGAAAAACAACTCAGACACTGCTATTAAGAAAACTCTTGAAAACATTATTAAAAAAACAACAGACAATAATAATACCATAGCTAAGAAAGTTGATCCTAACACAAATAAAACCAGCCAATCAAGTATTGGCACAAGCTCCCCTAGCACCTTTGCTAGTGGCCCTGAGAAAACTCTAATCATCAAAGCCCCGAATCAAAATCAACAAATTAAAAATGTGGAGAAATTTATGGTTGATAAAACTGATGTAAATATGTCTAAAACTCAAGTACCTTTCAGTTTTGAAGGAGAGATCACGAAAATCAAAATAACCATTCCTCTCACTGAATTGGTAGCTCAGGGTATGTACCGCTCCCAAGCCTTGAAATTCTTGAACATAGGAAATGATACCAACACTCTGAATTTGACAGATGATAAACCAGAGTTGTTGTTCGGACCCGAGGTAGATGGAAAATACCAGGAAGGAGCCATTCCCCCATTATATATTAGCCTAAACATACATGACAAAATCCTACATAATGCCATGCTAGACTCTGGTGCCTCTCACAACCTCATGCTGATGGTAGTGATGGAAAGATTGGGCCTAGAAATAACTAGGCCCTACAAAGATCTGTATTCCTTCGATTCAAGCAAAGTTAAATGCTTAGGACTGATCAAGGACTTATGTGTCAATCTGGCACAAATCCCTGCTAAGGGCCTAGTCATGGATATAGTCATGGCTGACATTCCCCCCAAATATGACATGCTCTTGTCCCGATCTTGGGGAGCTAAACTTCTGGGAAACCTCCAACTTGACATGTCTTATGCTACCATCCCAATTTTTAACCAAACAAGAATATTATACCAAGAATCTCACATGAAGTATATGGTAAGTATCCTAGATAGGCCCAATAACACCCCAATCTATTCCATTCATTCAGACTTGGACTCATTCATCTTGTATAATGAAAATGACCTTGATGAGCAAGTAAATGAATATTGTGAATATCTAGGTGCATTGCAAAAATCAGATCACTTCCTCTATGATGAGAGTGACATTCAAAACTATCATGATCCTGAAACACCACAAGACAATAAAACTGAAATTTATTTCCTGCAAATTGAAAATGAAATGTCAGAAACAAAAATCAGTTTAGAAAAGGGAATAGGCTGCTCAAAAGAAAAAAAAAATCACAAGAACACAACCTCTTCCTTTTGCTCATCTGGAAAAAATGAAACACCCCCACAAAACAAAAATATTTGGTAATCAGGGTCAAGAAAGCCTCATGTTTTTACCTTACCTAAAAACCTCGCCATCCAAGGATTTTTCCCCTCGAAAAGAACCTTTAACTATTGCAAACACTTTTGTGGATCCTAAAAATGTGTCTGGTAAATTTAATATTGAGGGATATGGTGAAGACAATCTTGAAATACCCGAGATGATTGAGTTGTCTAAAATCTTATCATTACACATAAAACTAAGAAATGCAAGACTGTGAAAAATTGTTCATAAAACTAGTATATGTCGGGAAACTGGTTCAAAACCCTGTGACACAGACATCATTCTAAGAAGTCGCCCTTTCGAAAAATAATGCAAAAACCTTGAGCAGTTAATGTCACTAAAAAAGAAAACAACCAGACATAGGATGTTTCTAGACTTTAGGCCCCTCGATAAATCTTTCTTAAAGAACACTTACCTTTTTCCCAAAATAGATCATACTTCACAAAAGCTAGGGGTTTCTAACCATATGTCATTGCATGATAGTGTTTCAGGTTACCATCATATGATACCACTTCAAAACAATCAGCTCAAATATTTTTTCAAATTCACAGGGAGCAACTTCAAGTTTAAACCGATGCTTCCCGATATAAAGAACACCAGAGACACCTTCTGAAGAACTATGTTTCCAGTTTTAAATTTCTTCACTATGGTTTACCTTGATGACATCATCATTTGTTTTAAAAATGATAAAGAATACTTGTTCTACCTAAAGAAAATCTGTAACAAAACAGGTATGGGAATCAAGAGTATAAGGAGAAGCATCAAGCAAAACATGAGTTATTTAAAGATCTTTGGAAAAATCCTTATGCCATGTTTGCAAGTGAAAACAACTATGATCTTTTTTCCCAAAAACTAAATGGATAAACAGTATCAGGAGATCCTTTTGAAGATAGGATGCTCAAGTATCACTGCTGCAAAGATTCCTAGCTTTAATTTTTACTCATTGTACATACCGTGGTTTGAAGAAAAAAGTCAAAAAGAGATAAAACACAAAGACATAGAAAAAACAGAAAAGAGGGCAGATTCTAAAAGAAAGGGTACAACCCCATACCTAAAAAACAGTGATACTGCAAGTGTGCAAGTCTAAATGCCACTACTAGTGCAAAATGATGTCTTTTTCAACTATCTAGCCTAATCATGGTTGAACATGTTTTAAATTTATTGTTGATAAGTTAGTAAAAAGAATGTTGGTCAAATTATTGAAGCTTGACTTGTCAAAGAAAGTAGATTAGGAAAAGAAAGATATTGGTTCCACATGCTCAAAACTGAACCAAGGAGAAAAATAGGGATGAATAGAAAACTATGCATCTTAGCCCTAATTTTTCTAGTCTTATTTTGTACAAAAAATAACATTTGTGTGCAACTTGGTTTTATGCCACAAACCCACGATAAATCAGATTGTCTAATCTTGATTTAGTCATGTTTTCAATTTCATGTCTTAGCCTAGTGAATGAAATCCTGTCAAACAGTTTAACCTTGACAGTTATGTAGAATAGGTAGAGAATCAAAGGAGTTCAACATCTCAATCTGAACTCCCGAAAGAGATAAGTGTAGAAGTAGATAGTTAGTTTCCATTTTCAAAATAAAAATTTCAATGGGTTTGCCAGTTCAAAGTGCACCCAAGGAAGAAAAAATGTTAGGCAAGTAGGGTGGGTAGGTAAAAGTGAATTTGAGCTAATCATGTTTTCAAATTTTCAAAATTACTACTTCAGGGAAAGCATCAACAAAAGAAAAAAGAAAATCCACCCAATGGATGAGGCACTGGTCTTCATAAGCCAAGAGATCTGAAATTCTGGACACCTCCTAAAAAGGAGCTGCCCTCCCCAAGTGGAGCCACTGTTAGTCATCGGTAATTTTCACCTGTTTTAGATGACTAAATGCTTTGTCTCGGATTTATAGAAATCAAAATTCAAGAATCATGTGTGTTCTAGAAATCTCCTCAAACATAAATTTTTCACTATCCTGCTTCCTTGTCAAACCTGGCCAATCCATCATCCAGATAAAACCCCATCCTGAACTAATGTCCCTCACTCTCTCTGTATTTTCCACCCTTTCTTATAAACCTATGTCTCAGTTTTCCTAAACCCTCTATCTTTACACCTTGTTTCGCCAAGTAAACAAATCTCTCTCCCCTTCTCACCATGTACCTCAAGCAATGATGGTGTCAGATATTTTCTAGAAGGCCTTCTGAAGTAAAAAAAAGTTGTCTAAGTTTTCTAGGATGATGGTGCATAGTAGAATTTCAAAGCCCTATCTCCTCATCCAAAAACCCTGATCCAATGTTTTAAGTCAAAAACCTACTCCAAGGACATTACAGTCAATTTATAGGTTCACCTAGGTTATGCACTATCATTTTTCTAATTTCACTATTCCTACCTGGTATTCAAAGATGAAGTCAAGAGGAAAAAATTTAAGGCTTCTCATTATCCAAGGAACATTAAAGGGCCTTCAAAGGAATCCTCTTGATCCAGTAGTAAGCTTGCAGAAGAACAATACACCATGTCCAAGAATTTCTGCAGGAATGCTTAGTAATTGCTCAAACAACAGAACAGAGGCATGGAAGGAGAACTAAAGAGCTAGTGAAAAAATCCATAGCTGGTAAAAAGGTATGACAAGCTGAATTTTATAGGAAATATCAGGATCTCATGATAAGTAGCAAAGTGTTGCCCATCAAAAGTTCTATGCAAATCTCAAAAGATCAGTAACATATAAGCAACATGGCACATTGAAGCAAAGAGATCATTTGAAGGATTTTGGGCCTCGAGTATGAAGCCAATAGAGGGACAGTTTCCCTTTGCCCCATTCCTGTAAAGAGACCGAAAAAGATATCATATAAGCCATAAGGTGAGGAAAAGAGTAAGACTAACATCAAGAAAAACACTCACAACCTCATGAAGAAAGCAGTAGGTGTGTGTTTATTGGGAATGAAAATGTATAACTGTTGTTTCCAAAAAGTGGAAAAATAATTTGGTTGTAGAAGAACTCCTCCAACCCTCCAAATGATCACTGGAAACATTTTAAGCATGAGTGATAACTTTGAATGAATGTTTTCTTTGAGATTTTTGAAGGCAAACTTATTTACTTTTTCTAGGCATCCCTAAAAGCTCAGAAGTTGGGAAACTGAACAAAATGGGAATGATAAGTGGCAAAGAGAACCTCCTTCATCATAGCAGAGGGTTTCAAAGGAATTTCTAAACTATCTTCTAAGATTGGGAAAAAAGACACCATCTTCACCCTATCAAAAGGCAAATCTAGAGGTCTAAAGATTTCCAACGAAGGGGATATTGAGACACTGTGTGACATTTCACTGACAGAAACAAAGCATTAACTCAAGAATATATTTTCTCGCAAATTAACATTCAAAGGCATGTTTAAAGGGTATAACAGGGAAATCATAATTTCACATCACCCAAACAAGTGTTCATGACAAGAAGGGATCATCTGGGATCTAATCAACTGACCAAGTGCTAAGAAAGACAGTGGTTTAAAAGGGACAGTAAAATACATCAAGAGGCATTGGAAAAAATATAAAGGTGCAAAAGGAGACTTTAGAAAGGGAATTTTAAAGTTTAATTATTTCAAAAAAGAGTATAGAGAATTATAAACTCCTCTTTTCCACCCCTCATTCAACCTTTTGCAAAATAGAGTGGAGATTTTCTGTTTCCACAGGCATCCTCGGGAGAAAAAGTCTTGGTGTTGCGCTCCTGTAAAAAGATGTTGCGCACCTGTAACTTCCCTCAGTGTAATTTTGCACAAAGTGCTGCGTACCTATAGGTGGGCACTGCGCTCTTTCAGGTTCGCCTGGGGTGCATAGTAACGGCTCGAGGAGCATGTAGCTTTGCCCACGGGCGCTGCGCTCTTTCTATAGGTTTTAAACCGCCCGATGCTCGAAACTACGTGCAGCCATGCCCACCAAACGCTGTGCTCCAGCCTTTTCATCTACCGACCGATGCCTGAAACTACGTGCAGTCCTGCACATGGCCTCCTTCACGACGCCCGGGCCAACCCATGCTGCGCATTTACCACTGCGCCCAGCTGCCGCCCGACTCTGCGTGCAGGCTTGCCTGCCCAAGACACTGCATCAATGTTGAAAGAGACTTCATTCAGGCCTGCCCAGGACCCTGAGCTCCTGCCACGAGCGTGCAGTGCTGAACGAGACTTCATTCAGGCCTGCCGAGGATGATGCACTCCTGCCACAAAAATGCAACACTACCCGAAAAATCATTCAGAGGCACCCAATTTTCCTGGAAATCTCAGTGAAGACTTTTCTTACTGCAAAGGAAATTTTAAAGAGGTATTTTCACTATTTCACCTCTTCATGGTTTTATGAAAGGAGAAGGGTGCCAAGTAGGTGCAAAATTTGTGTCAAATAAAGGATAGGAAAAACTTGAAAAGGATACTTAGCCTAATCTCTGCTAGTCCCCTAACCTTGACAAAAACTCAGCACCTCCTTAAAACCTCTTTACATATTATTTCACAAGCAAATCATTTCTCCTTAAATATTTGAGGCAGGGGTGAAGAAAAACACCATGTCTCAAGAAGTGAGTGTTGACATAAATGAGGTGACTCAAAGACCAAAAAAAACAGCAGAAGAAGGGAGGGATGCCAAATAGGTTTGAACCTATAAGAATTAAAGAACTGATAGCCTCACCTTATATTCTTTCCTATTTCCAAGAGTTAGGGTGCTATGAGTTCTGTAACAAGGTGCAAAAGATCAAAATTCACCCTCAGTTGACCAAATTATTTTCCTTAAGACTTCACATGCATAAAGTACATCTAGTAGGGGTAAGATTTGAGTTGACCACCAGTGCCATCTCTAAGGCCACTGGAATACCTGGCATAGGAGAAAGGTGGTTTAATCATAAATATCTTGACTTAAGCCATTATCATCCATTCTTAAAACCTAGTTGTCAAGCTGACTATAAAACCATTTTCCATTTTTCTCATATATTGGACAGATATGCCCTCCTCATGAAGATTATCATGAAATACTTCACCTGTGAAGGTAGGTTCTCCAGAGTCTATTCCTATCATATTAGACTCCTCATGCATTTCACCAGAACCAAGCTACTGCACATGCCCTACTACCTTTGCAAAAGCATTGAGAAAATGTCCTCCATCATGCAAAAAAGGCCACCATCCCAAAAAATTTCAAGCCTCTTTCACCATTCCCTCATCAAAGTAATTATCTCATAGCAGCTAAAACAACAAGGCATTCCATGGGAGGTTTTTCATCGCCCATGACGATTTCACAACTCCACAGCCCATCCCTCTGCAAAGTATGGCATCATCATCTCAAAATCCTCCTCACTCGCCTCCATCACCCTCCACTAACCTTGGTTCATCTTCTTCACATAAATTATTCCCTCAAACAGACCCTCCTCATTTTCCTTCCCCTAAAAAATATGATCATGAAGAAAGCAGTGGGGGCCTTGAAGAAAGTAGTGATGATCATGAAGAAAATAGTGAGGGAAAAGATGATGAAGATGAGGGAGAGGATGATGAAGATAAGGGAGAGGATGATGAAGATAAGGGAGAGGATGATGAAGATGAGGAAGAGGATGATTAAGATGAAGAGGAAAGTGAAGAAAAGGGAGATGGCCAAAAAGAAAACAGTGACACAAATGATGGGCAAAGAAGTCAAAACAATGGGTCCCATGGTGAAAAGGATGACTCTAAAGACACACAATCAAAGGCAGCTTTTAAAAAAGAAGACAGTGAGCAAGAAAGCAAAAGTCAAACCATTGATTCCCATGATGAGCCAAAAAGTCAAAACAGTGGGTCTGAAAGTGAAGAAAATGACACTATGGGTACAAATGCTGATAGTGGAGAGGAGACATATGAAAGCAATGAAGAAAGCAAGAATGACAGTGACAAGAACGGCACAGTCAGCAAAGAGACATGGTTTAAAGTTTTTTTCAATAGGCAAGGAAATGATGACAAAGGGCCAAGTAATGAAGACAATAAACAGGGTAGTGAATAATAAATCAGTCAAAGGAACTCATTTAATGAAGAAGGGAATGATTCTCACAATGATGAAGATACCAATGAATATGCCCAAAGCAGTGACACTACAAACAATGCTAACAGTGATATAAAGAATGATATTGATAGTAAAGATAGTGGACCAAAAGATCAAAAGGAGGGTAGTCAAGAAATTAAAGAGATGACCAACATAAGCGCCTCTAATAGTGCAAAAACAAAGCATGCAAGTCTTGAAGGCCTTGGCAGCAAGGAAAGCTTGAAAGACGTTGATGATGCCTATCTAAAGGATAGCCAAGAGCAAGGAAAGAAGGACACTGACACAGAAATCATCCATGAAGAAGAAAATAGTCTCAAGGTCATTAGTGACCAAATTTTGCAAGTGAGACTTATGGCACCTTTCACCATCACTTATCAAAAGGGAAGGAGGCATGTGTTTGTTGCCTCCAAAAGGAAATGGGCCATGAACTCCTCCTAAAAACCATTGAAGGACAAAGGCAAAAATAGTTGAAGAAGGAAGAAGAAAATCATGAGGAAGAAAAAGAATTTGAGCTCATTCACATAGACAATGATGAGAAAATGAAACAAGGATAGTGAACTCCCTTCTACAAGACCGGAATGCACAGATTAAAGACTTGGAGGCTGAGCTAGAAAAATCAAAGGATCTCATTCACTTCCTCCAAATACAGAACAAACAAATCAGTGGCCAGCTGGCCATCTATGAAATAAGGGCACTAAAATATAGGAAATAAGGATAGTAGACATCCACATCTTTCCAACGGGCCATCACAGAGCCTTTTCTAACATAAGAAAGGCCTCCAAAACTCTGTTGCAAAAATACCTTTTTTGGTGCTGCGCTCCTGGAAAATTTTCAAGTTTTGAGATAACATGTTGCGTTCTTGTATGTAACTGAGAAAATGTACGTTAGGAAAGTTTCATCATGCATGTCAGAGGCTAAAAGTCAATATTTTTTCTATTCTAGTCTAGAAAATATATTTTGGAAGATATTTTGTGCCTTGGACCCTATAGGGCCTCAAGGACAAGTTAGGATATTTGTTTTTGGCCAATAGGCTTCTAGATGCTCTAGTGAGCTCTCTTCCTCCTTGCTTGTTATATAAGCCATGAGGATTCATTGTAAACCGTTGGGACTTGATGTGTTATAGAGAAATACATGGTTTATGAGCTTGGAGAAGATATTTGGTTTTATGAAGTGAATGAATGGCTTGTGTGGCTTGATGTTGGAGAAGCTTGCTTGCAGGATTCCATAGCTTGGTGAATGGTGATGTTTTTCTAAATTTTTAATGTTTTCTTGTCCTCATTTTGTTTTAGTCTGCTTGTTTGCTATAGATCAGAAAAGTATAGGTTGAGATATGCTCATGGAAGCACCTCAAACCTCCTATTTGCTATAGTTTTGATGTTTTCTTCTTTTAGTTCATCTTAAGGAATTCTTGACTGCTCCTTAGGCCCACTAAAACTTATTTTTGTTTCATGGATGATTAGTATTTTAGCTTATAAATATGATTCATGGTATGCCCTGCTTATTTAAAGTTTTCAAACCCTTATTGTGAAGCTTTTCTATGGAATACTGATTGATTAAGGTTAAGACAAAGAGGTCTAGTTTCGATCTTGCCCTTTTCCCATGCTTACCAACTTGTTTAAGAGTTCCCTATAGTTTGATATATGTTGTTTAGGATTTCCCTCTTCATATATTGAGTTGTTTGTTTATCTTATGTTTTTTTCTCAAAAAGCTAAAGGTGAATTTCTAAAGTTAGGAGTTATAATGCTTCTATGTACCACCAGAATGTTCATCTTACGTGTTTATCAGTTTGAGTATTGTTCATAGATATTAATGGTTTGCCCTACCTCATGAGTTATTTATTTCAGACTGTATATGTTTAATATCTCTTAGTGTTTCCCAAACTTAATGTTCATTACACCTCATACATCACCCAAAGGATCCATTAACCTTGCTAAATCGGCCCTGCAATACACTCTGCTTCATCATTTAGACACCATCGAATTCATCTGACCCCATATCCCTATTGATTTGACAACCTCTCAATTCCACCTATCCTACTTAGTCATCTTACCCCAACCCAAAACAAACAAACGAAACTGCACTTAACAACTAGTCTAAAATAAATCACCCAAAGCGAACAAGTTCACATCCTTTGCATAATAGAGAGAGCCCTCTCTGAGTCTAGGAAGATTAGGTCCTAAGACTCCAAAGACTGGTCTGATGTTACCCTGTCATTTGGTTTAGCCAACCTACCAAATCACGGGACCCTAACATAATGGCAATCACGGTGGGACCTTCTGAGTTCATAACAATCTAAATACCCCTTAGGAATCCAGAATCCCTTCATCAAATAGTGTCCTATGATTTATAGCTACCTCATCACTATCAACAACACAATGATGATTATGATGAAACCTATGATGTTAGTGACAAACTAAGTATCCCTTAGGACTTCAGAAACCTTCGTGAAATCATAGAGAACTTAACTGTTAGCCTAAGAGTAGAATATAAAATTTTCACCATCTTATAAAATTGATGACTCAGCTATATGACACTCTTTCATACCTTAAGGGCTGCATATAAAAACTCAGAAAACCCCAAAACATTTCTAGATTGTCTTTTTGTCAATATTGTTGGTGGACCATAGACGACATATCTTAAAAACAACCAAAAATATCCACCTGGCGACTCCACTAGCCTCCAGTAGGCCTTATAAATTTTTCTAAGTATCTATAGACTCCTGTAGGACTGTGTTAAAAAAACCTTAGGAAATCTAGAACCTTAGTCACACACGGTGCGATTTTGATAGCACCTAGAGAGGTCAGCCTTCTGAAAGCAGTCATAAACATTCAGCCTCTCTAAATTTTGAATTTGAAATCTGGCTCAGCGAAGAATCAATACCAGATCTCATTCAAACCCAAACCCTCCTACTACAGTTGATGACCCAGAAAGGATTTTGTGGCAAAATTCTAAAACTGGAAACTTAGCTAGTTATAGGACCATTCATAGAGAAAGCTCTGTACCTGAACATCTTACATCATTGCAAGACCCCCAGTTTGACTTGCACCATACTAGAAACCTTTTCAGAACCAAGCCACAAAGTAAAATCGACCATACCGATCTTGAGCCCATAGACTTGCAGTAGAGTCCTAGCAGAGAAGCTTCTCCTTCAACACCACCTGATCTACAACTTCTCCATCACTTTGGCTCTTTTCACCCCAAGTTTGCTCATAATCAGTTTACTGGTCCAAGTACTTCCACCACACCTATTCACACTGCCACTGTGCAAACCACTCCATCTCATAGCACAAATCCTCCACTTGTAAATCCACCATTAGTTCCCACGATGGCAGCATGGTATGTGCTCCTTGTGTTACCGCAACCATTGGTACCTTTGCCAAATGATTACCAATCCAGAGTCCCACACTTCACCGGGGCTGAATCCACTATCGCCCAACAACATGTAGATAGAATGAATGATGCTTTTGACTACATGGAATTAGAAGAGGAAACCATGAAAATGAGAATGTTTGCCCAAAGCCTAGGAGGAGAAGCTAAGAAATGGTTCAAAAGCCTAACTCTGAACATCATACATGATCTCCCTTCCCTTTACCACACTTTCATAAACAAATGGAAAATCAAGAAAAACCCTCTTCAAATCCTCTTGGAATATAGCAACCTCAAAAGAAACACGGGGGAAAGTGTCCAAGACTATTGCACTAGGTTCAATAGTGTTTACAACGCGCTACCACCAAACATGAAACCCCCATTAGGCCTAGCATTAGCAAAATTCCCGGGGGGGTTTTGACCCCGACATGGCCTACCAACTAAGAGAAAGAGAGCCCCTTACTCTAGAAGACATACACAAAGGAGCTATAAGTGTAGAGGCCAACTTAATTGAAAAAAGAGCTAGGCTAAGATCGGGAAAGAGGGTAACATACAAAGATGACATCATGCCCTACACCTCCTCATCTGATTCTAAGATGGAAAACCTTCTTAGGACCATGGAAAGAATGATGGAAAGAATAAGCATAAACGAAAGAACACTCCCTAGGGACAACCAAACAAATCCCCAAAACAGAAACGAGAATCAAAACTTTAGAAGAGACCTGCCCCAAAATAGAACAAGGGAAAATGATCAACAAATCAGGCCACCCTTCCAAGATAACTATGTTGATGAAGGGGAAAGAGATATTGAACAACCAAATGAGAATCATCTAAACTTAATAGGCTCTGATAGTGAGGGTGAGGTTTTTCTCACAGAAGAAGAACACGGTTTTTTCTCCTGAAACCAAGATGAAACAAGCTATGAAGATTCTGAAGACCATGAATTGGGATTAGAAAATGCCATAATAGAAGTCCATAGGCAATATGATCTTAGGAGTAAGAAAAACCAAGACAACTCTAGGAAAAATAACTCAGACACTGCTGTTACGAAAGCTCCCAAAAACATTTTTAAAAGAACAACAGACAATAACAATACCATGGCTAAGAAAGCTGATCCTAACACAAATAAAATCAGCCAATAAAGTATTCTCACAAGCTGTCTTAGCACCTCTGCTAGTGGCCCTGAGAAAAATCTAATTACCAAAGCCCCGAGTCAAAGTCAACAAATTAAAAATGTGGAGAAACTTATGGCTGATAAAACTGATGTAAATATGTCTAAAACTCAAGTACCTTTCTGTTTTGAAGGAGAGATCGCTAAAATCAAAATAACCATCCCTCTCACTGAACTGGTAGCTCAGGATATGTACCGCTCCTAAGTCTTGAAAGTCTTGAACATAAGAAATGATACCAACACTCTGAGTTTGACAGATGATAAACCAGAGTTGTTGTTCGGACCCAAAGTAGATGAAAAATACTAGGAAGGAGCCATTCCCCCATTCTATGTTAGCCTAAACATACATGACAAAATCCTACATAATGCCATGCTTGACTTTGGTGCCTCTCACAACCTCATGCTAAAGGTAGTGATGGAAAGATTGGGCCTAGAAATAACCAGGCCCTACAAAGATCTGTATTCCTTCGATTCAAGAAGAGTTAAACGCTTGGGCCTGATTAAGGACTTATGTGTCAATCTGGCACAAATCCTTGCTAAGAGCCTGGTCATGGATATAGTCGTGGCTGACATTCCCCCCAAATATGGTATGATTTTGTCCCGATATTGGGGAGCCAAACTTCTGGGGAACCTCCAACTTGACATGTCTTATGCTACTATCCCCGTTTTCAATCAAACCAAAAGATTGTACCGAGAAACCCACATGAAATATATGGTGAGTAGCCTAGATAGGCATAACAACACCCTGGTTTATTCCATACATTCAGATTTGGATTCTTTTATCTTTTATAATGAGAATGAGATTAGTGCACAAGTAAAAGGAAGTGAGAAAGAGCTAGGCCCATTGGAACACTCATACTCGCCCTCAAATGAGGAAAATGATAACCAAAACTCTATCAATCCTGAACAACAACTCAATGATAAACATGAAATAGAAACACTTTGGAACATGAGCTTTGACTGTTCATATGTCAAGGCCGGTTCAGGGGCTAGTGTTTGGATACATAACACAATTGAGGGCCATTATTACAGGTTGGAATTTCAATGTACTAATAACATTGCAGAGTATGAGGCTCTCCTCCTCGGTTTACACTTGCTTGAAGAATTAGGAGGTAAGAAAATATTAGCCTAGGGAGATTCAGAGCTGGTCATTAAACAGATCAAAGGTGAATATTCAGCCAAGAACCAAAGATTAAGAGAATACAGAAATTCAACCCTAGACCTCCTCAAAAATTTCGAAAAATATGAGCTCACCTACATTCCTAGAGCCCAAAGTAGCCTTGCCAATGAGCTTGCCTTTGCTGCCAGTAATTTCCAAATATCACTTGAAAGTGAACAAAACCCTATCAAAGTCAAACATCGCCCTACGGTACTTGAAAACATTAATAATTGGTAGGTATTTGAGGGTGACGAACAAATTGATGATTTCCTACAATCTAGGAATGAATTTACATTGACTAAACCTAGCTTAGAACATGGGTAAGATGATCTTGCTGAAGATAGAGATCATGAAATAAAGTTTCCATCTTTTACTGATATAAATATGATTACACATCCTTATAAAGCTGAGATGTGTGAGGACCTAGACCAAAGATACCTTGAAGTCTTACACTGTAAGAATGACACATTACTAAGAGGCCTTGCACCTTTGGAAGAGTTGTTCGATTTTAATGATGTAGCTAAGAAACCAAAGATAGAGTCTACTGAGGCCGATGTAGAGGAATACAACATAGGAAACACTAGGGAACCTAAAATGATCAAAATTTCTAAGACCCTTCCTCATCACATAAAACAGAAAAACATTGAGCTCTTCAAAGAGTTTAAAGATGTGTTTGTATGGGGGTACCAAGATTTAAAATCTTATGACATAAGCATTATTCAACACAAAATCCATCTCAAGGAAAACCAGAAACCTTTCAAAAAAAAGTTAAGAAGAATAAACCTTGTCTTATTACCTCTAGTTGAAAAAGAGATCAAAAATATGTATGACGTCGGGATAATAGTTCCTCTCGGATACTCTAAATGGGTTTCCAACCTTGTGTCAGCTAGGAAGAAAACCAGAGAAATCAGACTTTGCATTGACTTTAGAAACTTGAATAGGTCCTCCTTGAAAGATAACTATCCTTTGCCCAAAATGGACCACATACTTCAAAAGGTAGTTGGCTCTAAGAGAATCTCACTGCTTGATGGTTTTTCCAGTTACAGCCAAGTGCTAGTATTCCCAAGTGATTAGCACAAAACTGCCTTCACCACACCTTGGGGTACATTCATGTATGTTAAAATGCCATTTGGGTTGATGAATGCGGGGGCCACTTTCCAAAGGGCCATGGACATAGAATTTTCAGAAGACATAGGCTACTTCATAGTCATTTACCTCGATGACATCATTGTTTACTCTAAAACCGATAAAGAGCACTTGGTCCACCTTAGAAAAGTTTTTGAAAAAGGTACGAAATATGGCATGTATTTGAATCCCAAGAAAAAAAAAATTGGTCTCGAGGAAGGAAAACTTCTCGGCCACATCATCTCTGAAGAAGGAATCAAAATAGACCCCAAAATAATTGAAGGCACATTGCAAATTAGCCATCCCAAAAACATTAAGGAATTCCAATCCTTTATTGGGAGAATCAAATTCTTAAGAAGATTTATCCCCAACCTTGCAGAACTCTTGAGAAATATTACAAACATGCTAAAAAAAGAGGTAGGAGTTAAGTGGACTTTGGAAGCCAAACAATATTTCAAATTGTTTAAACAAACGCTCACCCAAACACCAGTCCTGATAAGTCCTGATTTCACCAAAGACTTCTATACTTTCTCATTTGCATCTGAACATACTGTGGCTGCAGTGTTGTTACAAAAAAATGCGATGGGACAAGAACAACCCATAGCCTTATTTAGCAAAGCCCTTAGGGATGCTCCCTTAAAATATAACATCATGAAAAACAAGCCTTCACATTGATAAAAGCGTTAAAAGACTTCAGAGTTTATATCTTGCATTCTCATATTATTTCTTTTGTTCCACACACAGTTATCAAAGATATCTTAAATTAGGATCGCGATGGTAAAAGGGGAAAGTGGATTGCTATTATTTTAGAATATGATCTAGAAATCAGACCCACTAAACTGGTTAAAGGACAAGGACTTGAAAAACTCATGGATGAAACAAATCTACAAGCACTAGATATGAATTTTGTTGACTCTTTAGAAGAACAAGAAGAATGCACAGCTCCTCATGTTGAAGAAGTATTTTTAAATTCACCTTGGTATTCTGATATTCTTTATGTGCTTTTATATCTTAATGATCCTCCTACCTTATCAAAGACAAAAGCAAGATTCTTGAAACAAAAATCTTTAAAATTCTACATTTTAGATGGATTTCTATACTGGAATAATCCTATTGGTATACTACTTAAATGTGTGCTTGAGGATGATCCAGGAAAAATCATGCATGAAATGCATGAGGGAGAATGTGGGGGCCATATTTATTGGAAAACCACAGCTAACAAGGTCCTTAGAGCCAGTTACTATTGGCCCACCCTTTTTCTCGACACCCACAAACTGGTCAGGACTTGTCATAAATGTCAAATCGTTGATGGCAAGAGAAAGCTTTTACCTTTGCCTTTGCATCTGATCATTGTTGAAGCTCTATTTCAAAAATGGGGTTTAGAATTCATTGGAGAGATCCATCCTTCTTCATCTGCCCAACACAAATGGATCCTCACCACTACTGATTACTTTACGAAATGGATAGAAGCCATCCCCTCTAGGAATGCCACTGATTAATTCATTATCAAATTTCTTGAGACCAACATTATGTCTAGATTCGGTTGCCCAAGGAAAATTATTATGGAAAATGCAGCCACCTTTACGTCCAAAAGAATGGTTGACTTTTGCTATAAATATCACATCACATTAGGACATTCCATAGCTTATTACCCTCAAGATAATGGGTTGGTCGAGTCCTCTAATAAAATCCTGGTCAGTATCATTAAGAAAATTATGGAACAAAATCAAAAGGTAGACATGGAAAGCTAGTGCATGCACTATGGGCTGATAGACTAACCACCAAGAAATCAATCGGTATGTCTCCCTATCAATTAGTGTATGGCATGGATGCCATTTTCCCGACATCTTTGGGAGTCCTGGTAATGAAACTGTTACAAGAAGTACAATCAGAAGAAAATGACATGCAAAGGAGGCTGAACCAAACTATCCATTTACAGCATACAAGAGAGGAGGTGTACAAAAAGACACAGTTAGTACAGGAAAATATAAAGAAAATATTTGACAGAAGAACCAAGGACAATATTTTCCAGATTGGAGATAAGCTGTTGAAATGGGACTTAAGGAGAGAGGATTAAGGTAAAAATGGTAAGTTTTAAAACTTATGGAAAGGTCCATTCATTATCAGTTCATCTATAGGAAACAATGCCTTCTTTTTACAAGAACCTGATGGAACTGAAATATTTGGAGGTCCTGTCAATGGCAAGACACTAAAACACTACTTCTGTAAAGATTCCTAGCTTTAATTTTTACTTATTGTACATACCATAGTTTGAAGAAAAAATTCAAAAAGAGAGATAACACAAAAACATAGGAAAAGTAGAAAAAGAGGGAAGATTCTAAGAAAGGTACAGCCCCATACCCAAAAAACATAAATATTGAAAGTGTGCAAGTCTAAATGCCACTACTAGTGCAAAATGATGTCTTTTCAACTATCTAGCCTAATCATAGCTGAACATGTTTTAAATTTATTGTTGATAAGTTAGTGAAAATAATGCTAGTCAAATTATTCAAGTTTGACTTGTCAAAGAAAATAGATTAGGAGAGAAGATACTGGTTCCACATGCTCAAAACAGAACCAAAGAGGAAAATAGGGATGAATAACAAACTATGTATCTTAGCCCTGATTTTTCTAGTCTTATTTTGTACAACAATAACATTTGTGTGCAGCTTGTTTTTATGCCACAAAATCATGATAAATCAGACTGTCTAATCCTGATCTAGTCATGTTAGCTGAGGAATTTTATTGATCTAATTCCGAGTACAGTCAATCCAACTTTTCCGTTGGAGAGTGAAACACATATCACTTGGGTTGATGAACCATTAGTTGATCAAGTGGTCGACTTGATTTTGCATTCATTTGATCCCACTCTCCCTATAGAGAGTGAAATTCATACAACTCGTGTTCTTCTTATTACTTCAAATTCTTCTACACTAGGGGAAATTTCACTTGTTCCCGCATAACCCCCTCCAAGTACTAAGGTCATTTCCTTTGAATGGAATAGATTGGCAGAATATTTTATTCCTTCTTCCATCCCTTTCCAAATCATTGTGAAGGATTTTAGTAAGAATTTTCATTGCACAAATGTAAATGAAGGTGCTTATGTTAGTATTTTATCCTCAACTGGTTGGCAAGCTTTGGGTTCCTCTTAGCTTGTCCATGTTACACGGATTCCTTCAGATTTTAACCAAACCATTAGTGAACCTTTAGGGATCCTTCCTAAGTTTTATATTTCCTTGGAAGGTAAAATTTCCTTTATTGATCTTGTGGTAGTCCAAGGCCCCTTGGATTTAAATTTTCTCCTTGGGCAAGATTATGTCTATGCAATGAAAGCTATCGCATTGACACTCTTTCGTGTGATGTCTTTCCCTCACAATGGAAACATTGTGAGTATTGACTAGCTTTCGTTCGTTAGTCTTGATTTGATTACCAGCCATGTGATGCCCCTGAATTTTCCTTATATGGAAGTAGTGTACACCTCGCCACAAGTTAATTGTGGAAACCTTGCCCATTTTTTCAGCTACCAATGTAAGCAGGCCTCACTCTATTTTCTCAACTTATTTTAACTTATATATGGTAATTGACATGGTAAACCCTATGGGGGAATTTGAATGTGATGTTATTATTATTGATTCCCTTTACATGTGTTCCTTCCAGAGAACTGTTCTTCCATCTGATGAATACCTCTTGGAAGCCATGATCGAGGTGTGTCCCTTGACATGTGTTTCTTCCAATTGGAAGCCATGATCATGTCCCTATGAGAATAGTTCTTTTACTTTCTCAACCTCATTAAAAAATGAAATAGGTCCCCATGAGGATAGTTCTTTCACCATGTCAACCTCGTTAAAAAATGAAATAGGTCCCCATGAGGATAGTTCTTTCACTATGTCAACCTCGTTAAAAAATGAAATAGGTCCCCATGGGGATAGTTCCTTTCTTGTGTCAACCTCGTTAAAAAATGAAATAGATTCTATGAGGATAGTTCCTTTTACTGTGTCAACCTTGTTAAAAAATGAAACATGTTTCTATGAGTATATCTCCTTTTACTGTGTCAACGTCGTTAAAAAATGAAATAGGTTTCCGTGAGGATGGTTCGTTTACTGTGTCAACCTCGTTAAAAAATGAAAGAGATCCTTTTGAGGATGGTTCTTTTACTGTGTCAACCTCGTTAAAAAATGAAACAAGTCCTCATGAGGATGGTTCTTTTACTATGTCAAACTGATTAAAATTTGAAACAGACCCTTATGACGATGGTTCTTTTATTGTTTCAACCTCGTTAAAAAATGAAACAAGTCCTCATGAGGATGGTTCTTTTACTGTGTCAACCTCGTTAAAAAATGAAACAGATTCCCATCAGAATAGTTCCTTTTCTTGTGTCAATCTTGTTAAAACAAAACAATATTTCTTGAGGATAGTTCTTTTACTGTGTCAACCTTGTTAAAAAATGAAACAAATCCTCCCCTAATTGATTCAAGTCCTTCATCTAATGTTATAAATGAACCTTCATTCCATCCAGCTACTTTAACCAGTAGTCTACTTAGGTGAATGAAATGGATATTGGGGGGCATGTGCCCTTATAGGTTATGCTTGGGGGGAATTGAAATTTATCTCAATCACATTTTTCTCTATTTCAAGCTTGTGTAAAAATGAAACCACTCTCAAGCATAATTTTTCCTCTTTTTCAAGATTGTATAAAAATGAAACTTATCTTGAGTCCATTTAGATTATTATTTTCAAGACTCGTTAAACTCATGAAAATCGTGAGATTATTTTGTTGTCTTTATGCTCATAAAACACATGAAAATGTTGAGTTATTTCCATCTTTTATTGCTCGTTAATTAAATTGAAAGTCGGTGATATGAGTACATTTTATCAATTTTCTAGACTCTTGAAAACTTAATAAAAATCGAAACCTTGGAGTTCTCTTTTAAACATGAAAATACCATTATGTACTTGATTATTCGAACTCATAAAAGTAAATGAACAGTCGTCTATTCAGTATAAGTTTACCCCTTTTCCGAACTGAGCTAGACTATTTACAAAAAAGGTATACGTTCACCAAGCATGGTGAATAGAGTTCTCTTCGGCATTATTTTATCCTTTTTCGAGCTTGAGGGACTAAATTTACAAAAAATAACATTTGAAGTTTTCTTAATTTTTTCTTCCAACTCCGTAAAAATTAAAAACACTGAATTTTACTTTCTCTAAGCTTGTTGAAAATATATGTTGAAAGAACAACATGAGTATTTTTTTGTGTCTTTTCAAACTCTTTAAACATGAAAACAAGATCGAGTTAACCCTAAACGAGACTCGTAAAACTTAAACAGTGTAGGACCCATCGATTACAACAGGACTGAACCACTCCTTCCTAGGGTTCGTTAAAAATACTTCGAAGGACTCATCCGAAGGATGGGATAACATGAAAATAATATGTTCTCCTCCTCGAGCTTGTGTAAATATAAAGAGGTAATTGCTAGTAATGGTGGGGGGGAATTGGGAAATAATGTTCATTTTTTTGCTATTAAAGGTAGTATGTCACTTTTGAACATGACACTCCTTCACATTTGTGTCTGGGTTGGGAAATCCATTTGTCTCACAGTTAATCAAGCCTCATTGAAATTCTTCAGTTGGTTTTGGGTATTATCATTGATTCAAATGATGTCAAGTCTAAGCATTGTGTCGCCAATATGTTCAAGATAAGTCCAACCTCAGTCAATATTACCTTGCAAATCATAACCTTCAATCACGTCGGTCATCCCTGAGTCAGTCCTGAATAACTACATTTTTTGTTCAAAACTTGACATCAGTTTCGTGTCGTAGACCCTCCTACGACAGATCACTTCCTATCGACTTCAACTCATTATCTAGGAAGTTGATCTAGAAACCCTTTTCAGTACCTTGAGGTTTGCATGCCCTAATGGCAGGTTTCTCTCTTTCAATGATAGGTTCTCATCATTGGCCTTTGATTGAATGATTCTATGAGTTTTCAACTTCAAAACATTTAATCACACTTCATAGATTATACTAGAGTATCTTGAAATCCATTTTCATTATTGGTGGTTTCTCTCACACTTATTAATGGTTCACATCATTGATCGGTAATCAAGTGGTTTCTACCATGTTCAACTTCGAGACATTCATTCTCATGGTTAGAACCGTACTATGGATTGAGATATGGAGATCAAAACCCTGGATCTAGTTTCATCCATCCACGCTACGTGGAGTTATTAAATATTCATGATTGTAAATACAGATCCATTGATGGTTGCATCCATACTATGTCTACCATTGACATGGATCTCAATGTATTTCCCTGTTGTTTCATTGAGTTATGTTTACTCTGAATATGGAAATTCCTACCTCAGTAATGTTTATATAAAAACATGATATGGTAATCCTTGATTTTTTGTTTCGGGTCTTCAACCAATTGGTCTCTAACACAAACCGTTGACATAATAAAGTGATTCAATCATCAAACATCTTTTTTGGCTTTGCACTTTAGGGGGGAATCTGTTACACTAAATGTTTTCACCATGATTGTCGATTCTGATATCTCACCATCTGATGGAGTGTCTCAAGTGAATTCCTTATGAAGCTTGAAGTAAAAAAATACCAGGACAAAATGAATTTTGGTTTTCACTGCTTAAAACCCCTTTTTGAGCATCTACATTTTTTTCCTGAACAAAACCCTCACATGCACATTTTTCCTGAAAAAACCCGCACATGTGCAGTTTTCCTAAGAAAAACGCATGCATGTGCAGTTTCTTCCACTGTAAACTGTGCAGATCTGCGCAGTTTCTTCCACTATAACTGCGCAGGTCTGTTCACGCAGGTAAAAATAAAAAATTAAGTTCTAGAAGCTTTGGTTGAGGAATCTTATCCAAATTAGAAACCTCGAACCACTAAATACCTGCGCCTCATCCCTTGGTACATAGAACTAACCTCATTTTCTTAAGGATCATATCCCTTGAGAAGTGGAACTATAAACCTCCTCATCCTTCCTATAAATTGAGCATAGGAATAAAGGAATGTGAGACTAGGATTTGTAAACTCATGTTGTTGGTTTGGGTCTAAAGAGCTTGTCATTAAGGGAAGGAAAGGAGACCATTGGAAGAGGCTTGTGACATCAAGGCAATGAGGTTGTAAGCTTCTTTTCCCTTTTGATTTTAATACAAAGTAATTGTTATTTCCTAACTGCATCTATTTTTAATATTATTTGTGGGATTCCTTGATCACTCACATGGTTTATAACTGATTATTGATTCAATTATATTTTGTATGCTAGATTAGGGATTCCATTTACCTTTTCTTTTATATGTGAAATGCTTTGATCCCTTTGAATTTTTTTTTCTATGCAGATATATTTTGGAGCATCATGGAGAAGCTTTGGAAAGCATCTGGAAAGCCTTTAAGGCATTGAGGGAAACATAGTTGTGGAAAGCATGAAAATGACTTATACTACATGTGTTCATGTTTTGGTTATAGGCTAAGGAAAGAGATATTGTTTTGTCTATTTGTTTCTAGTTTTATTTAAGATTCTAGGGAGATCGCTTCTATCCATAGAAGGGATTTATCCGTGTAACATCAAGAAGAATTAAAACAAAATAGTTTTCATTCTGAACCTATTTTTGGTTAGAACATTAAGACAGACTCCCATCAACAACAAGTCAATAATGTTGAATTTCATTCAGATTCAGTGCCCAATGTGTTGGGTGTATGTTATATTCTTTCTACAAATAGAATATGCGCGAAGCGGGGGGTGGTAGAGCCCCTTCGCTTGCGCGGGGCACAGAAAGGTGGCGGTAGCCCCCCATTTGCAGGGAGGTGGTAGCTAGGGCAATGCCTCAAGAAAAAAAAATAGACCCTATATTAGGTGGGCGGACCCGCCTATGGTTTTGTGCATGGGTTTGCACATGGTTTCCTACTCCTGGTATTTTGTAGATTCGGTCAAGGGAAATAAAATTATGTTCTAATCCAGGGTTAATGGATTGGGGTTTATGAATTCTTTGGCATGTATATATGTGTGTTGTAACACTAAAAGGAATATAATGAAAAATCAAGCTGGTAGTCTAGGTTTGGGATTCGGGGGGGATATCTGTGTATTTTTTTTTGTTTTATGCTCTCATGATTGTTTATTTTCTATTTTTACGAATTTGTTTGCAGTTGATTTCTGTACAGGGTTAAAACCTACACAATTAAGGAGCATAGTTGCATGCAGATTCAGAAATTCAGCATACACTTCCTAAGCCCATCATCAGACCTTAGGAAGATCTTGTCCACAACAAGCATAGAACTAGTCTTGGATATGACAAGGATGTGTCCTTTCATATTCCATATTACTCAAAGTAGATCCAGTTCCATATTGTTGGTTTTCTTCATTACATTTCACCTTCAGTTGTTCCAGATCATGCTCCTCTTCCACAACAGCAAAATGTTAAATGCAAAAATTGTGACATAGTTGGCCATATGAAAGATCATTGTTTTGATCTTCATCCATGTGATAAATTTCATAAAGCCACTCATTTTTCACAAAGATGCTTTAAAAACAAGCCTTCAGTAAGAAAAAAGTTTCACCTTGGATGGATCACTTCTTGGAAATGGGCTTCAAAATCCAAGAATATATTTTTCTCATATCACAAAATTTGTTCACGTGTACTGAAAAAATCTTGTAGTTTAGTTTTCTCCATCTTCTCACCTTATATCTGATAGGGGGGGAATGATGGTCATATAGAAGTTTCAAAGCCACATCAAGCGAGCCTTAGCCACAACTAGAGACAGGATTTTTGAGTTGTAGCTAGAGACACAGAAGACCCTAAGCATGCCTTTGGTTGGTGGTCTTCCTTAAACCATTGCAAGTTGTAGACCTCCCTTCTTCCAGGTTGAAGGTCTCCCTCTCCAAAGCATTAGGGACACTTCCTCTAGAAAAATATTTTAGCTTCTTGCCAGATTTAGAAGAGTTCTGAGAACTGCACTAAGCCTTCCAGTGTTGATGGTCATCCTTAAACCACCATCAGTTGAGACCTCGACTTATCCCACTTTATTCCATCATTTCAGAGAGCACATTCATCTCATTTTTGTCATGCATTGTTGTATTTATATTATATCTCTCTTCTTGGACTCGTATATACCCCTTCAGATTAAAGGGGGGATGTTGGACACCTAATTCACTAAGGGTTGGTGTGGAATTTGTTACCACTCAAACCAGCATGAGGACCTAAAAGGGGTTCCCAATAAGGAAACTACTAGGCTAAGGGAAATGGTGGAGGCTTAGCTCACTCTCACCACGGATAAGACTCCCCTCTCTTTATATTCTTTCACCGATGGGAGTAGTCTCAATGCTTTGGGAAGACACTTATAAAGGATATATCAATGGATAGGTATGAAGTGATCCCAGAAACCATTTCCCAAGGAGGAGGTGAATAATGGAGCTTGCTTTCTCTTCAAGAAAGGGACATGCCTTTCAAGGGAGAGGGGGTGATGATTGGAGGGTAAGGGTGAAGGGTACAACTTGTAAAGGTACTTCTCGATACCTAAAATCCTATAAGAACTTAGATTCCCAAATATTCCTTGATGATTAATCTTTGACAAAATGGGACCACATAGGACTAAGTGGACCCAGCCCAAGTTCAGGGATGGAATATAGCAACCAATGATGCTCCTATCCTTGACAAGGTGAGGAGAAAGGATCAAACAAGAAATTTTTCTTCAATGGGTCAAATCGATCATACTAGGCTGTAGCCTTGGGGATACCTAGAAAAAACATGGTCCTAGAGCTAGGGCTTGAGGTTTTTAGAGATTCCCCCATCTAAATTGCCTCAAATTTGTAGGAGACTGAGGGGACCCACCAGTGCAGTAGCCTCAAGGAGATCGAGGTTTTCCCGTCGGTAAATTCCAGGTAAATTGATGCCCTATGTGACCTATCAGGGATAGACCTAGGTAAAATGGAAAAAGGTGAAAAAGAAGGGGGAAATGACCACCCTTTTGATGGACCAGTGTCTAATTCCCTTGGGATAATGATTAATAATTTGGTTGCATAATCAAGGAAGCTTGGAAAGTCAACTTCATCCAATCTTAAGGGAAAGAGAACAAAAGTGACCTTCAAGCATTTATACTTCATACAAATGGTGAAATATTATCGAGACAAAACAATCTCTAGCATTTCATTCATCTAACAATGGCCCATACATTAAACGAGCTAAATAGGCACTTAATTCCACATTCTGATCATGCAACAATTACCCCTAATTATATAGAAGTTCAACAATATGCAGCAACAAGAATATATCATTAAAATTTACTTACAATGTTAAAGATTATATCCAACTAGCATCACATTTGCAAAAAACGAAGCTCCATGATAAAAAATGGCTCAAATCCATACATCAAAATTTCTCCATCATCCAAAATAATCCTCCAAGAATAAATGTGAAGTTCTCTAAAGATGGAGAGATCCCAAGTGAAGTGATGTTACAAATGAATCCAACTAAAATCAATTTATACCCCTTTTATGAGTTCAAAATAGCCTATGAGCCTACATTAGCCCCTAATAATAGAATAATGTGCAAATAACACAACTTTTGGTGACAAGCCCACCAAACTAGCTCACAAAATGGAAAATAAGCCTCTCTGGAGGTCAAATAATAATATGTGCATGTTGTGGGGCCCTCCAAAGGCCTACTAATATCTATAAGTTCCATAATGATGAATAAAATTCTCAAAATATGATAGATAAGGGGGTGGCCCCATGTTCTCAAAGTAGTAGACCTGTGGTGCTTTCAGTGGGTGTGGGGGCACATAAATGACCCCATGGGTGTCCATATGAGTCGAAGATGCCTATAGAAACTCTGCAAGGGCTAAGGTGATGGAATGAACATTTCCATGACATCGTACAAGTATTGGGACACCTGCCAAGACTGTGGGGCTCCTGTGGGGCCTGTTGGGCATAGTGCACCAAGCACATCATTATCATCCCAAAATTGGATCACTAGTAATCTCTAAACATTAGTGGGGATTTGTGGAGTGATGTATGTTTCTATGGAGGCCCATGACTCTCTACGCACACCCTATATGTTTGAATATATCCATATGGGGGTTAGGACCCCGTATAGGGAGACCAAACCCAAATGGAAACCATCTGCAATCATGTATAAGATCCAATGTGTCCCTTATCCTTCCAATACAACAAGTCATTAGAGTAATCGTCTAAAATACCTTAAAAACCATGGATAATAATGTGGAAAATTCACTATGGCATGCCCTTCCACAGAGGGCTTTGGTCTCCATGCTCCAAAGGGGTTATCCAAGTACCTTATTAGGTGGTTTCAACCCTTAAAGAGGATAGTATGTCAAGGGTACATCCCTCCAATGGAGATGGAAAGTGATAAATAAGTGAAATGGAGTAGCGAATGAGAGGGGAAATCTTGGGCCACATATTGGGGCATAGGGGCGGCTAGATAAGGGGAATCCCACAATTGGGTATATAATGTGTAGGAGGGATAAATCATGGTACATGAGGTGCCCAGGCCTTGATTTTTCCACCCTTCTTTATATTCCTTTTTCCTTTTATGAAATTTTCTTTAATTATTTTCTTGGGGGTCAAGGATAAGAGCATGTATAAGATATAGTGGTGATTACCCCCTTTAGTAGGGTGGTTTATTTCCCTCTAGGGATTGGGACAATCATGGGTTCTTGGATGATAAAGGAGGATCATGTAGGGTCTATAGAACTAGGGTGATGACCGTGGGTATGGGGTAGAGCTCATATATTGGCTTTTGTCCACGTGCTAATTATTTTTCGTCCCGACCATCTTTTGCATTTTGTGATACAGTTTCCTATTAGATGTGGCCAATTATGCTTTTACCTTTTCTTTTAGCTGCTTCAAACTTTGGGGCATCCTTCCAGGCCTAACCCAAGGTGGGGGAAAGGGGATAGGGAGGTTGAGCCTATGTGGACCCAGAGAGACGATGTGGACCCAGGTGGGAGAAATTATGAATGGGGGTATAGTGATTGGAAAGGGAGTAATATATGTGGATAGAGGAGTGGGACCACATACACAAAGTCAGGGTTTCCTGAGTAGTACCACCCTAGAAAAAAATGGTCAATAAAGGAGATCCCATAGGACTAAGATCCAAGGGTAACACCCAAAATAGATCAAGGGGACAGGAGCACAAAATAATTTTTATCTTTCCACCAAATGCCCCCATCAATCCATGCCCAGAAATATCCATGATAAGTAAAATCAATACTCAATTACCAAATGACAAGACATACCTCTAGATTCGGGAGGCTCACCTTCAAATATACTATCAATACAGATCGGTGAGGGAAAACACGATTGGCTCAAGTGGCAGAGAAGTGGCACAATGAGCTAGAAGAAGGTTGCAATGTGTTGTTGGTTGTAGGTTAAGGTCCATCACGGAAAAAATAAACTCCTAGGGATAACACCCACGAAGTGGTGGGTAACATGATATAAAAATTTAAAGGGAGTCCAAGAGACCACTTGGAATATGGAAATCAAGGGTCATTAGAATGTATTATAAATGCACATCACTTGTGAATAAATGTAATTCACATTTATCCTTCATATATTTTGTCTTCTCTGTGTGTGTCTAACATCTTTCTTTTAACATGAGTAAATTAGAACCTAAAACTTGTAGCATAGATTTAGAGTATATGGTTTTATATTATAAATACCATTTTGTACATATCTAAAAAATCATTGTTATATTTATATAATTTTTACATCCTTGCTATAAATTATTCCCAACTATATATAAATAAAATTAATTGTCAAATTTATAAGAATATTTTATAATATTCTATGGAGGTTAAATCTCTGCCATCCACCTAATTACACCATAGGCATGTCAATTTGGAATAGGGCTTCCAAAATTTTAATTTAATTATCAATAATGATTATGTGAATGGTTGGTATTAACCTCCACCTAATATTCTAAAATATTCATAGTATTTACAAAAATCAAAAGCTGAAATTTATCTCCATAGTAGTTATGCCATTTTTTACCTTTTTAATTAAATTGATTAATAAAAAAATGTCATATGAAAAAGTGTCATATGAAGGAAGCTATGGCTTTTTGGGAATGTGGTATTGACAACCCATGGTATTGTAACAAAGCCTATAGACTACAAATCTCCATGGTAAAGTGGGGGTAAATATCAATGGTTAAGAATAATGTTGGCTCTCTCTCTCTAGTTTTTATGATTTTTTTTTTTTTTAACAATGTCAAATATATCAAGAAGTATTTTGATTCCTATTATGGATTGATGCCTATCGGTGCTTACTAGTCATTTAATTTATATGGTTGTGCTAGTAATTATTGATAATTAAATTAAAAATATTAAATCCCTATTTCAAAATAGACATGCATATCTACGTAATTATATAGAACCACCCTTTTGCATAACTTTAGAAAAGAGATATAATTATGCAGCTACGTGTGTCTATTTTGGAATTTTGGAACATGTCTCCCAAAATTTTAATTTAATTATAATGATTATTTGATGGATGGTAGGGATTTAACCTACACAAATATTCTAGAATATTTTTAGTAGTAGTCACAAAACAAAGGTTGGTATTTATCTCAAAAATGTCATTTTGTCCCCTTTAATTAAATTGATAAAATAAAAAAAAAGTGCCATATAAACAAGTGTCATATGAAATGATTCATGGTTTTTTTGGCATGTGGCGTTGATAAGGAATGGTATTGACCCATTGTTTTGTAACAAAGTCTATTACAAGTTAAGAATATCCATGGTAAAGTGGAGTTAATATTTTTATTTAAAAGTATTGTATGTTTTATTAAATGTATATATTTTTAACTCATATAGTATTTATTTTTATAGTTAATAATAATGATAATAATAGCTTTAAAAAAAGTTATAATTTAGTTAACTTTTATGATTTTTTTAAACTATTAGAAATGTGAGATATATCATGAGGTTGAACCTAAGAAGCATCATTTAGGGAGAAAGGCTCTTATTATCCTTCATTCACCTTGATTGGACCTAGAGACCCATTTTTGGTTCACAACTAACCTATTCATGTCACCATATCCTACTTGGATGTATCTGACACTCTACAAAGGTCCTATATGGTGGTTGTTAGTCATCAGTAATTTTTGTTGATATCAAAAGATGACTAAACTATGATCCTAGATTTCTAGAAACAAGATTTGGGAAATATTGTGAGTTCTAGAAATCTCACTACCTTCATTATCTTAAATCAAAATTTTCACTATCTTTTCCTCTTTATTCCTCCTAAAAATTATACCCCACTACTCTGAGGAAACTCCATTTTCTGGGCCTACTATTTTCATTTTATTCCCCACATCCCACTCTTATTTAATCCCCTTTTTACCCTCTTTTCTCTAAAAATCCCATTTCTTCCCTTCCTCAAAACCCTCTTAAAAAACCCCCTCATTCATCATTTTCCTCAAAGCATATTAAACAATATAAAAACTCCCTTTTTACATTATTTAAGGTTAAATTTAGCCTATCGGGCCTTTTGAATTATGCATTTAAACATTGTTTTTTATATAAAAACAGTCGTTTGTTGTAACAGGCCTGAAGCCCCTCCCCGCTTAAGCCCACTTTCCCTCACCTCGCCTTTTTTTTTCATCAAGCCATCTCCACCGTTGATCAGGATATATTATCTTGATCCAACGGCTGTCACATCCCCAAATTTTCCCCACATTATTATAACCTCGCGCTACCCGACAAAGATCTCCACGTCACCTCGCGCCCGAGCCCCGCCTTCCACTATACACCGACTCCATTTGTATTACGCCACCTATCCCCAGGCTCCACTCCAAACCTGATCGCCACTCTCCTAAGTCGTTCCACATCGTTGATCTCCGAACCTGAGATCCAATGGCCCAAAACACATATCGCATAAAAATTCGCGATGGGTTTAAAGATTCACGACCCACGTGAAATAGGCAGTTTATGCCCGCCACGCGTCGATCACCCAATGTTATCGCATTCATTTGGCCCAAAACCACAAACCACTCATTCCCCGCGTGATAAACCACTTGTGGTTTTTCAAAACCACCTTTTCACCTCCATGCCAAATTCAAATTTCTTCCCACTTCTGTTTGAATTCCTCCTAGTTCTGCCTCTGGAACCTCACCTCTGCTCCATTTCTCCCTCTGTAAACGCCCTCCGAACACCCCAAACCCCTGAAAAAATAGTCAAGCCCACTCCTGCCTGGTTTTAACTAAACATTTGTGTTTTGTGCAGGTTTTAAATGGCGGAAAAGGTCCAAAATGCCTTCCTATAGTCCATGAAAGATGGATGAAACCCTGGGTGAAGATCCAAGGGTCTTAATCCAAAATTGGGGAGATCAGAGGCCTTCTCACGGTTAATCGATGATGAAGCATGCTCATCGATGGATCATAAACCCTACAGCACACAAGAAACGAATCCCTGCACGCAGAAGACACAAACAGTCAAGAAACAACGAAGAGAAGGAAAGAAAGATTAAAGGATTAATCTCATATCAAAAGACAAAATCAAGGAGATTAATTCATGAAATAGAGGTTAGAGTAGAAAGTTAAGGCAGACAGTGATTAAAGGATCAGAAAAATAATTTAAAGGGTTGGCTAATTAAAACAGAAGATTAAAAGAAAAGGCAGATTGATGAAGGTCAACAGAAAGAAAGAAGACAGTGGAAAGACAAAAAGGATAAAGGAAAAAAGATCAAAAGAAATAAAATAAATAATTAAAAACACAGAAAAGAGATCAAAATAGATTGAAGAATATATGATATAAAGCCAGATATTAAAGATAAAACAAAATACAGATCAACCCAAAGCAAATTCGAATGACTCAGCCTGTGGCACTTACTCTTCTCAAAAGATATTTTTGCCACCTAGTGCTTTGTTTCCTTCAATAAAGCATTAGGTAGTTATTAGGCTCAGTAAGAGATATTTATATTTGCCAGATAGTTATTGTAAAAGTTATGAATATGCCTTAAAGTCAAACATTTCACCTATTTTCCTTAGGAGTTAAAGATAGAAGTTATTAAAACAAAGAAGTAGATGCAGATATTTCTGCCTTGAGCCTTGCATGGTCTTCAAGGTTATGAATTCATTAACTCTATGATAAATGACACTCAAACCCTAGCTTAGCTTCACCTCCTCATTTGCAGCTTAAATACTGCATTTGAACTCATTATCTAGTTAGCATTTGATGAATCTTTGAAGTAATACATAGTCTCTTGGAAGTTGAAAGGAAATTGATGTCTTGGAACTTGTGGATGCCCTGATTTGTTTGTTGATGGAGGAGGCTAGATCACTGGATCCTTGAGCTTGGCTATTGGTGAAGTGCTTCTAATCTATTATTTTTATTTCATGTTTCATTATGTTTCCACCTTTCTATATTGCAGTAGAGCAAAATTTTTAGACTAAGAAATGTCTTTTGAAAGCACCTTAGTTCTATTTGTTCTTCACTGCCTTAATGTTTTCTTTTTCTAGGACGTTTTAGAGAATTCTTAATTGATCTCTAGACCCCCTAAGCTTGTTTATTTCATAAATAGTTGAATACAGTTGGTATCAAGCATGATTTATGGTTTTCCCTGCTTACTTGCTGCCACTCAAGAACTATTTTTGAAGTCTCTCTCTAAAGTACCATTATTTAAAGTCTACCAAAGAGGTTTTATTTCGATCATACCCTTTGTACTTGCTTGAATAATTGTTTTAGAGATATTCATAGCTATGATCAAGGATGTTTAGGAGTTCCCTCTTCCGTGATTATAGTTATTTGTGTGTCTTAAGTGTTTTCTGTCCTTGAAGGTGAAATCACTAGAAGTTAAATGAGTTTCTCACCTTTTATATTTCATTGGAAAATTTTGTCTTAAATAATTATCAACTGTAGTTGGATTATAGAATTTATGGTTTGCCTTGTCTTTGATTGCCCCTATATGCTTTGAGATTTGTTTAAGTCCCTTTGTTGAGAAGTACATATGATAAAGGATTCTTAATTTCCCTTTGTCCTACTTTTCATTCTTACAATTAATGTCCATCTCATTACCCTAAAAACTTTAAAGATCCACTGGCCAAGTTAGATTTGTCGTATGATACTCTCTGATTCATTGATGAACTTATCATGACTTTCATTTGACTCCATTGCCCAATGACTTAGATATTTCCTCATTCTACCTATGCTGCTTTGATCATCATACCCAACCAAAAGAAAAAGAAAAACCCCACTCTTAATAACTAGCCTAAAATCAACCCTTAAAAGCAAACAAGTACATATCATTTGCAAACAAATAGAGAGATCCCTCTCTGAGTCTAGGAAGGCTAGGTCCTAAGACTCTAAATATTGGTTTTGATGTTACCTTGTCATTTGGTCTACCAATCCACCAAATCACAGAACACCAACATAATGGTGATCATGGTGGGAATTTTGAGTAAAACTTAAGCTAAAACATTCTCCATCCACTGAGTTATCTGCCACCTCATCCCCATTACAACATAATGGCAGTCACGGTGGGATTGAGTACATGATAGCCTAAAAACTCTTATACTCTCATTTTGACCCTTAGTTAAGCTTGAGAAAATCAACTAATAACCATAGAGTAGACTCTGTTTGTTTCACCATCTTAGCTAAATGATGATTCAGGTATAGGACACTCTTACAAAACCTTAGGGCTACATAAAAACTCAGAAAAAACCTAAAAACATTCCTAGATTGGTTCTTATTACTTATTGGTGGTGGACCATATACATTTTACCTTCAAAAAAGCTAAAAATTTCCACCTGGCGACTCCACTAGCCCTAGTAGGCCTATTACTCCACTAGTACTTCCATATTTCCTTAGGATTGTATCAAATCAGTCCCAAGAAGTTTAGAAGCCTAGTCCCATATTTTAGAAGTATACTAAACACTAAGAGAGGTCAAAATTCTGAAAATTGTCCTTAAACTTTTAGCCTCTCTAAATTTTGAAATTGAAATCTGGCTTCACATAGGATCAATACCAGATCTCATCCAGACCCTAATCCTCCTACAATAGTTGATGATCTAGAAAATATTTTCTGGAAAACTTCTAGAGCTGGAAATTTAACTACTGTTAAGACTATCCAAGTAACAAGATATGTCCCCGAAAACCTTACAGTCTTGAAAGATCCTCACTTTGACTTATATCATTCGAAGAACCTGTTTAGAACCAAGTCACATAGTGATATAGAAAAAACTGACCTTGAGCACATAGATTTGCAACAGAGTTCTAGTAGAGAAGCCTCTCCTTCTACTCCTCCTAATTTTTCAGCTTCTCTATCACTTTAGCTCCTTCCATAAAAAATCTGCTCAAAATTAGTTTGTTGGTCCAAGTACTTCCAACGCACCCATCCATACTTGCACTGTTCAAAACACTCCATTTCATCCCACTTTCCCTTCCACAAATCCACCTCTTGTAAATCCCCCATTTGCTCCCACCATGGCAGCATGGTATGCCCCATTAGTATTACCACAACCTTTGGTTCCTTTACCAAATGATTATCAATTCAGAATTCTCCATTTCACTGGAATTGAATCCACTACTGCCCAAAAGTATGTAGATAAAATGGATGATTCTTTTTATTACATGGAAATAGAAGAAGAGACCATTAAGATGAGAATATTTTCCCAAAGTTTAGGAGGAGAAGCCAAAAAATGGTTTAAAAACTTAACTCCCAATAGCATAAATGATCTCCCTTCTTTACACAAAACATTCATAAACAAATGGGAAGTTAAAAGAACCCTCTCCAAATCCTTTCATAATATAGCAACCTTAAAAGAAATGTTGGGGAAAGTGTCCAAGATTATTGCACTAGATTCAATAGTGTTTACAATGCACTTCCCCCAAAAATGAAACCTCCACTAGGCTTAGCCCTAGCTAAATTTCCTGAAGGCTTTGACCCAGACATGGCCTATCAACTAAGAGAAAGAGACCCCTTAAATTTATAAGATATTAAGAGGGGAGCTATAAGTGTAGAAGCAAATCTGATTGAGAAAAGAGCTAGGTTGAAATCATAAAAAAGAGTTACATATAAGGATGAAACAATGACATCAACCTCATCATCTGATGCCAAAATTGATAACTTAGTGAGGGTAATGGAAAGAATGATGTAAAGGATAAACTTAACTGATAGAGTACCTCCTAGGGAGAATCAAATGAATCCCCAAAACAGAAATAGTAATCCAAATTTCAGAAGAGACACTATTGGGAATATTTTAAGATATTACCAATGTGGATATCAAAAATACATAAACATAAGCTGGAAATAGTAGTGAACATCATCATACCAAAATGTATGGAAACCATAGAGCCATTTTATTATGAATCAGCAGCAAATAATAGCAATACAACTCAATGGATTAAGGTGAACAAGCCTCCCATCAATACACATGCTAAGAGTGAAACACTGCTACATGGCAGAATGTCTATGAACAGGAACCGCGTAGTCATGGAAGGAGCACTGCTACAGAGAGTGTAAAAAATCATATATATGCATTTACATGGCTCATACAATATTGGGAGAGAAGAACTATGCTCCCAATCACTACCTCAAGACAATCCTGGAAGGATTGGCTGAAATATACAAAACTGCAAAATGACAGAGTTGTAGGGTAGCAGCTGCAACTCAAGAACTAGAAATGAGTGGAGAATGATGAGGATGTTGCATCTAATGATAAGACCTCCTCCAGTGGATCTATAAAGTGAAATTCTGATCCCCTCACTAAATATCTCACCCTCCAAACAATCTGCAAAAGCCCCACTGCAAATGCTCACTAGAAATAACACAGTCGTTGGATGAAACTGTGTTGTAGGGGCAAGAGAATGAGTTGACCTGATTCAAAAATTTGCAATAGGCTCTGAAACCTTCCTCACTAGCTTCCCAAAGGAATGGAAACTCCCTCCTCTGAAAATCAGCTCCGGAAATGGTGTTGAGGTCCTCCACTGCAACACCCTACAACACAACGTTATACTTGATCAGAAATAGCGCTATAGCTGGAGGAGGTGGCTTGGCCTTAAGCCTGAATGTGGAGAATGAAGTACATGATCCTTAAAGAGGCCTCTCTTAGAAGGATAAGGATTCCTAAGCAGGAGATCCTTGTGCTAAGCAGCACTGCAACTCAGCTAAACAGTTGGAGCTTGCACAAAGTCTGAATAGACCATAAAATCAATAATACATGACATGAGAAACAATGGCTGCCTTGCCCTCCTTTTAAACAAGTGAAAGTCCTATCTCCATGGGTCCCACTCTTTAAGATTTCCTCCACCAAATAACCCTCTTCCCATTCACACTGCATTGTCTATCAAAGTGTTTTCCTCCTCCTCTCCCAGCACTGTTGACATGGTCAAACTTGACCTTGTCTTCATGCAAATATCCCTTTTCACACATAGGGGTGTGAAATCTAGCTCTTATGACTATCCCATTTCACATTTGAGGGATTTTATTCCTGTTTTACTAAGCATGGGCTCCCTTACCCATTTATTTAGCTGCTAGGTGATGAAAACAAAGCTTTTATATTCCATTTTAGTTGTGTGCTAAAATGGGAATATTATAGTCCTCCCCCCCCAAATGTTGCTTGTCCTCAAGCAACTGCAAGGATAGAACTAGTAAGCCTCCTCCCAAGGCATGGAATATAAAATGTGTTGAGGAACATCTTCCTCATGTGGATCCTCCAAGCAATCATCCATGCAAAATGAGTTACCTCCCAACATGGCAACTCCTGAAAATCCTCTTCCACCTTTGGCTCTGGCAATGTAGGTGGGCTGAAAATCTGATCTTGGTAGAAAAAATAGCCTACCCCCCTTTGTCCTTCTCTCCACTTAGGATAAGTGTAGAGTGTATGTTGATCCTGGGCTGCAATGATATTTCCCTCAAGTGGCAAGATGAAGATTAGACCTCTAAGGATCTCTCCTCCAACGTTATGCAACGTGTTGGCCCAAATCATCTCATATGTGATGAGTTGGAAGTCATCATCATATGGCATCACATCCATCATATGGCTCACCCTATAAGGAAATAATTTTTTTGTTGTAGTGGCCATACCATCTCTCATGCTTCCTTTAGAACATGTAGTGCAAATAGTGTGGGAGTTTTCTCCTTCCAAGGACACATTCACCCAATGTGTCTCTCCCCCAATCATGCTCCCAAGAGAAGCATTAGCAATATCAACCAAGGGAACATAAGGAGAATCATGCTAGTTGCCATGTGAATTAATGGAGAAGAAAAATGGTCCCTCAAATGTAGCCAACGCGGTTTGACTCTCCACTGCCATAGAAAATGAAATGATGGCTGGCCTTCCCACCATTTGTCTGCTGCCTCAATCTCCTCACAAGTCTGGAGAAAGTGAATGATGTAATGTGAAAAGTGAGTATGTTATCCATAATAAATCTCCTCCTCGTATCCACTTAGAGAGTGATCATCCATAATGGCCTTATGTAGACCACAAAATCTAGAAGGAAGAATATTCCTCCTTTGAACCAATCCCTGCACATATATGGTTAAGAGATAAATACATATAGACAAATTACTATGCAAATAAACAATACTCTTACCATATGTTTTGCTCATATAAATGGAGTGGCTCATAGATGAGTCTCTCCTCATCCTCAAAGGGAAAATAGTTGGTTTTGTTAACTCCTCCATCTTCACATGATCCATGAAGTGCCTCCCCAAGTTTCTCAAGTGGTCCCTCCCACAAGAAGAAAACAAATGTAATGTGGCAATCATGGTTTTCCCATGGTTCCTCCTGAAATGTGCAACATGTAAGGTGGGGAGGATCATGCTCCCAATGGGCATCCTCAATCTCAAGCCCACTCTCCAAACAAAGCTTCTCATGGAATCAGCAATACATGGAAGTGTAAACAAATAGAAACAAGTTGTCATATGAAAATCGGAAAGTGGATCAAGGTCCCACACCAGGAACCAGCGCAGTGCATTCCTTACCTACATCAAATCAAACAAAAACAAGTGATTTTCTAGCCACTTGTTTGCTGCCACAATCATTTTACAAGATATAAACATGAAAATACAAAAGGGTGTCAATGGTACACACCAAAAATCATGTGGCTTTCCCTACAACCCACCAATGAGATAGTCAATCTCAATGCTACAAATGGTTTCAAGTACATCATTATACAATATGCAAGAAGGAGTAATCCCCCTTGATACAATATGTTGCTCATAAAAAGACGAGTACAAAACATTAGGTGAAGTTGTACATTCTCTATCATGCACTTGAATTCTTGAGCTGAAATGGCTCAACTGGAAATGCTCCCTTACTCCCAATGAGTAGGAAGGTGGTTGTGACATCCTCTCTATCACCATTCGGGCTATGCATCTCTCCATATGCTGAAGTATATCATCTTGAATGCCCTCCCAAATGAACTCCTCTGCCAATAAAAGATATGCATCAAGATGCATGGAAGAGAAGTCCTCATGTGCTGCATGTAACAGCTTCGCCTTGAGCTTAGAAGCTCCAGTCAAGAAGACTCTGTCATAAGAATAGATGACCATATCATCCACCCTATATATGTCATCTCTATCAGGATCATCAAGAATCATGCAAGCACCAAGATCCTTGGAGTACTCTACAAAGAGTTGAGATATCCAATAAGGATCAATCCTCCTAAGAGACAGCGTTGGTGATCTAGCATGTGTGGCTCTCCTCATGTTGTTGCCTGCTAATTTGACATCCCTCATGCCAAATTTCTCCTCCAAACTCTTCACCTCTCCAAAATACAAGGGCGGTGAATCTAAAGACAAGATGTCTTTCATCAATGATGGATCTGGTGGCCTCCCTGGTGGAATGCCTCTATGTAGTGAGACATCAATGTTAAGATTGGACTGTACATATGGTTGGGAAACCTTTCCCTCACTTTCACAGCGCAATACAATCTACCTTGCCTTTTCACTAGCTCTCTGAAATAGAGAAAGTTGTGTGCCTCTCATCACATGATGCTGCTCTTCCTCCCTACGTCCTCCTTCCAGCTGCAATGCTACACAATCATGCTGCTCATTGATTGTGCTTGGACCTCCATGTATGAGATCCTGGGGAATTCCTTGCAAAGATGCAAGAATCCCTCTAGTTGGAGCAGGATCTCCTCCTCCCTCTACATGAGGTGCTAGATCAACTCTAGAAATGACAGTGTTGTTGCCCTTAGCCTCCTCAACATGAGTGGGCAACATTCCAATGGTTGGATCCTCTTTTGGAAAAGAGATCTCTTTGCCTCCTTGTGCCAAAATACAAGATGAAGGTCTTGCTTTCAACAAAGTATAATGCAAGATGTCAGCCTCTTTTATGGTTCTCTAAATTGATTTTGAGTCTATGGCTCCCTCCATCACATGCAAGGGTTTTGTTTGTTTAGATGTGTATGTTTCCTCCACATGTGTTTCAGAATTCTTCCTACCAAATCTTTCCATAAAATTTTTAATGAACCTTGCATAGGAAGAAGCATTTGCATTATTTAAAGTAAAGGACTCAAATAACCACCATGCATAGACCTTACCTCCAAAGTGCAGCATTGCTACTCTGATGGCTTCATCTTCGAAAATTTGATGCTGCTATATAAAGGTGTCTAGCTCTTCCACCCAAGCCCTGGTTGAACATGTACGGGAACCATCAAAGATAGATAGATGAAATATATCCATATTATGCTATTTTCTCCTCCTCACCTTGACCTTGAAAAACTCCGGGAAAGTGATATGATCTCTAAACTTCTGAGTTTGAGATTCATATTCATGCAAGAAACCACTAAGAGTTCGCCTCTTAGGCATTCCTTCTTCCTCCCTCTCTCTCATAGAAAAACTAGACATGAGACTGCATTGTACATCATAGGGTGTGGCTACATTCTCACACTCCCTATAAGAAAATCTAGAGTTTGACTCAGTTTCAAACCCTCTTGGAGATCCTGTACATATCTCCCTCCCTATCTTCTTGAAATCTTCATGAATGCTCTGTGTAGATCTTGGAAGAAGCTTTGTAGGCTTATCTCCCTTTTTCTCTCCATATAATGGAGTCTTCATATTTTCTTCTCTTGATAGCATAATGGCTGAGATCCATAGGCTAAGCCAAGATTATGCTCTGGTACCACTGTAATATTCCAAAATTGGAACAGCTACACTATTGGGAATATTTTAAGATATTACTAATGTGGAGATCAACAATACATAAACATAAGCTGGATATAGAAATGAAAATCATCATAAAAAAATGTATGGAAACCATGGAGCCATTTTATTATGAATCGGCAGCAAATAATAGCAATACAACTCAAAGGATTAAGGCAAACAAGCCTCCCATCAATACACATGCTAAGAGTGAAATACTGCTACATGGCAGAATGTCTATGAACAAGAACTGCGCAGTCATGGAAGGAGCAATGCTACAGAGAGTGTAAAACATCATAGATTTTCATATACATGGATCATACAATATTGGGAGAGAATAACTATGCTCCCAATCACTACCTCAAGACAATTCTAGAAGGATTGGCTGAAATATACAAAACTGCAAAATGTCGGAGTTGCAGGGTAGCAGCTGCAACTCAAGAACTGGAAATGAGTGGAGAAGGCTGAGGATGCTACATCTGATGAGAAGAACTCCTCCAATGGATCTCTAAAGTGAAAGGTTGATCCCCTCACCAAAGATCTCACCCTCCAAACAATCTGCAAAAGCCCCACTACAAATTCTCACTAGAAATAACGCAGTCACTGGATGAAAATGCACTGTAGGGGAAAGGGAATGAGTTGGCCTGATGCCAAAATCTGCAATAGGCTCCGAAACCTTCCTCACTAGCTTCCTAAAGGAATGGAAACTCCCTCCTCTGAAAACCAGCTCCGGAAATGGTGTTGAGGTCCTCCACTGCAACACCCTACAACACAACGTTATACTTGAGAAGAAATAATGTTGTAGCTGGAGGAGGTGGCTTGGCCTTGAGCCTGAATGTGGAGAATGAAGTACAAGATCCTTCAAGAGGCCTCTCTTGTAAGGAGAAGGATTCCTAATCAGGATATCATTGGGCTAAGCAGCACTGCAACTCAGCTAAATAGCTGGAGATTGCACAAAGTCTGAATAGACCATAAAATCAATAATACATGACATGAGAAACAATGGCTGCCTTGCCCTCCTTTTAAACAAATGAAATTCCTCTCTCCATGGGTCTCATTCTTTAGGGTTTCCTCCACCAAATAACCCTCTTTCCATTCACACCACGTTGTCTATCAAAGTGTTTTCCTCCTCCTCTCCCAGCGTTGTTGACTTGGTCAAACTTGACATTGTCTTCATGCAAATATCCCTTTTCACACATAGGGGTGTGAAATCCATCTCTTATGACTATCCCATTTCACATTTGAGGGATTTATTCATGTTTTACTAAGCATGGGCTCCCTTACCCATTTATTTAGCTGCTAGGTCATGAAAACAAAACTTTAATATTCCATTTTAGTTGTGTGCTAAAATGGGAATATTACAGATTGCAACTCCTTGATGTTTCTAGGATGGTTGATTTGCAATATGCATTCAATCCTTTTGGGGTCTATTTTGATTCCCTCTTCAGAGATGATGTGGCATAGGACCTTTCCTTATTGGAGACCAAACAATGTTTTCTTGGGGTTCAAGGATAGGCCATACTTCCTACATTTTTCAAAAACTTTCCTCAAGTGAATTAAGTGCTCTTCATCAGTCTTAGAGTAAATAGTGATGTCATCAATGTAAATGACTATGAAGTAGCCTATGTCTTCTGAAAAATCTATGTCCATGGCCCTTTGGAAAGTGGCCCCCGAATTCATCAACCCAAATGGCATTTTAACATACATGAATGTACCCCAAGGGGTGGTGAAGGAAGTTTTGTGTTGATCACTTGGGAATCCTAGCACTTTGTTGTAATTGGAAAAGCCATCAAGTAGTGAGATTATCTTAGATCCAACCACATTTTGAAGTATTTGATCCATTTTAGGCAAGGGGTAGTTATCTTTTAGGGAGGCTTTGTTCAAATTTCTAAAGTCAATGCAAAGCCTAATCTCCCCGGTCTTCTTCCTAACTGACACAAGGTTGGAAACCCACTCTGAGTATCTAATGGGAACTATGATCCCAGCATCATACATATTTTTTAATATCTTTCTCAACTAAAGGTAGTAAGACAGGCTTTATTCTCCTCAAATTTTGTTTGAAATATTTCTGATTTTCCTTAAGAGGAATTTTATGTTGAATAATGCTTGTGTCATATGATTTCAAATCCTCATACCCCCATGCAAACACATCTTTAAACTCTTGAAAAATCTCAATATATCTCTATTTTATGTGAGGAGGAAGAGCTTTGGAGAGTTTGATAATTTTGGGTTCCTTTAGGTTGCCTATGGTATATTCCTCTACATCATTCTCGGAGGATTCTATCTTTGGTTTTTTAGCCACATCATTAAAGTTGAACAACTCTTCTAATGGTGCAAGTCCCCTTGGTAATGTATCATCTTTACATTGTAAGACCTCAAGGTCCCTTTGGTATAGATCCTCAAACATTTCCACTTCACAAGGATGTGCAATCAGATTTATATTTGCAGTAGAGGACAACTCTGTTTTATGGGCTTGTGTTTCAGCAAAAAACCCTTCATCATGCTCTAGGCTTGGTCTTGTTCTTGTAAATTCATTCCTAGATTGCAAAAAGTCATCAATTTGTTCATCACCCTCAAACACTTTCCAATGGTTTATGTTGTTTGGAATTGTGGGCCAGTTTTTTACTTTGACAGTGTATTTTTCAGTTGCATGGGGTATTTCGCAATTGCTGGTAGCAAAGGCAAGCTCATTGGCAAGGTCGTTTTTGGCTCTAGGGATGAAAATGAGCTGATATTTCTCAATGGTTTTGAGAATATCTAGGGTATAATTTATGTACTCTCTCAATCTTGGGTTCTTTGTTGAATACTCACCTTTGATTTTTTTAATGATCAGCTCTGAATCTCCATGGGCAGAGATTTTCTTAGCTCCTAATTATTTGAGCAAATGTAAGCCAAGGAGGAGAGCCTCATATTCTGCAATGTTATTAGTGCACTAAAAATATATTTTGTATGAGTAGCCTTCATTTTTGTTACGTATCCAGACACCAAATCCTGAATCTTCTTTGCCACAAGAGCCATCAAATCTCATGTTCCAAATTGTTTCTAGTTCATGTCTGCCATTATGTTGTTGTTCATGGATGCTAGAGTTTTGGATGATATGTTCTTCATTTGAGGATAGATTTGACTATTCTGGTGAGCCTGGATCTTTGTCATTTTCATTCACTTGTTCACCAATGTCATTTTCATTATACAAGATGAATGAGTCTAAGTCTGAATGAATGGAATAGACAAGAGTGTTGTTTGGCCTATCTAGGCTACTTACCATATACTTCATGTGGGACTCCCAGTATAACCTCCTAGTTTGGTTGAAAACAAGGATGGTAGCATATGACATGTCAAGTTGGAGGTTCCCCTGAAGCTTGGCTCCCCAAGATCTAGATAAAAGCATGCCATACTTAGGGGGAATGTCAGCACCAACTATGTCAATGACTAGGTTCTTAGCAGGTATTTGTGCCAGATTGACACAAAGATCCTTGATGAGGCCCAAACACTTGACTCTACTCGAATCAAATGAGTACAAGTCTTTGTAAGGTTTAGTAATTTCTAGGACTAATCTCTCCATCACAACTTTAGGCATGAGGTTGTGAGAGGCACCAGATTCTAGCATGGCATTGTGTAAGATTTTTTCATGTATGTTTAAGCTAACATAGAAAGGGGGAATGGCTCCTTCTTGGTATTTTCCTTCTACTTCAGCACCAAACAACAGCTTACGTTTATCATCTGTCAAGTTTAAAGTATTAGTATCATTTCCTATGTTCAGGACCTTCAAAACTTGGGACCTATACACTTCTTCAGTAACCAATTCACTGAGAGGCATGGTTATCTTGATTTTGGAAATCTCTCCCTCGAAGCTGAAAGGTATTTGTGTTTTGGGCATATTTACATCAATTTTATCAACCATGAAATTTTCTACACTTTTAATTTGTTGATTCTGATTTGGGGCTTTAGACAATAGAATTTTTTCAGGGCCACTAGTTGATGTACTAGGGCAGCTCGGGTCACTATTTTGCTGGCTAATTTTTCCTTTGTTTGGATCAGATTTCTTAGCCATAGTGTTTGGGTTGCTTGCTGTATTTTTAGGAGTGTTTTCAAGGGTTTTCCTAACAGCAATGTCTAGATTGTTTTTCTTGGGGGCATCTTGGTTCTTTTTTCTCCTAAGGTCATATTGCCTATGGACCTCCATTATGGAATTTTCAAATCCTAATTGGTAGTCTTCAGAATCCTCATGGCTTATTTTAGTTTGATCTGAGGAAAAGAAACCTTGTTTTTCTTCAGTGAGAAAAACATCATCTTCATTATCAGAGCCTATCAAATTTACATGGTTTTCTTACAGCTCCATAATTTCTCCTTATTCTTCATCTACACAGTTTTGTTGAAAGGGAGGTCTGATTTATTGGTAATTTTCCCTTTATTTGATTTGAGGAGTGTCTCTTCTAAAGTTTTGAGCTCTATTTTTGTTTTGGGGATTTGCTTGGTTCTCCCTATGAGGTGCCCTTTCATTCAAGTTTATCCTTTATATCATTCTCTCCATTTTCCTCGTTAGGCTGTCCATTTTGGCATCAGATGAGGAGGTTGAGGCTATGGTTTCATCTTTGTAAGTGACTCCTTTTTCAAACCTCATCCTATCTCTCTTTTCAATCAAGTTGGCCTCTGCACTAATAGCTACCCTTTCCATCTCTTCTAAAGTTGTGGGGTCTCTCTCTCTCAATTGGTATGCCATGTCTGGATCAAAGCCTTTAGGAAATTTCACTAGTACTAGGCCTTATGGGGGTTTCATGTGAGGTGGGAGGGCATTGTAGACAATGTTAAACCTAGTGCAATAATATTGTACACTTTCCCCTACATTCCTCTTAAGATTGTCATATTCAAAAAGGATTTGGAGGGGGTTTTTCTTGATTTCCCACTTGTTTATGAAAGTTTGGTAGAGGGAAGGGAGACCATGTATGGTGTTAGGAGTTAATGCTTTGAACCATTTTTTGGCTTCTCCTCCTAAGATTTGTGCAAAAATCCTCATTTTAATGGTTTCTTCTTATATTTCCATGTAATCAAAGGCATCATTTATCCTATCTACATGTTGTTGGGCAATGATGGATTCAGCTCTTGTGAAATGAGGGATCTTAGAATGGTAAGCATTTGGAAAAGGTACTAGAGGTTGTGGTAAAACAAGGGGGGCATACCAAGCTACCATGATGGGAGCTAATGGAGGATTTACAAGAGGAGGGTTTGTGAGAGGAGCTGTAGGATGAAGTGGAGTGGCTTGAACAGTGGAGGTGTGGATGGGTGTGGTGGAATTACTTGGACCAGCAAACTGATTCTGAGCAGATTTGGGATGGAAAGAGCTAAAGTGATGGAGAAGCTGAAAGTTAGGAGGAGTGGAAGGAGAGGCTTCTCTGCTAGAACTCTGCTACAAATCTATGGGCTCAAGGTCAGTTTGGTCAATATCACTTTGTGACTTGGTTCTGAAAAGGTTATTTGTATGGTGCATGTCAAACTAGGGATCTTGCAAAGCTGTAAGGTATTCAGGAATAGAGCATTCTCTATCGATGGTCCTAACAGTAGTTAAGTTTCTAGATTTAGGAGTTTGCCACAAAATCTTCTCTGGGTCATCAACTATGGTAGGAGGGTTTGGGTCCGGATGAGATCTGGTATGGATCCTTTGTGAAGCCAAATTTAAAATTTAAAATGTAGAGAGGCTGAAAGTTTACAACTATTTTTCGAAAGGCTGACCTCTCTTAGTGTTTATTAAACTCACACAGTGTATAACTAGGGTTCTAGACTTATCAGTGTTGATTTTCACAATCCAAGTAATCTAATGAGAACTAGTAGAGTTAAGAGGCCTACTGGGGCTAGTGAAGTCACCATGTGGATGTTTGTGACTGTTTTGAAGAGATGTTTTTGTGATCCACCACCAACAATTTACAAAAACACCAATCTAAGATAATTTTTTGGGTTTTTCTGAGTATCTTTACAACAATAAGGTTTCTAATGAGTGTGGTCCAGTTGAGTCATCATTTTTCTAGGATGATGAAACAATTAGATTCTACTCTCAGCTATTATTTGATTTTCTAAGCTTAAATAAGGGTAAAATGAGTCCTAAGAGGTATTCAGGCAACTATGTACTCATAAGGTCCCACCGTGATCACCACAATGTTAGTGTCCCATGATTTAGCAGACTGGTAGACCAAATGCACAGGGTAACATGAGACCAATCTTTGGAGTCCTAGGACCTAGCCTTCCTGGACTCAGAGAGGGCTCTCTCTATTATATGCAAAGGATGTGAAATTTTTTCTTCTAGGGTTTGATTTTAGGCTAGTTGTTAAGTGTAGGGTTTCTTGTTTGTTTTGGTTCGGTAAGATGATCAAGTAGAAATAGGTGGGATGAGAGGTCTTAAAATCATTGGGCTATGGAATCTATGAAAGTCATGGATATCTAAATAATGAAACAACATACATAACAGGGAAAATCTAGCATGGTCAAATGGATCTATAAGGCATGTGTGAAATGAAATGAACAATAAGTTGATGAACAAAGTAGGTGTGTAAGGGCAGTGAAGAATCCTTAAACAAATTCCTTTTAAACAAGATGATCTCAAACATTGATAAACATAAGGACATAATCATGAGACATGGAAAAAAATAGCTTTCTGATTATACTTAAGAAAACTGCATTTAAGATGAACAATTCAGTGAACCATAGAAAGCAAGAAACTAATCTAACTTTTAGTGATTTCACCTTCAAGGTTTAGAAAACATTCAAGATAACAAATAACTTTAATCAATGAAGAGGGAATGCCTAAACATCAATACCAAGCTACAAATAACTTTAAGACAACTCTTCAAGAATGGACAAAGGGCATGATCAAAACATGTCCTCTTTGGCTAAAACCTAACAAGTAATGCTTCAAAGAGAGATTCCCAAACAGAGTTTAAATAACATCAAATAGGCAGGGCAAACCATAAAACATATTTGAAACTACTTTATTGAACCATTCATGGAATAAAAAAGCATAGGGAGGTCTAAGGAGCAGCTAAGAATTCCTTAAACAAACCCAGCACAGGAAAACACAAAGATAGTAGAAACAGGAAGGACTAAGGTGCCTCAAAGAACATATCTTAACCTATACTCTTATGTTCTACTGCAGCATAGAAGGATGGAAACATAATAAAAACATGAGAAAAAAATAACATAAAAGAGAAGCACTTCACCAATAACCAAGCTCAAGGATCCTGCAAGCTACCCTCCTTCATCATCAATCGAAGCAAGCCATTTAGAAACTCCACAAGACCAATTTCATCTTCAAATTCAAGAAAATCATGTATTGCTCTCAAAACTCATCAAATGCCAACCTTTACAAAGGAACCCTCATGATCTATTTGTCTTAGCAATTGAGGAGGTGGAAAACATAAGAGGCTTCTAGAAACCCTAAATGTCATTTATGTGCTTGAAGACCATGCAAGGGCCAAGACACATATATTTAAGCTTAATAAATGAAAGATAACATAACATAACTCCTCAATCAAATCTGGAGTGATTTGCCCAAGAAAACATTAAAACATCATTTTTCCATAAATTTGTGTGTTTTGTTGACTTTTTGGCCAAAAACACACAGTGTTGTCCATAAGCGCAGCGCCACCCTAAGCAGAAAATAGGTCTTGTTGCAGCCAAGTTTTGGGGGCCTTCCCAATGTTGGATTTTTCTCCGTGATGGCTCGTTGGAAATATTTATGAGTTATATTTCCAGATATACCTTTGGTTTTCTCATTGCACACATGTTACCTATTCAAAAATTCAAATCCCCAAGACTACTCTGAGCGCATCGCCAGGCCTGAAAAGGAGGCAGAATGGTGAAAAATGAGGTGTTTTTTTACCTTTTGAGGGGTCAAAAATGCTCCAATTACTCTGAAATTTGGTGAGAATAGTGTGCTAGTCATGAGAAATCCAAAAATGTATAGTTTTACCTCTAATGATTCCTGAGGGAAAAGTGTAGCACCAGTGGCGCTGTGCTTATAGGCCTTCAAATTCTCAAAAAACAAAAACTTGTCCAAATTCCTTCAATATTGGTGGAGGTCTTCTTCAAGGGGTTTGAGAGACCTGTAGGGAAGCTGATGCTAAAATTACAATTCTAGCTTGGTCTTCTCCTCCTTTTAGTGCTTGGATTTCAATGAGGGCCTCTTTGAGTTTGGCATAATCAAGTTCGTTTTTCATTGCATATTGCTTGGTGATCTTTTTCTGGAGAGCAAGGCCCCTTTTTATCTTCTTAAAATACTTGTGTTCATTCTTATAATACTGAATGATATTCTGAGCCATCTCAAAATCTCTCTCCAGCTCCCTAATTTGTGCATCTTTGCTTTGGAGTAGTATTCTCGTGGCCATCTCCTCATCTTCATTATCACTGTCTAGGTCAATGAATTGGGGCTTTTGTTTAGTTTGCGTGCTTCTCTTACCTTTCTCACCTTTCTTCATTTTTTGTTTTCCCTTGTCAAGCTTTTGAGCTGAGGTAGATGGCAAAGTCCCTTGCCTCTTGGAGGTAGAAAACACTAGCCTTGGCCCTCTCTGGTATGTGCATGAAAGAGGTGTGATGGTGATTTTTTTGGTTTCTTTGTCATGGCTGTGATTCTCATTAGGACTATCACCCTTTGCACTTTCCTCAATTTCATTTTTTTCATCATCAAGACTGCTTTCTTCCTTATCTTCTACACTATCATCATTTTCATTATCACTGAGGGGCTAATTGTTGTCATGACTATGATGACTGTCATGACTATTTCCTTCTTTGTTGTCCTTCTCATCACTAAGGTTGGCTTCATTTTGGTCATTTCTACCTTCATTTTCTATCTTGTCCTCACTGTCTTTATCTTTATCATTTTCATCCTCTTTCATGTCCTCATTATATTTTTCTGCTTCATGATCATTTTCTGTTGCAGCATCATCATTTTCCTCTTCATCTTCTACCTCTGTCTCTTCTTCATTTTCTGTTTCTCCCTCATTATTTTATTCTTTATTCTCTGTCTCTGTATCCTCTATTTTACTGTTGATATCCCCTCCATCAATGCTCATTTCATTTCAACTTCTAACCTCCTCATCTTCTTCCATTTTGTCACTATTTTGCTCATTGTCATGCTCACTGTTTTCACCTTCATCACCATCATGGTCACTGCCAGTTTCTTCATCATCTTTTCCTTCCTCTTCCTCTTCATCATTTTCTTCTTCTGCCTCATTATTTGCCTCTTCTTAATTTGATGCATCAAGAGAAGGGGAAGAAGGTATTTTTTCTTGAGGTGAGGCTCTTGTGCAGATGATGAAGGCAAGCTAGGTTGATGTTGGAGATGTGGGCTTGTGAAGACTTCATGTTCTATGAATACCTCCCAAGGCATACCCTGTTGTTCCAACTGATGTAATACCACCATCTTGATCAAGGAATGGTGAAATAAACTTTGAATTTGTTAGGAAGGACTCCTTCTCCGGACAACAGAAGCCATTTTGTCCATACTTCTATAGAGGTAGTAGGGCAAGTTGAGCATCTTGACCCTTATGAAATGCATGAGGAGTCTAACATGATAGGAATAAAGTATAGAGTACCTCCCTTCATAGGTAAAGTACTTCATGATAGCCCTCATCAAGGATGCAAATCTATGTTTTAGGTGTGAGAAAGGAAAAATAGACTTGTAGCCTTCTCTGTACCTCATCTTGACAAATGGCTCATAATAATTCTTATCCAATTTGGCTTTCTTAAACCACTTCTCACCAACACTAGGGATACCAATAGCATTAGAGATGGTATCTAATGATAGTTCAAAGTCCACCCCTGCAAAGCTTGATTGTTTGTTGTGCATATTGAGGATAAAAAACCTTGTAAGCTTTGGGTGGCTTTGTACTTGTTTGACCTTCTCACAAAATTGAAAACATCCCACATTCTGAAAATATGAGAGGATCATGGGAGATGAGGTGATAGCCACTGTGCTCTAGGGTTAAAATCTGTTCACTTTCCCTCCCTTGTGATTTGGCCTCATAGGAACTTGGACTCTTTCACTGTTGTTACTGTCTTCTGCCCCTGACATGGTTATGGGAGTTGTTTGTAGACAAACTAGGGTTTGGAGGAGAAAAATGAAAATGGTGGTGAGGGCAGCTTCTTTAAGTGACTGAAGTGGAGGTTAGGCTTAGGACATGAGTGCTTGAATTTTGAAAGAGGGCTTATTTTGAGATGATTTGTGATTGACCTAGTTTACTCCACTTCAAATGACCATTAATTTGTTCAAGGAGGCCAAAAACAGAGATTTAATATGCATTTAAGACCTAGGGTTTGCACTAATAGGGTTTAATCATTCCATAGCCACCAAATGACTAAAAATATTTGAGAAGAGGAGATAATGGGGACCTACCGGTTTCACTTGCTTGCAGGTCTTTGGAGGCAATTTGGAGGATGAATTTGAGCTTTTGGGCAATTTTTTCCTTTGTTTGAGGACTTTCTGAATTAGCGCAGTGCCCTGCCCGAACAGTCTGGTCAACCTGTGGGTGCAACATTGGAAAGTCATGCCTCTAGTCTGAGCACGAAATTGGGCACATGCAGGCCTGCCAGGCCTCTAGGCATAGCGTCGAGCGGGTCTTGTATTTTGTGCCCAGCGCTGGCAGGGGAACTGGGTGTCGTGCTTGCCTGTGCATATTGCCACTTGATGCAAGTAGCGCCACCCCTTATTCACACAGTTCCGGGTAATTTTGAATGGTGGAAAACCCGATAAGCACAGCTCCAGGGCTTGTGAGCGTAGCGCCACCCTGTTTGCGCAGCACCGAGGAACTTTTCCCAGAAACAGTCAAACAAACCTTGAATTTTCTGTTGAAGGTTTTCTCTCTTTTCAAAGTGACAAGTGAGTTAGAAATGATAGCTGAGGTGCCTTTATACCCTTTGAAAGATAAATCAAATTTAGAAAACCCACTTTTTCTAAGTTTTTTTTTTGTCACTTTCTGATTTTCACTAATATCCTGTGACCTTTTTGCAGGTGATTTTGAAAACTCTTCTAGGAAATTCTTCTTCCTTGGGTGAGGACTTGCTGGAGAGATGAAGAGGTCCCTTTTTATCTTGGAGGGTCTGGGAACTACTGAACCTCTCTCTGCACGGAGAAACTAAATAAAAAAAAAAACATGTTTTTATCCCCTTTTGAAATCTATGAGTGTAAGTGATCCAAACATATGTTTTCCTTACTATTTTTAATAGTGATTCATTCACCTTGACAAATACTACAAATTAGGTCTACCATCTCTTCCTTTGGCCACTTCTGGTTTTTGCAGGTGCCTATGACACACTTTTTTTGTTCCCTTTCGTCACTCTTTGGAATTTGACAACCTTAGTTACTCAACAACAAACTCCTAATCAGTTTGATTTTCCATTTTGACACTTAACCTTATGTTTTTCTTCTTTTGAACATTTTGAGGGCAGTTGATTGTACTTGAAGGCTTTATCTCCTTCACACTGATACTTTTTGCATTTTCTCCTTTTGATGTAGTGAAGCACTGTTGCATTAGCAAACCCTGGGAATCACCTTCTGATATCTTATTTAACCTTTTTTTGTCATGATGGAGGCCCATCATCCTTATTTCACCTAATTTTCCTATCCTTACAAAAATTTAGGTTTTAGGGTTGTTAGAGAAAAATAATTAGTGTTGTCTTCTAAGTTCTCTATAGCCCTTTCAAGTTCATTCATTTCTTTTCATTTCACCTCATCTTTTTCCCTTCTTTATTTATAATTTATAAAAATATTCAATGTGTGCTTGGTTTTGTTGATGTGCCTCTGTCCTTGTGGCCTTTTTCATTGGCTTTTTGCTTGGCAACACTGTTTAGCCAATTAGCCCTAAAAACCCTGATTTTCTTTAAACATAGGCCTGCCTCCTTTTCTTTGCTGTAGATGTTCTTTAGTGAGGAGATGGCTCCTCTTACATGAATTCCAAGGATATTCTGAGGAAGTTCCACATGTATGGTAGCAAACCCATGGAGACTCCTCTTGCAGGAAACTGGAGGAAGGAGAATGCTACTTTAGTTGAGGTAGTGGATGCTATTGTTTACAGGAAACTTGCGGGTTCACTTATGTATTTGGTGAACACATGACTAGACATATGATACATAGTTAACCAGCTTAGTCAAGCTATGGTTAAGCCTACCAAGCTCTTTTGGAAGGCAGGGAAACATGTGTTGAGATATCTCAAGGGAACTATATAGTATCTATTATGGTACAGATAGACAGAGGGAGTGAACCTTCAAGGCTTCACCAATGCGGATTGGGCAGGTAGTCCATCGGACAGGAAGAGCACATCAGGGGAAATCTTTAGCATAGGATCAAACAACAGTTTCTTCGTAAAATAGGGAACATAGATTAGTTGCACTCAGTTCAACCAAGGCAGAGTACATGGCAGCTAGTCAGGCTGCATGTGAGGCCATATGCATGCGAGGCCATCTGGATGAGGAGGATACTGGTTGGTTTGTTTGGTCATCAAATGGATCCGACAGTGATACATTGTGATAACCAGAGTTGCATAAAACTCTCGGTTAATCCAGTATTCCACTACAGGTCCAAGCATATTAACATATGGTACCACCATCTTAGAGATTTTTTTTAGAGGCACATTATGTTGTTACAGTACATTCCCATGGAGGATCAGGATGTATATATCTTGACAAAGGCACTTGCAAAGAGAAAATTTTAATACCACAGACACAGGATTAGGGTAGTAGATAATCACTTTCTTGTTGAGAGGGAGTGTTGAAATTCAAGAATAAGATTCACCACATACTAGTGTGGGATTCCATGTCACACATGAGTGAGGAATTCAGTGGCACATTAGTGCCAATGTGGGCATCCAATTTTTAAATAAATTGTAATCTTATCACATAACAACTTGTAATAGTTAAATAAGTGTGATATACTTAGTTATCTCATGAATTTCGAGTTGAGGGTCAAAGGTGAGGCATGTATAGTGATTCTATTATTTACAGGGTCCAGTTGCAGTTGTAGCACTAGTGTGGTGTGAGTGCAATCAGTTAACTCAAATTAATTGAGTTAAAATACGTTTAACTAGTTCTAACTGATTGATGAGCTAGTGGAAGATCAAGTGAATTAAAATAGATTTAATTTACAAGTAGTGATATACCAAGTAACTGATGATTCACTATTAATAGCTACATGCATGTCAATTCTGATGACGGCCAAATTGAGACAAAGGTTAAAGGTAAGTAAACTATCAGTTGTATTATTAGAAAATTTCCTGAGCACAATTATAAAGCCAAGGGATGCCCAAGATGGATTGTGTAGTCAAGGAAGGTTGGAATTCCTATTTAATAGGAATTATTTTTCCTTTGGATTGCGTGAGAAAGGCAGGATGAAGGTGGGTAGGAAATTGGCTATGTATTGCTCCAATGTTGCCTAGATCAGTGCGAGATGATTGGTAGAGTGTATGAAGTTCTTGTGAGCACACATGCATTGTATTGTTTCATGATTCCTTAGTTGATTATACAATAGAGATGGAGGGATTTTGAGCAGTTGCTTTCCCTAGGAAAATATTGTGTTGTGCGATTGATTTAATTCTTTCTCTTACTTGCATGTGATTGAGAAATCATGATTTATATTCCACAAATATTGTAGAAGGATTCAGTATCTTGTTTTAGTAAATTGCATGATCAAGTTGAATCCATTGGTGTAATTTCTACAGATATTTCAAACTCTTTTTGCATACATTCTGCAAATTTATGCCCTAGTTGTTCCGTGTAGCTTCCAAATATTATGACATCCACTTATAATACTACAATCTATATATGCTAACCTTCAGGCTTTATGTACAAATTACTATCCACGTTGCCATTTTTAAAACCTTACTGTTAAATTTATTTATCCAATCTCTCATACCAAGATCTGGGAGCATGTTTGAGTCCATATAGGGCATTTTTCCGTTTGCACACAAAACCTTCCTCTGTGGTGAGCATAAATCCTTTTGGCTGCTCAAAGTAAACTTCTTCCTCTACATCTCCATTAAGGAATGCAGACTTCACATCCATTTGATATACTTTGATTTTTTGTGACTAGCAAAAGATAGAAAATTTTGATTGCTTCTAGTCTAGCCATTGGTGCAAAGGTTTCCTCAAAATATATCCCCTTTATCTGGGCATACCCTTTTTAGACTAAATGAGCCTTGTTCTTGCTTACTTGACCTTGTTCATTCAGCTTGTTTTTTAAAACCCATTTGGTCCCAATGAGATTTTTCTCTCTAGGTCTTGGAACCAGCTTCCAAGTGTCATTATTTTCAATTTGGTCAAGTTCTTCATTCATTTCTTTCACCTAGAATTTGTCCTCACATGCTTGATTGAGATTCTTCAGGTTCAATGTGTGATAGATAGCTAGATTTGTGCAACTTGGGCTGCCAATAAGTTTCCTCTGAGTTTGAACACCATCTCTTTGGTCTCCAAATATGTGACTCTTAGTATGCTCTCTCTATACATACCTGGAAGGTGTCTTTTTCTTTGAGCTTGTGCTTGACTTCTCGTGCTCACAATCTGATCTTATTTCTTCTTGGTTAGAACACCCCATCTTTGGATTTGTTTCATCCTTATATTTTATCTCTTCTCTAGAGGATTCAGGTTGTGAACCCATATCATCCACTATTACATAGATGAAATCATCAATCTTCGTTGTTTGCCTATTGTAACACTTGAATCCTTTTCTCCGAACAGAGTATCCAAGTAATATTCAATCATCAGCATGAGAGTCAAACTTTCAAATATTTTTATCATTCATTTTTATGAAACACTTTCTCCCAAACACTTTGAGATTCTTAACTGATGCAAGTCTCCCCTTTCATAACTCATAGGGTGTCTTATCACTATTGGGCCTTAGATGAGTTCTGTCAGACAAATGTATATTTTCTTATGTTGCTTCTCCCTAGAATATGTGGGATACATCAGCTTCATCTAACATGGTTCTATGCATTTCCTCGATAGTTTTTTTCTTCATTTCCACCACTCCATTTTGCTGTGGAGTTCTAGCCACTAAATATTTTCTTCTAATTCCATGCTCTTCATAGAATTCTTCAAATTCATTTGATGTGTATTCTCCTCCTATGCCTGATCTTAAGCACTTTATCTTTAGAACTTTCTCATTTTCAACTTGAGCTTTGAATTTATTAAAATGTTTAAATGCTTCTAACTTTTCTTTTAATAGTATTATCCAGGTGGCCTTGGTAAAATCATCGATGAGCAACATAAAGTACCTTTCTCCTATAAGGATTTTTTATTTGTTTGGGCCACATATATCTATATGAATTAGCTCCAGTGGCCTAGTTGATGCAAACTCTTTTGACTTAAAGTTAGTCTGGGTTTTCTTACCAAATTGACACAACTTGCAAATTGAGTTCTCAAGTTTTGACAGTCTCGGAAAATTCCTCACATCTCCAAGCTTGTTGACTCTTATGAGGTTGTAAGAATTCATATGGCCAAGTATATTTTTCCATAGTCTTGCTCCATTTGTATTTCCTAAATAACAACTTACTCTAGAGTCATTAAACTCATATACATTGTTGTGATTCTTTATTTCTTTTCCTACTAGCTTTCCATCCCTCATATTGTGGATTTCACAATCCTTGGATCAAAAGTTCACATTAGATTCATTATCACACATATGGCTCACACTGAATAAGTTATGTTTGAGACCCTCCACATAGAGAAACTTTTGTGCATTTTTTTTATCAAGGCTGACTACTCCTTTACCCTTTATTCTTGTCGGAGCATTATTCTCGAAAGTTGAATTACTTCCTCTGCTTTTTTCTTTTAATGATAAAAACTTACTTTTATCCCCTTTCATATGCTTGGAACATCTGCTATATACATACCATTTGTTTTCTTGATTGTGAGTTGATAGGGCTAGTCCACACTGCGTTCATTTTTTAGACATTCATTTCCACCTCCCCTTATCCATCTGAGTATAGGATTGTCTAGTGTTTTATGACTTTGTTATGTATTCAAAACTACTTATTCAATCACTATATTTGTGTTCAAAATTATTACATTTGAAGCATTCTATTTCGTTTATCAAAGGAAAGAAGACATTTTCATCTCTGAGAGGTGGAGTTTGAGATCTAAATTTCGTATACTAATTATGATCTAGACTTATGTAGGAACGCAATAAAATACATAAATGCACATAAACACAGAGATGCATCAAAAAAAAAAATTTCATTTCATTAATATCTCATAACTGAAATATGCTTATAGATAGAATGGAAATAAACTAGCTAGGACGTTGGTAGCTTATCTCTAAAAATATATGTGGCAGCTACATGCCTCTAAATTGTGTTACAATGAGGCTCGAAGGCCTATTTATTATTCAGAATCAATGGAAAACTATAAACATCCAAAAACCTAACCCTAGGAGATGAAATGCCAAACTATGGGCCCTGTCAGGGTAAATTGGTACATCAATTTCCCAGGGTCATAACTTTGGCATATTATCTCCGTTTGACGCACATGATACCTCGTTAGAAAGATCTATCTGATGAATAAAAATACTAATAATTAGTATCAAGTCTTAAACTCATATTCGTGAGACCTTTCATGCCAAAAAAATGTCATTTAGGGCCTCAAAATGGCTCCAAAAGTTTAGGACCCAGAAAATTGCCAAAAATAGTAAATTGTGCTACAATTAAGGAAATTGAAAAACTAAAAGAAACAATGGTGGGGATCCAAGTGTAATAGGCATGTGGCCACCAATATCCACCTCAATCATTCCTCCTCCATTAGGAATCAATGGTCCCCATTGCACTGAGTTCCTCCATGAGATGAGGAAACTTCTGTTGGACTTGGTCCGTGGTGAGCCACTTTCCTTGGTGAAGGAGTTGGCCTGCTTTGAAAAATCGATAGAGTTGGATCCTCTATTAGCGGGTATTATTTAACTGTGTGTCCATAATCTGATCAGTTGTGGTTTTTTCCATGCAGTTTGGGTTTAACTCTAGTTGTCTGAGTTGTTATGCCATGTCGTATATGTCCAATAGAGGTGGAAAGTAGGGTCGAAGGTGGTCCACATTGAACACTGGGTGCAGACCAAGGAATGGTGGAATATTTAGTTCGAAAGTGTCATGCCCTACAACCTTGGTGATGGTGTATGGCCCATATCAGAGCAGGAGAATCTTGCGATGGGGTCCAGCGAGGCACTCCTTTTGCAAATGTAGCCACACTTTCTCACCCACCTGGAAGTTGTGTGGCATCTGATGTTGATCATGCCGCTAATTTTACTTAGCATTGGATATGTCCAATATTTTGTGAACCTATTGGCAGATGTGTTGAATGTGCTTAATGAAGTTTTTTTCCTTGGCAGCTTCAAACTGGACATGCACTGAATCGGCCTAAGTAGCTGCAAATGGCATGGCTATGGTAATGGGACATAGTGGCTAGAATCCCAATCCCACCTGTAAGCTCCTAAATTCCCTCCCACATATTCACTTTTTGAAGACCCTCTCAACCTAAGCATTTATATAAATTGTGATCGTCATATCCTCCTCATGTGGGGATTTCGCTACTTCAAACAGGTCATCATGGAATTTTCGCTATAAATTTTGTTCTACGAAGGTTCAGACGCTGATATTTTTATGACACAAGGCCAAACTCCCGAGGAAGCTCGTGTAAAAACTTCAGATCATGGTGCACAATATTTTCAGAGATATGATCTGTGGAAGTTAGGGTTTTTGTAGGCTCCTGAACTTCATCTCAAAGACGTGACCTTGGGAAAGTCGTCATAACTCTCTTTTTGAGTATCGAATTGGAATTCTGTAAAACTTGGTGGATATTGCATAGAATTTAGTTTTCTTTGTATGAATTTCAGAGCCGAATGAAAAAACAATGACACGTGCCATGACGTATGAGTTCGCTCTATTGAACCAATCCATAATTAGGTCATTGCAAGAGATTGGGCATAAATTTGTCTTGAAGAATCCAAATTGGGTCAGACTTGTGGAATTGGAAATAAGACTTAGAGGACTACTATAGGACCAAAAATCACATATTGGGGAAATTAAATAACAGAGATACACCAGATTCAATATCGAACTCCTAGAAGGAAAGTAAAAACTAGATCGTGTGTTGTCAAGGGCTGCAAAGGACTAGAATTTATAGGGCAGCAAATCAAAGAAAGGTGCAGTAGAGGTAAGCTCCAGGTAAGTATATTTTGTATACACATGTTCATCTCTTAATTGCATTAGGTACTTTTTATTCTAATTTATTTATTTATTTAGCACTGACATATGCTTTGCAAGATGAGGTAAGTTTTGCTATTATCATGTCATGGGTATTTCCTTGAAGAATTTTTGCAGGTGTTATATATTCATCAAGATAAGACTCAATGCATGAGTTAATGTTCTGAAGAGTGAGAAAGGGTAGCATGACAGCAGGAATCAAGGTGCAGAACAGCAGCAAGAATTTCACCACATGAAGTCTTCACGTGGGCAACACTACATACAATCATTATAAAGGTATCATTGTACTAAGCCATTGTAAGAGCATCAATGTAAAATTTCTACAAGTGTCTATCTTCCAAGAATTGAAGAGGCAGTGTCGGGAGGTCTAGGATCATCATTACGTATTTGTGTCATAGTTGGGGTTATGGTCTAGTGTGTCTTCTTCTTCTACATCATTCTATATCATTGTAAAGTGGACCATTTTCCCCGGTATAGGAGTCCATTATTATTTTATTCTTCTATAGGGTGGTAGGGTGGTGTTAGGCTGGTGCATGAAGTCACAAACAGGTTCAAGCCTATGAAAACTTCAAGTTGGTAGGGTGGTGCTAGGGTGATTTGTATCTCATTAGGTGTTGGGGAATCCGTTCAGTTGACTACTAAATAATCTCAGGCATTGGAGCGTCCATCGAGTGGGAGTTGGAGAAGAATGATTTTCTAGATAATAGGAAGTTGGAGCTTTCTTTTCAATTAGAGTTGAATATTAAAGTATTATTATAAAATCATTCATGTGGTTTTTGTCTCGGAGGGGGTTTCCACCTTAAAAACTGTGTGTATTTTTGTTCCTTTCGTTTACTGCTATCATTTTACAAACACAAATAATAATTGAAGATTAAATAATTCTCTAAAAGATTAATAATAATACTAATTGTAAGGAATACGGATTCACCCCCCTCTTATTATTTCCAACAATTGGTATCGAAGCTTGGTTCCTTCAATAACAATTTAACAGCTAGAAGGAGGTCATGGAGCATACCAAGAATGGTGTACCTTTGTTCAATGAAAATAATTATGCACTCTGGAAAGGAAGTATGGAGGTCTATCTCTTAGCACAAGGTTACGAAGTATGGGACATTGTTCAAAATGGCTTTACACCAACCTGTTTATCATAAGGTGTTGGGTTGTAAAACTGCCAAAAATGTTTGGGACAAGCTTGAGAATATATATGCAGGTGACTCAAATTTCAAAGAAGAAAAGCTTCAAATCTACAGAGAAAATTTTGAGCAAATCAGTATGAAAGAAGATGGCAAAATTGTTGCATACTTCCAACACGTTGATGAAATAACCAACACTCTAGAAGGATTGGGAGAGCCTGTTGACGAGAAGACTATTATACGAAAAATTCTTAGAATGTTACCAGGGATATTCAACCCAAAGGTATCAGTCTTAGAATATGGTGAAAATCTGGACAAACTCAGCAAAGAGGAATTACATGGAGTTATCATAACATATGAAAGTAAACTTGATGAATAAGAGGGTACTTCGCATCTAGAAACTGCGTTCATTGCATCTAAGAAAACCAATCAGGACAAATAACCTTCAAAGGAAAATACTTGCACCTGCAAGTGTGAAGAAAAGGAAGATGATGAAGAAGGTCTTTTAGATGGATAATATGGTTACTTTACGAGAAAACTAAAAATTGGTAAGGGAAAATTCAAATGCAAAATTCCATTGATATGTTTTGGCTGTGGTGAGGTTGGGAATTTCGCAGAAAAATGTCTAAACATAAGTGATGGAAACTCAAAAGGAAAGAAAGGCTTTAATAAATTCAATAAGCAAGGAAAAAAGAAAGGATTCAAAAGGAAATTTCTCTTTAATGAAGATAGTTCATCATCTGATGAAGGCAGTGACAGTGAAGAAGAAGCTAACGAGAGAGCATTGTTTATGGCCAAGAGAAATAAACAAGAGGTATAAAACAACGAAGAAGACGGGTTGACCATAGAATAATTTTCTAAGGAGGCAATCAAGCTTATAAAAGAGCTCAAGGATGAGTAGATTTGTTCCAATACTCTTGAAGAACAAGTTCAAGGTCTCAAAATTGAAGTTGAAGGGCACAAATGCATTGAAGAGTCACTTCAAAAGAAGTTGGAAGAAAGCAACCAAGAAAGGCAAGCATTAGAAGTCAAAGTAGTCTCGCTGCATAAGTGAAGAAGGGAAAAATTGTCCAAAACTATGCCAACAACTCAAGACCATTAGAAGAACTCATCAACAATCAACGATCTTACAACGACATAATTGGCCTCGGTTACAAAGAAGAAAAGTAGGATCTTCTACAACATAATACAATGAACCTATGAGATCTGACATGCATGTAGACTTCATTGGACAAGATTCGCAAGAACAGCCTTGGAAGACAATTCCTCGACGAAGATTTCCATCCAGGTTACAACATATTTTTCATGGCTATTGTTATTCATGTGGAAAATTTGGTCATAAAGTTGTAGAATGTCGCACATACCCTAGGAACCAATACAATCCCAGGAGATCTTTCAAATATGAACCTCTAAGGGCTCAATGAAATATCAATAGATTTGAACATATAAGAAATAATATGGAATGTTACAAATGTCAAAATTTGGACACATAGACAGAGAGTCCAGAAGAATATTTGAAGCCACAGAACGAATGAACATGGAAGAAGAAGAAGACTGATAATTGTGCTCTCGCTCTCAAGGCTCAAAACAACAAATATGTGTGGTATGTTGATATCAGTTGCACAATGCATATGATTGGAAATAGAAAGAGATTTGTATCTTTGAAAGAGAAGAAGGATGGAACCATATCCTTTGGAAATGATGGATCTTCAAATGTTATAAGAACAGGTACTGTCACTCTCGAAAGAAAAGATGTTCTAGCCAATAATGTTCTATTGGTTGAAAACATGAATCACAATCTACTCAGTTTTGGACAAATGTGTGATCAAGGACGCAAAATACTATTCAACTCCACAAAATGTGAAATCAAGAAAGGCAGGTATGGTAAAATTGTGGCTATAGCAAGTCGAGCTCCAAACAACATATATGTTCTGGATGAAGCAATTAAAGCATGTATACTAGCTAAAGAAGATGAAAGTTGTTTATGGCATAAACTAATGGGTCACATAAACTTTGAAAATCTTGTCAAGATAAGAAAAAAGGAAGCAGTACGAGAAATGCTGAAAATTTCAAAACCTTCCAACACACTATGTGAGGCATGTCGGCATGCCAAGAAGACAAAATTTGAATTTAAAACAAAAGAACACTTTGCATCGCATCCATTGGAATTGATACATACTGATCTATGTGTTCCTTTGAGAACAAAATTCTTATATGGAGAATTATATTTCATGTTAATGATATATGACTATACCAAGATGACAACTGTCAGTTTCCTAAACAAAAAATTTTGAAGCATTTGAGTGCTTCAATATCTACAAGGAGTTGGCCGAAAATGAAACTAATTTGAAAATAAAGTGTCTAATATCATATAATGGCAGAGAATTCACTTCCAAATTATTTCAGCAATATTGTGACAAAAATGGAATAAAAAGACAATTTTCAACAGCACGAACACCTCAGCAAAATGGAGTTGCTGAAAGAAAGAACAGAACCATACAAGAAATGGGTAGAAAAATGTTGAAGGACTCAAAATTCAATGAAAAATTCTGGGTTCAAGCAATTGATACGTCAATCTTCATTATCAACCGAAGTCTTCTCAGAAATAATTTCAACAAGAATCCATATGAATTATGGAAAGGAAAACCGGTTAATGTAAAATATTTCAAAATCTTTCAGAAGAAAATGTTATATCAAAAGAGAAGATCAAAAGTTGGGTAATTTTGAATCACGTGTTGCCGAAGGTATCTTTGTTGGTTACTCATGCAAAATAAAGGCCTATAAATGCTATAATCTAAGATGAAAATAGATAGTGGAGAGTATAAATGTTACATTTGACGAATATTGTGTTCTAACGAATAATGATGAGGATCTAGAATCTTTGAAACTTGTGACAGTGGCTGAAAATGACACAGAGAAAATTCTAGAACAAGAAGCAACTATCAACCAGGAAGAAGTAAATAATGATCATCAAGATATACTAGAAAAACAAAAAGAAGCTCCTCCAAAGAGAACAAAAGAATGGATTCAAAAGAACCATCCATCAAATCAAATCATAGGTGACATAAATGAAGGTTGATAGTTTTGTTCATCACAACAAGCTCACATTGTTTTTCTAGCAACCTTTGAGCCTAGAAGTTTTGAGGAAGCCAGCTAGAATGAAAATTGGGTAGCAGTTATGAATGAAGAATTGGATCAAATCGAGAATAATAACACCTAGGAATTAGTTCCACGACCAAAATATAAAAATTTCATTGGGACTAAATGGGTGTTCAGGAACAAATTTAATGAATATGGACAGGTTACTAGAAACGAAGCAAGATTGGTTTGCAAAGGCTATGCACAAGTGGAAGGAATTTATTTCAACAAAAAATTTGCACTGGTTTCTAGAAAGGAAGCCATCTGAATGTTTCTCGCCTATGCATGTTCAAGAAAAATCGAAGTCTACCAAATGGATGTTAAGTCGGCATTTATGAATGGTGAATTATAAGAAGCTTACATTGAACAACCTGAAGGTTTTCTACTATCAGAAAAAGAAGATTATGTTTTCAGGGTAAATAATGCTCTATATGGTCTCAAGCAGGCTCTCAGAGCATGGTATGCTCGTCTTGATGGATATCTACGTCAACAAGGGTTCAATAAAGGTACTGTTGATAGCAATCTTTATGTAAAAATAGATAAAGATCATTTAACAATCATTGAGGTATATGTGGATGATATAATATTTGGTAGAAATGATGATCGACTAAGTAAGAAATTTGCTACAAATATGCAAAGTGACTTCGAGATATCTTTACTTGGTGAGCTGACATATGATCTAAAATGTGGAATTACCAAGATATTTTTCTAGCTCTTATAAAATATGTGAATGGCAAGTATTTTAATGAACAGTTATTTTGATATAGAGTTAACTATTATCATAAGATGTCTTTAAGTATAAATATTTTTACGTTATGGATTTAACAAATACATAAGAAGCACATAAATGATACAATAAAATAGATAAATTTTTGTGACAGAGTTTGTCCCTCCTAGACTATGTCTCCGGGTCCGCCTTAGAAAGGTGCGTCTGCTATATTTCTTAAGCCAAGAGAATAAGTCTACAAGGAGTCATCAGTTGAAGGGTGTGAAGAAAAATCCATTGATGTTTGCAAAAAAATTATTATCTCCTGAAGAGGCTTAACTGAATATAGAGAAGGATAAAATGCACACTTAAGCCGAGAATCTAAAGCTTTAAGGACCTTGGACAATATGGTGGCAATTCACTATTTGGAGTGCTGAAGTTGATCACATTGACATCAACGTACTTCAATACCGAAGCTTTGCAAGAAAGGATTAACTCCTCCTCCTTCTTTGAACCTGCAAATAAAACACTCTCCACCACGTCTTTGAGATGATCTTTAATGAGAGCAATCTCTCCTCCTTCCTGAAGCTGAAATAATTTACTCTATTTCTCTCATATTCCTCCCCCCTTACAAAGAAACATCTTCTCTCTTTTATAATAGGAGTGTTATACAAATATGGCAAAAGATCTCTTCATATCTTCGAAGAGTTTTTTATCTCTATTATTAACCATCGAATTAATGGTTTTCTATCCTAATCCCTAACATCTTGGATGCTCTCGAGTTTCAAGTCATTAGGATAGGGGTCTGTTTTAAATATAATGAATAAAAAAACCCCATTTCCAAACTTTATAATATATTTTTAGCCCTGATGGCTAACTAACCGAGCAGAGTTCCTTGCCTGAGGCATGTGATCAACGCCTCCGACCAGTGGTTACGCTTTATCCCCGACGGTTTGAACTTAACCAGGTGGATTCTAGCACAGGTGTCACATGTCACAGCCTCTGACGTGGCATATCACACAGTTGTAACAACTGGCAGACTGTTCACATGATTGCAGATTTGTTGTTCGGCTTACAAACTTAAACCCCGATGGTTTGATGGTGTGAAACATTGACACAAGGTTCCGCTGCCTGACTTTTTCACTACGGTTACATTAAAATATCTCCTGCGACATTTAAAACCAATCACATGTTTAAACAAATCCCCGACACAATGTGGACCCTGTGGTTAACTGCTATAACAGTTTTCAAACCCGTCCACAAACTTCGATGCGGCTTCATCACTGCGTAGTTAGGATAACACTGTGTGTTTTAAATACAAAGTTTTGTAATGTTTGTTTTAAACATATCACCTGAACCATACTCCGTTACCTTTAACCTTTTATACATACAATTCATATGTGCTTTGTGCCATATGGTTTATTGTTTTCAACCTACTTTATGACCCCGAACATTTTTGAACCTTAGCATAAAGGTTCTTACAACATATATATATATATATATATATATATATATGTGTGTGTGTGTGTGTGTGTGTGTGTGTGTGTGTGTGTGTGTTTTGCGCCCAAAAAGGTTTAAGAGCCTAGGCGTATTTGCACTTGACACCTTGTATTTAATATCTTAGTGCTCGACTTTCTCTTAGGACTTTTGATTGATTCTTAGACCTAGGACTTTAGAAATTAGTCCTTTACCTTAGGATTTCTTTTCCCTTAAGGTTTACAACTTGGACTTTCTAATACCTTAGCCATTTGACAATTTTTGTCTTCTTCAACACTTTAGATCGATAGTGTTAAGACTTAGGATCTTGTTTTTCCTTAAGTCATTACAATCATAACTTGATATGTTTTTTTATGTCGCAAGTCGACATAATGAAGTCCTTCTTTGATGATAGCTTTGACTTTGGAAAAAAATCAATGCTGATGATGAAGTCTTTGATACTGACGTCGAAGCCTTTAAACCTGAGTCGATGTATCTTTTGGTCATATGACCATCTTGGTCGAAACACCTATTTTATTAGATAATCGATAATTACTTATTTCAAAATGACCATCTTGGTCGTTTTGTAATTTTGATACAAATTTGAGAATCCAAAATTGGATCACACCTTCCAACTAAAAGAACTTTTGGTTCTCCAAAAGTTTTATTAGAATGTTTTTTGAAGAAAATTTAACTCTAGAACCTAGTTACAACTTCTCTAGATCTAGACAATTTTTACAAAATCATATTAGGCATATGGCATAAAATCTAGCCAATTCCATTTGGCATTTGATTGTTCTCCAGCAGGTGAATTGGATACATCCTGGGATGTTGGTGTCGATGCTGTTTCTCTTGGAAGGATCAGACAGTTATCTTTGGCATGCCCCGACAATTTGCAGTGTCGACAAACTTTCTCCTTTGTACTTGTTGAGTTTTCTAAGTTGTGTTCTTCTTTAGCATAGTGAAGCGCAATTTCTCTTGATCGCTTCTTTACCTAAAGTGTCTTGTCATCTTCTGACGGCTGACTTTTTGGAGCTCCTATTTTCTTGTTGTAGCCTTATGTTTCCAACATTGCTCTACACAATGCCAAGGACTACTACAAAACGTACATGGATATATTCTCTTAACAGTCTCTACTATCCAATTCTGATAAAAGAAGTCACTATCAGAATCATTACTACAAGAGGATGGTTGTTTCTTACCTTTTTATCCTGAAGCTTCTTTGGTAAAAGTTCAGGAAGCATAGACCAACATTGGTCAGAGATGTGGCCAAACTTTCCGCAGTAGTCACACTTCATCAAATCATAATCATATCCTAGACCTAGATGCTTAGGTCTTTCTTGTACTGTGATGGGTAGAAGCCTCTCTTGTCCATATTTTCTCAAGCCTTCACCTTCTTGGTATCCCATGGCTTTCATCATGGATAAGTCTTTTCTTTCAAGAACCGCACTTGGTTTCTGACTAGAAGCTTCATCAAACTCTGAATCACTTTTCGGTGATATCAGTGAATCAAAATTTTCCTCAACAGGTGACTTGGAAAAAGATCCAATGGCTTCCCTTGATGACTTCGGTGAGGATGAAAGGGAAGAACTACTTTTATCTTCCTGTTGAAGAGAAAGTGTGGGCTTCTTTCCATTAGAAGTTGTATCTTCGATGAGAGGATTGTTTCCTCTTTTATTCTTCTTCAGAACTTCAAGTTCAAATTGCAGGATTTGCTTGTCACTCTCTAGTGCTTGCACCATCCTCCACAATGCAGAATTCTCCTACTGATATTGCTGATTGAACTCCTCGAGTTCTTTCGACCTTAGCTGCTGTCGTGAGTTTTTGTTCATCTTGTACCTGAAAAGAGCTAGACTACTCTGATACCACTTGATCTGAAATGCGGAATTAACAAGATCTTTTCTAGCTCTTATACAATATGTGAATGGCAAGTATTTTACTGAACAGTTATTTTTAAACAAAATTAATTGTTAGCATCAATTGTCATAAAGTATAAATATGTTTATGTTATGGCTTAACAAATACACAAGATGCTTATAAATGATGTTGGGTATGTGTTATATTCTTTCCACGACTAGCCCCATGCACTGTACATTGCGCCAGGCGCAGCAGGGGGGTCACAGGGGGGGCGGCAGCCCCCCCTGTCGGGGTCCGGGGCAGCGCCTCGGCAAAATTTTTTTTGGTATGCGGTCCCACTCATATGCGGACCCACCCATGTTTTGTGCATGAGTTTGCACATGGTTTTGGGGTACAATGGTTTTCGACCCCTGGTATTTTGTAGATCTGGTCAGGGGAACTACGGTTATGTTCTAATCCAGGGTTAATGGATTGGGGTTTATGTATGCTTCGGCATGTATATATATATGTTGTAACACTAAAAGGATTATAATGAAAAATCAAGCTGGTCATCCCGATTTGGGATCTAAGGGAAAATCTCTGTGTTTATCTGTTTTATGTTTTATGCTCTCGCTATTGTTTATATTCGGTTATAAGATTCGTGTGTAGATAATTTATGTTCAAGGTTAAAACCTACATTTGGTATCAGAGTTGTTTCGGCTTCAAGGGGACACCTTTGTTGCTGAGGGTTTTTTGCTCAGGCCTGAGGTAGACCCTGTTCAGTGGGAGATCTACGAGATCGATTCTTGTATTGAAAGAATATGGTGAGCAGGGGAAAGATATAGATCGAGAAATTTAATGGTCACATTTTTGAGTTGTGGAAGTAAGATGGAGGATCACGGTGGATAAAGATCAGTGGATCGCGGTAGATCCAGGTACTAAACCAACGGCAATGTCAGATGAAGACTGGAAGAAACTGGATCGGAAGGCTAAGAGCACAATACGGTTGTGTGTCTCAGATTCAGTATTGTTGAATGTATCTCGGGAAGCTACAGCGAAGAATTTGTGGGAAAAACTTGGGACTTTGTACCAATCTAAGTCTCTGGTGAATAAGTTGTTCCTGTGGAAAAAGCTGTATAACCTGAGGATGAAGGATGGAGACTCGGTGACAGAGCATCTGAATGCCTTCAATACTGTGGTAAGTCAGCTGTCGTCTGTTGATATTAAAATCTCAGATGAAGATAAGTGCATCAGTTTGTTGTGCTCTCTACCAGACTCGTGGGACAGTCTGGTTATTGCAATAGGTAGCAATACAACTACCTTGAATTTTGATGACATTGTCTTATCCTTGCTGTCGGAGGAAATGAGACGGAGAAATATGGAGGGTCAGAATGGAGATGCCTTATCTGTACGAAGAAGGTCCCAAAATAGAAATAAGAATAAGGTTTCGATTGGGAGATCTAAATCTCCTGGAAAGTGTGTAAAGGTGTGCTGGAAATGCGGAAAGGAAGGACACTACAAAAAGGAATGCAAATCTAAAGCTCCTGAGAAAGGAAAGGGATCTGATGAAGCTCCTTCTGCAGAGGCAAAAACCACCTCAGATGAAGGTGGGGATGTGCATTTGGCTTCTTCTTCAAATACACATGTAGATCATGAGTCATGGTTGATTGACTCAGGTGCATCCTTTCACTTCACTCCCCATAGGGAGTGGTTCTGCGAGTATGAGAAATATGATGGTGGTGATGTCTTCCTAGGGGATGATAGGAAGGCCAGAATCGTCGAAGGTCAAGCTGAAGCTGGAAAGGTCAAGCTGAAGCTGCAAAGGTCAAGCTGAAGCTGCAAGGTGGAAGGATTATAACACTTCCTGGTGTTCTGCATATTCCTGCATTGGCCAGAAATCTGATTTCTGTAAGAAAGATGGATGATGCAGGTGTAAAAACAGTGTTCGAAAAAGATGACTGCAAGATGGTTCAGGGAGCACTGGTATTAATGCGAGGAGTTCGGACTGGAACTCTGTACAAGCTACAAGGTAGCACTGTTATTGATGGGTGTAATAGTTATGTGGTTCCTGAAAAATGAAGCGGAAAGCTTAGCTGTCTCTGGAGAAAATACCATGCTATGGCATCAAAGGCTTGGACATATTGGAGAGAAGGGCCTTCGAATAATACATAGAAATGGTATGGTAGAAGGTATGTCTAATTGCTCTCTGGATTTCGATTTCTGTGAACATTGTGTATATGGGAAGCAGAATCGGGTGAGTTTTCCTTCTGGTGCTAAGAGGGCGAACAAGATATAAGAACTTGTGCACAGTGATGTGTTTGGACCTGTGTCAGTTCCATCACTGGGAAAGTCTATGTACTATGTTTCATTCATAGGTGACTTCTCAAGGAATACATGGATATATTTCTTGAGGAATAAATATGAAGTCTTTGACAAATTTAAAGAATTTAAGGCTCTGGTGGAAAACCAGATAGAGAAGAAGATAAAGGCGCTAAGGAAAGATAATGGTGGGGAGTTCTGCAAGAAGGAATTTGAAGAGTTCTGTAAGAAGTGTGGTATAGCACGGTAGAAGACTACTCCATACACACCTTAGCAAAATGGAGTTGCAGAAAGAATGAACAGAACACTGATGGAAAAGGCAAGAAGCATGCTTAGTGGTACCGGGTTAGGACAAGAATTCTGGGCAGAGGCAGTGGAGACTGCATGTTACTTAGTTAATATATCACCTTCATCAGCGTTAGAGGATAAGACTCCACATGAGGTATGGACTGGTAAGAAACCCTCTCTTTCACATCTAAGGGTATTTGGATGTGATGCATATGTACATGTTCCAAAGGAGAAAAGGACCACGTTGGATAATAAATCTGAAAGGTGCATCTTTATTGGGTATAAGGATGGTTTAAAGGGTTACAAGCTTTGGAACCCAGAAACAAGGAAGGTTGTGTACAGCCGAGATGTGGTGTTTAGAGAGGTGAAATATGTTGTTACACATGAAGTCCTACCAAAGGAACTTGAGAAGATAGAGTTTGAGCTAAAGGAGGATGAATCAGACTCTACAATAGAAGAAGATTCAGAAGAGGAAGAGCCACAAACCCCAGCTTTGAGAAGATCAGTTCGGGAAAGAAGGCAACCAGAAAGGTATAGTCCATCTGCTTTCTGTTCAGGTTTTGCCTTAACTATAACTGATGACGATCCCGGAACTATCAGGGAGGTAGTATACTCAGAGGATGGAAAACTTTGGAAGGAGGCCATGGTTGATGAAATGGAATCCTTGCACAAAAATGAGGCATGGGATCTGGTGGAGTTGTCGGCTGAAAGGAAGCCCATACGGAGCAAATGGGTGTTTAAAAAGAAGATGAATGTAGAAGGCAAGGTGGAGAAATACAAAGCTCGGTTGGTAGCAAAATGTTATTCCCAAGTTCCAGGAATTGATTTTGGTGATATTTCTCTCCTATTGCCAAAGTTACTTCTATTATATTACTTTTATCTGTTGCTACTGCATTTGATTTTGAGATAGAACAGATGGATGTGAAGACATCATTTCTTCACGGGGATCTAGAAGAGGAGATCTACATGAAGCAACCTGAAGGCTTTATGGTGAAGGGTAAGAAAGACCTGGTATGCAGGTTGAAGAAGTCATTGTATGGGTTAAAACAGTCACCAAGGATGTGGTATCAGAAATTTGATACCTATATACGGGGACTTGGCTTCACTAGAAGCAAGGAGGATCACTGTTTTTATTTTAAATTAATTGGTGACCGTGTTATTTATTTGGTCTTGTATGTGGACAATATGTTGTTGATTGGAAATGACAAAGAAATTATCCAAGATTTGAAGACCCAACTGTTCTCCAAATTCGACATGAAGGATCTTGGTGCTGCAAACTATATTTTGGGCATGGAAATTAAGAGAGATCGGGCAAAGAGGAAGCTTTGGTTAAACCAGAGGAATTATTTCGAGACTATATTGCAGAGGTTCAATATGCAGGATAGTAAACCGGTGAGTGTTCCTATTCCTGTAGGTGCAAATCTGTCTGCTGAACAGTCCTCTCAATTTGGGATCCAGGGGAAAATCTCTGTGTTTATCTGTTTTATCTTTTATGCTCTCGCTATTGTTTATTTTCTGTTATAATATTCATGTGTAGATAATTTTTGTTCAGGGTTAAAACCTACAAATGATACCATAAAACAGATAAATTTTTGTGACGGAGTTCGTCCCTCCTGGACTACGTCTTCGGTTCTGCCTCAGAAAGGTGCGTCCGCTATATTTCTTAAGCCAAGAGAATAAGTATACAAGGAGTCATCAGTTGAAGAGTGTGAAGAAAAATCTACTAATTTTTGCAGAAAAATGATTATCTTCTAAAGAGGCTTAACTGAATATAGAGAAGGAGAAAATGCACACTTAAGCTGAGAATCTGAAGCTTTAAGGACCTTGGCCAATATGGTGGCAATTCACTGTTTGGAGTGTTGAAGTTCATCACGTTGACAACAGCGTACTTCAATACCGAAGCTTTGAAAGAAAGGATGAGCTCCTCCTCCTTCTTTGAACCTGCAAATAAAACACTCTCCACCATGTCTTTGAGATGATCTTTAAAGAGAGCAATCTCTCCTCCTTCCTGAAGCTGAAACAATTTACTCTCTTTCTCTCATATTCCTCCCCACTTAAAAAGAAACATCTTCTCTCTTTTATAATAGGAGTGTTATACAAATAAGGCAAAATATCTCTTCATATCTTCAAAGAGGTTTTGATTTCTATTATTAACCATCTAATTAATGGTTTTCTATCCTAATCCCTAACATCTTGGATGCTCTTGGGTTTCAAGTCATTAGGATAGGGGTCTATTTTAAATACCATGAATAAAAAAAAACCATTTCCAAACTTCATAATATATTTTTAGCCCTAATGGCTAACTAATCGGGAGGAGGTCCTTGCCTATAGCATGCAATCAGCACCTTCGACTGGCAGTTACACTTTATCCCCGATGGTTCGAACTTAACCAGGCGGTTTTTGGCACAGGTGTCACATGTCACAGCCTCCGACGCGGCATATCACGCGGTCGTAACAACTGGCAGACTATTCACATGATTGCAGATTTGTTGTTCAGCTTAAAAACTTAAACCCCGACGGTTTTATGGTGTGAAACAATGACACAAGGTTCCGCTTCCTAAATTTTTCGTTAACATTACATTAACCTATCTCCTGCAACATTTAAAACCAATCACATGTTTAAAAAAATCCCCAACGTAGTTTGTACCTTGTGGTTAACTACTATAACAGTTGTCAGACCTATTCACAAACTTCGATGCGGCTTCATCACTGCACAATTAGGATAACACTGTGTTTTAAATACAAATTTTTGTAATGTTTTGTTTTAAACATATCACCCAAACCATACTCCACTACCTTTAACCTTTTACACATATAATTCATATGTGCTTTGCGCCATATGGTTTATTGTTTTCAACCTACTTTATGACCCCGAACATTTTTTAACCCTACCATAAAGGTTTTTACAACATGTGTGTGTGTGTGTGTGTGTGTGTGTGTGTGTGTTTTGCGCCCAAAAAGGTTTAATACTTAGGTTTAGGGGTATAGGTTTTATAGCCTAGGTGTATTTGCACTTGACACCTTGTATTTAATATCTTAGTGCTGGACTTCCTCTTAGGACTTTTGATTGATTCTTAGACCTAGGACTTTATAAATTAGTCTTTTACCGTAGGATTTCTTTTCCCTTAAGGTTTACAACTTGGACTTTCTAATACCTTAGCCATTTGACAATTTTTGTCTTCTTCAACACTTTAGATCGATAGTGTTAAGACTTAGGATATTGTTTTTCCTTAAGTCGTTACGATCATAACTTGATATGTTTTTTTATGTTGTAGGTTGACATAATGACGTCCTTATTTGACGATAGCTTTGACTTTGGAAAAAAATCGATGCTGATGACGAAGTCTTTGATACTGACGTTGAAGCCTTTAAACCTGAGTCGATGTATCTTTTGTTCATATGACCATCTTGGTTGAAACACCTGTTTTATTACATAATCGATAATTACTTATTTCAAAATGACCATCTTGATCGTTTTGTAAATTCGATACAAATTTGAGAATCCAAAATTGGATCAACATACTTCTTAGGGCTTGAAATATCTCAGCAAGAGAAAGGAATATTTATATGTCAATCCAAGTACATCAAGGAAATGCTCAAGAAATTCAAAATGGAATATTGGAAACCCGTCCTTACTCCAATGGTAACAAGTTTCAAATTGAGCATAGAAGACTCATCTAAGGATGTGGATCATAGGTTGTATAGATCTATGATTGGTAGTCTTCTATATGTAACAGCCTCTCGGCCAAACGTTATACAAGCAGTTGGACAAGTAGCAAGATTCCAAGCAGCACCAAAAGAATCACATATTATTTTTGTCAAAAGAATTCTTTGATATCTAAAGGGCACATCAGAATATGGCTTGTCGTATCCCAAGGGTAACAATCTCATTATTCAAGCCTTTATAGATGCAAATTGGGCAGGAAGTGTTGATGATCATAAGAGTACTGTTGGAGCATCATTCTATCTAGCTAGTTGTCTCGTATCATGGTTGAGCAAAAAGCAAACCTCAATCTCATTATCTACAGTGTAAGCAAAATACATTGTAGCGGCATCTTGTACTCAAGTCATTTGGATGAAACAAACTTTGCAAGATCTTCAAGCAAAATTAAGTGAGCTTATTCCCATATTCTGTGATAACACCAGTGCCATCAGCATCTCCAAGAAAACTATCATGCATTAAAAAACAAAACACATTCTGATCAAAAATCATTTTGTCAGAGAATAAGTCGCAGAACATAATACCAAACTTGAATATGTTGGTACAAAAGAACAAATTGTTGATATCTTCACTAAACCTTTACCTCGTGAAGCATTTGAATATCTTCGGCAGAAGCTTGGGATTCTCCCAAGTTCTCATTAGTTTTTCCTTATTCAGATATAAATGGGGAGTGGAAGTTTGTACAGGTCCGCAGGATGGTTGTGTGTCAGGAGGAGTTGCAAGGGGAGTACTTCTGTTTCCATCAATGTTATAGGAAGAAGTGTCATGATTGCAAGGGGAGTACTTTTGTTTCCATCAATTCCAAAGGGGGATATTTTTTATCAGTGGTTGTCATTGATGTCAACCCAAGCAGCACTAGGGGCTACCCCAATCTTTCATGGGAATTTTTACCTACCAATTACTATATTCCGAGTTAAGAATACTTTTTGTGGTTTCTACATGTAGAGATGTTTCCGTTGATATATGGCATGCCACGTAATTCTTCACGGTTTGAAAGATATTCATGTTTGAATTTAGTAACCCCAGTTAGTGGGCTAAAGCCCCAGGGGGCTATGGCATGACACTAATAATTGGTTTTGGTCATTGAAATTTCAATATTTAATCATTTTTAAGCTCATAAATTCTCTCCCATGTTCACTTGTTGAAGACCCTCTCAACCTAGGAGAGAATGTTATAGGAAGAAGTGTCATGATTGCAAGGGGAGTACTTCTGTTTCCATCAATTCCAAAGGGGAGATTTTTTATCAGTGGTTTTCATTTATGTCAACCCAAGCAACACCAAGGGATACCCTAATCTTGCATGGGAATCTTGACCTACAAAATTACTATATTCTGAGTCAAGAATATTTTTTATGGTTTCTACATGTCGAGATGTTTTCGTTGATATATGGCACGCCACGTAATTCTTCACGGTTTGAGAGATATTCATGTTTGAAGTTAATAACCCCAGTTAGTGGGCTAAAACCCCATGGGGTTGTGGCATGACACTAATAATTGGTTTTGGTCATTGAAATTTCAATACTTAATAATTTTTAAGCTCATAAATTCCCTCCCATGTTCACTTGTTGAAGACCCTCTCAACCTAAGAATTTATATAAATTGTGATCCTCATATCCTCCTCATGTGGGGATTTCGCTACTTGAAATAGGTCATCGTGGAATTTTTACTATAAATTTGTTTCTACGAAGGTTAATGATTTCAAATTTGAGAACTTATTATTTCTAATATAGAGATAGACTATAAGGGCATTTACACGATATGTCACCTTTCAAAGAAAGGATGAGCTCCTGAAGCTTCTTGGCCCTTTATAGACTCTACCTAAAGAAATAATAGAAGTAAACACTAATGATCTGGAAATGAAACTACTTGTTTGCTGGTGCAAGGTATTCATTATCCATTAACATATGTATGCAAGCTTTTTAATGTGTTTTGAAATTGGAACAAAGTGACTTTGATGAGTTTATGAGTCTTTTTGTATGTAGGAGGCTTATTTCTTTTTATTGTTTAACATATTTAACTCTAAAAATAAGCATCAAATAAAAAACATAATATAACTCAGCATATGATGAGGCAATTCACCCCTCCTGGGTTACATCTGTCGGGTCCAAGGCCCCCAAATGGGCATGTCCTTGCTCTTATTATGCTCAGAAAATGGTTATACAATGTGTAGAAAACCTAAACAGGTGAAAATAGTTGCAGAATTGAGTTCAGAGTGCAGAAAAATGGTAAGAAATGACTATAGTTTCACCTCCAATGGATAACTATAATCCAATACAACTCTCCAATCCCTAAGCCCTCATGGCTCTTCAATCTCTCTCGCTGATAAAACACCTGAAGAAATTCTCTAATGGCTCTAAAACCTACTCCAGTGGCTCTGGAATGCTCCAAATACCCAAAATCAAAAAACAAATTCACTCCAAAAGGATTCTCCTAACCAAATTTATGTCCAACTGAAGTTTTTCCTAGTTTGCCCTTGAAAAGCTCCACCAAATTTGGTGGCACTTTATGCTCCTAATTTAGGGTTCGTGCCAAATTGGGTGAAGTCCGCCATAATCCCCACCAGTTGGGTGGTTAGCACTTAATGTTAGGGGGGTCATGTGACTGCACCCGTCGAAGAAAAGTTTGGTTGATGGTTAACAAACCGCATTTAAGATCCGAACAAACCATGGCATAAAATCCTCCGCAATCCACGTCATTTTGCATGTGAACGTATCCATGGCATAACCGTAATCGTTTGCGTATCCGCCAGAGTGTTAACGCTACGGTTCTATGGATGCAGACACGTGAATGGGGAGGGGGCTAGCCCGAAGCCCCTTCAAAACCTCTGCTCACCATGTAATCAATGACCACGTGACCACCAAACGTATCATATGACCTTTGATATTTGCCACATTAAACTTTGACATTATAATTTGGGTTTTTATGTTAATAATTCGAATTTAATTAATAAATGTGTGATATAATTTTTTTTTAATAAGGTTTTAAAATTAATTAAAATATATATAAAATAATATAATATATGATTAATTAAAACCATATAAAACATTAATAAATATATAATTTAATTTATTAATTAAACCTTAATAAAAATAAAAAAATTTCCAACACATAAATTTATAAATTTCCTTTCAACATTGGAGGTTATTGGGCGATTTCCAAATGCAATAACTTCTTCATACGGTAATGGATTTGAGCGCCGTTCACCGCTACAAGATCGTTTTGACAAGATATTTCCTGTCGTTTTGGTTTGAAACAATTCTGAGAAAATAAATTTTTGAGTATTTTTCCAATTAGGACATGATCACTTGATCACACCTCCCAAATGGGAAGCTTTTGGGCCCACAAAAGCCTTCAATTACCTGTTAAGAAGGTGAGGATGCAGCCTCCTCACCTGTTCCAACTCCATCCACTTTTCCTTGCTCGGTTTACTGCCTTTGAGACCAACTCAAACATAATCAACATCTCCCCTCCTTGAAGTGTGTGTCCTTCTGTCAAGGATTGCATCTTCTTTCAACTCATCCAAAAATTCTGGCGAGAAATATTCTATGGATGGCAGCTAAACATCATTTTCATAATCAGCAATAAGAGGAGGTTCATACAAATGTAATTTCTCCACATTAACAACGGAATACATTTGCATGTATGAAGGCAAATCTAGTTGAAAAGCATTATTTCCAACTTGTTTAAGGATCTTGAATGGACCATAATGAATAGGCTTCATCTTTTTACCTTCTCCTTGCATTATTTCCTTGCTACTATGCAACCATACCTCATGTCCTTCTTGAAACTTATGATCAAATCTATGTTTATCATGTCTCTCTTTGTACTTGCCTTGAATTTTTTCAAGTTGTTTTTGAACTTGCTGATGTATGAGCTGAATTATTTCAATGAACATGGGAGTTTTGTCAATGTCACTATGCCCATCAATGGCAACATCCTTCTCAAGAGTGAAATCTAATGGTGACTTAGGCAAATACCCAAAACAAGCTTCAAAAGGTGAAGTAGTTGTAGAAGAGTGCTTGGCCCGATTGTAAGCATGTTGAATGTAATGCAAATGCTCATCCCAAAGCTTGGGATGCTTGCTGCAATAACCTCTCAAAATATGTACAATGGTTATGTTCACTACCTCTATTTGGCCATCTATTTGTGGATGAAAAGAAGTACTCTTCTTCAACTTGGTGTTCATCATCTTCCATAGATTGGACCAAAAATTCCCAACAAATCTGGAATCCATGTCACTAACAATAGAAGTAGGCAAGCCATAATGAGCCTATACATGTTTAAAATATAAATCAGCAGTTTGTTCAGCAGTTATAGTTTTCTTGCATGGCATAAGAATACACATCTTGCTGAAACGATCAACTACTACATAAAGATAATCATGCTACTTTCTAGATAATGGTAGCCCTCCAACAAAATCCATAGAAACACTTTCCCATGGTCTAGAAGGTACTGGAAATGGCGTATATAAACCAAGCTTCCTATTGCTAGGCTTTCTTGTAGCACATAATGAACAACCTCTAATGAAACGTGAAACACTATCTACCATGTGAGGCCAATAACAATACCTCTGTAAATGTGCCACTGTTTTTCTTACCCCGAAATGACCAGCAATAAGAGAAGAATGAGCCTCTCTCATCATGCTTAATCTCTCCCCCTGTGGTATACATAACTTTCCCAAATGAAACAGCAAATTATTATGCAAATGTTAATCATTCTCCTCAGCATGATTCCCTTCACTCAAATTAGCATACACCTCTTTAAAATCATCATATGATGCATACTGTTCAATGTAGCTCTCATGCACAATAGAATCATTCTTAAGCAAAGTACTAGCACTAATAATAGGCCTTGAAAGGATATTAGCAAATTTATTGAGAATACCTTTCTTGTACCTTATTACCAAGTGAAATTTTTGTAGGAAACCTATCCATCTGAAGTGTCGTGACTGCTACAATTTACTTTGTGACTGCAAGTACTGTAAAGGCTGATGGTCGGTATGAACAATTGTTTCTTTGCCCATCAAATAGTGTTTCCACTTTTTAACACTTTGTACCAACGCATACAACTCCTTATCATATGTAGGATAATTCACAACAGCACCATTAAATGTCTCAGAATGAAATGTGATAGGCTTACCATGCTGTAAGAGAACTGCACCCATGGCTTAATCACTAGCATCTGTCTGAATCTCGAATGATTGTCTCTGTTGGGTATGTGTTATATTCTTTCCACGACTAAGCACGTGCGGGGGGGTAAGAGGGGGGGGGTCACAGGGGGGGCAGTAGCCCCCCCTATCGGGGTCCAGGGCAGCGCCCCGGCGAAAATTTTTGGTCCTTAATTTCCGGTGGGTAGTCCGCGTCCAGGTTTTTGTGCATGGTTTTGCACATGGTTTTGGGGTACGATGGTTTTCGGCCCTTGGTATTTTTGTAGATCCGGTCAAGGGAACTACGGTTATGTTTTAATCCAGGGTTTATGGATTGGGGTTTATGTATGCTTCGGCATGTATATATATGTGTTTTGTAACACTAAAAGGAATATAATGAAAAATAAAGCTGGTCGTCCCGATTTGGGATCCAGGGGAAAATCTCTGTGTTGATCTGTTTTATGTTTTATGCTCTCGCTATTGTTTATTTTCTGTTATAAGATTCGTGTGTAGATAATTTCTGTTCAGGGTTAAAACCTACAGTCTCAAGTCTGGCTTTGCAAGGACCGGAGTTGAACTTGTCTTTTCTTTCAAAGATTTGAAATATTTTTTTTTCTTGCCACCCCATTGGAAAGCACGCTTCACACTTGTAACTGCATGCATAGGAGTTGCTATGGCATAGAAGTTAGAAATAAACCTCCTCCAATAATGAGCTGCACCCAAAAAAATTCTTACCTCTGTAATGGATTTGGGAGTAGGCCAATTCACAATGGCTTCTACTTTGGAAGGATCAATTCTCAAAGCACCTCCTCCTACTATGTGTCCCAAATAAACCAAAGTCTTTCCAAATTCACTCTTTGACATTTTAAGAAATAACTGATTTTTAACATCAAGTACTTTCTTAACATGCATGACATGATCTTCTCTAGTCTTTCTGAAAATTAAGATGTCATCTAAGTAGACAATAATGAAATCATCAAGAAAATGACGTAAGACATCATCCATTACCCGCATGAAAGTTGTAGGTGCATTGCATAAACCAAACGGCATAACAAGCCACTCAAAAAGTCCTTGTTTGGTTTTAAAATTTGTCTTCCATATGTCACTTTCTGCAATTCTAACTTGATGATAACCACTACGTAAGTCTAACTTAGTGAAATATTTAGCATATTTCAGTTGATCTAACAAATCATCTATCCTTGGAAGTGGGTAACGATTCTTTACCGTTATCTTGTTCAAAGCCCTGAAGTCCACACACATACGCCAAGTTCCATCTTTCTTTGGAATCAACACTATCTGTGACCCACATGGTGAAGTGCTTGGCCTTATGAAACCCTTGTCCAACAACTCTTTAATTTGCTTCTTTATTTCATCATTCTCCATGATAGACATGCGATACATGCCTATGTTAGGAAGTGGACAATCTAGATGCAAATGGATTTCATGCTGGATCTCCCTTTTAGGAGGCAAACCTGCTGGTTCCTGAAACATCTCATGATGTGCATCAACTACATCATATAAATCTAATTTAAGCTTGGGATCACAATTTTCAAATGACTCATGATTCACATCAACCTTTGGCTTGATCATAAGAAGAACAAAAATCTTGCTTAAATTAACTAGCCTTTTTACCTGTCTCGCATTTACCATCACTATATTTGTCTTCTTGCAATGAGCTCTGAAAATATACTCCTTGCCATATTTGAAAATATGATATTTATTTTCATGACGATGGAAGATTGCTTTCCTGTCAAATAAGTAAGGACTTCCCAAAACAATTCATGATATATCAAGTGGCACCACATCAAGTTCAATTGTGTCAATAAAGTGTGCAGTTATTGCAAAGCGCAAGATGCACTTTCTTGAGACTTGTAAGTTTGCATCCTTGCATATCCACCCAAGTGGATAAGGCTTCAGATGTGGAATGGTCTCAAGTTTTAGCTATTTGACCAAGTCTTCTGATATGAGATTAACTTGTGACCCACTATCAGACCATGTGTCAATTTTTGTATGTTTTGAGACTACCCTCACATGGAACAATTCAATTCTTTCTTCCTCATTAGGAGCTTATACATGACAGTTTGAAAAACTAGTACTTGCATTAGTTTCTATTTCTTTTCCCTTCAAACTCTTCAAACCCATGGCTGCAATTTTGGTTTTGTCACCTGAATCGTCACCTAAATCTTGTGGTGTAGTTGTAGTAGCTGCAGTTTTCTTCTTTCCCTTGTTTTTGTTAAACTGGTTTCTCTTTTCAGGATATAATTTCCAACAGTTTTTCTCTTCGTGGCCCTCTTTTGAACGATGTTTACAAATGACCTTTTCACCCTCTTGTTTGATAGATGCATTCTTTTTACCTTTTCCCTTAAAGTTTTCTCTTTGTTCTTTCCCTTGAAAGACTTGTTTCTACCCTCATCAAAAGTATTCTTTCCTCTAGCTTCCAAGTGTGTAGCCTGTACACAAACTTCATCTAAGCTGGTAGGATTAAACATCAGGATAGTGTGTTTAAGGTAGTTGTACAAACAACCTATGTACTTTAACAAAGTGTCTTGGCTTTGTAAATCTACCCCAAGTAAGAGTGCTCTTCTCCTAAATTCCTGGGTATAGTCTTGCACATTCCATCCCTTAAGCTGTCTAAAGTTTTGCTAGTTCATTATAGCCTTCTGAAGGTGAGAAAGAGGATAAAATTATTTCTTTATTGTAGTAATAAACTATGTCCATGATAGAGAAATCTTACCATGTTTCTTTATTTCATCCCTAGTTTTGGCTTCCCACCAAAACAATGCTGCTCCATCCATCCTTAATGAGGCTAATTGTATTTTTATGTCATCATCATGCAAATTTTGAATCCTTAGATAGACTTCCAATTGTCTGATCTAGTTATCTAATTTCTCTACATTAACATCACCATTAAACATGGGCAATTCAAATTTGACATCAAGCTTTAACAAAGGATTTTTACCAGTTGTTTTTTACTTATGTGACTAATTTTCTGAAGTTGAAGAGGATTATGTTGAGGAAGAGGATGGTGATGGAGATGGTGGATCACCATTTCCTCCATTCCCTTTCTTTGACTTATCATTGTCCTTTCCTCCTGAAGAATCTCCTCCTTATCTTTGGTTTTTAGATCCTTCTCCAAAAATCCTATCATTTCTTTCTTGATAGAGGATCCTTACCATTTCAGTCATATCCAAGAAAGCTTTTCGAAAAACCCTTTCTTCTTCCTTGGGATCCATTTCTTCATGAGCTTCACCTTCTCTTGAAGACATGCTTGTAGCTGCTTCTAAGGCTATTGAGGGTGAGATAGAAGGTGGAGATAATGGAACCCTGGCCCTCTTAGGTTGTGGATTAGTTTGTGCACTAACCAATTTTCCTTCCCCTCTTTTCAGTTTCAGCCTAGTAAGCATCAAATTTGCAAAACAATACAATATTTCTTTGCACAAGATTCAAAAAAATTTTGAGCTCAACCTAGCTTTGATACCAATCTGATCTGAAATGTGAGAACTTCTTATTTCTAATACAAAGATAGACTATAAGGGCATTTACAGGATATGACACCTTTCAAAGAAAGGATGAGCTCCTGAAGCTTCCTAGCCCTTTATAGACTCTGCCTAAAGAAATAATAGAAGTAAACACTAATGATCTGGAAATGAAACTACTTGTTTGCTAGTGAAAGGTATTCATTATCCATTAACATATGTATGCAAGCTTTTTAACGTGTTTTGCAATTGGAACAAAGTGACTTTGATGAGTTTATGAGTATTTTGTATGTAGGAGGCTTATTTATTTTTACTATTTAACATATTTAACTCTGAAAATAAGCATCAAATAAAACACAAAATATAACTTAGCATATGATGAGGTAGTTCACCCCTCCTGGGCTACATCTGCCAGGTCCAAGGCCCCCAAATGGGCATGTCCTTGCTCTTTTTATGCTCAGAAAATGGTTATACAATGTGTAGAAAGCCTAAACAGGAAAAAATAGTTGTAGAATTGAGTGCAGAGTGCAGAAAACAGTAATAAATGACTATAGTTTCACCTCCAATGGATAACTATAATCCAATACAACGCTCCAATCCCCATGCCTTGGTGGCTCTTCAAGCTCTCTTGCTGATAAAAAACCTGAAGAAATGCTCTAATGGCTCTGAAACCTGATCTAATGGCTCTGGAATGCTCCAAATACCCAAAATCAAAAATCAAATTCACTCCAAAATGATTCTCCTAACCAAAGGTATGTCCAACTGAAGTTTTGCCTAGTTTTCCCTTGAAAAGCTCCACCAAATTTGGTGGCACTGCCAGTTAACGCCCCTAATTTAGGGTCCGCGCCAAATTGGGCAGAGTCTGCCATAATCCCCACCAGTTGGGTGGTTATAACTTAATGTTACGGGGGTCATGTGACCACACCCATCGGAGAAAAGTTTGGTTGACAGTTAACAAACCGCATTTAAGATCCGAACAAACCATGGCATAAAATCCTCCACAATTCGCACTGTTTTGCATGTGAACGTATCCATGGCATAACCATAATCATTTGCGTATCCGCTGGAGTGTTAAGGCTACGATTCTGTGGATGCGGTCATGTGAATGGGGAGGGGGCTAGCTCGAAGCCCCTTCGAAACCTCCGCTCACCACATAATCGATGACCACGTGACCACCAAACATATCATACGACCTTTGATATTTGCCACATTAAAATTTGACATTATAATTTGGGTTTTTATGTTAATAATTCGAATTTAATTAATAAATGTGTGATATAAATTTTTTTTTAATATGGTTTTAAAATTAATTAAAATATATATAAAATAATATAATATATGATTAATTAAAACCATATAAAACATTAATTAATATATAATTTAATTTATTAATTAAACCTTAATTAGAAAAAAAATTCCAACACATAAATTTATAAATTTCCTTTCAACATTGGAGGTTATTGGGCAATTTCCAAATGCAATAACTTCTTCATACGGTAACGGATTTGAGTGTCATTTACGGCTGCAGGATCTTTTTGACAAGATCTTTCCTGTCGTTCTAGTTTGAACCAATTCTGAACAAATAAATTTTTGAGCATTTTTCCAATTAGGACATGATCACCTGATCAGTTAAGAAGATGAAATTTTTATGAGGCGAAGCCGAAATCCTGAGGTAGCTCATGTAAAAATTTAATATCATGGTGTGCCATATTTTTGGAGATATGATCTATAGAATTTAGGGTTTTTGCAGGCTCCTGAACTTCATCTCAAAGAGGTGACCTTGGGAAAATCGTCATAACTCTCTCTCTGAGTATCATATTGGAATTCTATAAAAATTGGTGGATGGTGCACGGACTTTAGTTTTCTATGTATCAATTTCACAGTGGAATGAGGAAAAAGTGACACGTGTCACACTGTATAAGTTCGCTCTACTGAACCAGTCCACAATTAGGTCATTGTGAGAGATTGGGCATAAATTTGTCTTGAAGAATCCAAGTTGGGTCAAAATTATGGCATTGGAAATAAGACTTAGAGGACTACTAGAGGACCGAAAATCACATATTGGGGATCTGAAATAACATAGATACACTAGATTCAATATCGAGCTCCTAGAAGGCAAGAAAAAGCTAGATCATGTGTTGTCAAGGGCTGCAAAGGACCAGACTTTCTAGAGAAGCAAAGCAAAGCAAGGTGTGGTAGAGGTAAGCTCTAGGTAAGTATATTCTGTATATGCATGTTCATCTCTTAATTGAATTAGGTACTTTGTATTCTAATTTGTTTTTTTTTTTGTTTAGCAATGACATATGCTCTGTAGGATGATGAATTTTTTTATATTATCATGTCATGGGTATTTCCTTGGAGAGTTTTTGTAGGTATTATCTATTCATCAAGATAAGACTCAATGCATGACCTAATGTTCTGAAGAGCGAGAAAGGGTAGCATGACAAGAGCAGCAATCATGGTGCAGAACAGTCATTGTAAAGGTATCATTGTACTGAGTCATTGTAAAAGCATCACTGTAAAATTTGTGCTAGTGTCTATCTGCCAAGAATTGAAGAGGCAGTATAGGGAGGTCTAGGATCATCATTAGGTATTTTTTTCATAGTTGGGATTATGTTCTAGTGTGTCTTCTTCTTCTACATCATTCTATATTATTGTAAAGTGGACCATTTTCCCTGGTACGGAAGTTCATTCTTCTTTTATTCTTCTATAGGGTGGTAGGGTGGTAGGGTGGTGTTAGGCTGGTGCATGAAGTCACCAACATGTTCAAGCCTATGAAAAATTCAAGGTGGTAGGGTGGTGCTAGGGTGAGTTGTAGCTCATTAGGTGTTATGACATCTGTTCAGTTGACCACTGAAGAATCTCGGACGTTGGAGCATCCATCCAGTGGGAGCTGGAGAAGAATGCTTTCATTAGGGGAATTTTGAGGTCTAAAATGGGCCTCCTAAGAAAAATGTACAACCAAAATGAACTTTATAATAACCAATAGGATTCAAGGTGATGATGTCAACTATGGGGGATGATTCACCATTTTTTAAGTAAAAGGGTAAAAAAATTAAAAAATAATAAAATAATAAAACTACTTTTTCAACTCGCATTTTCAACTTATCTCCCAAAGTTTTTACTCAAATTTTGAGCGGGAGTACTCATTGGATGCAAAATTTAATTTCTCATCCAAGTAATACCCACGTTGCATACTTTCGATGGACCCTGCTACGTGAAAAATGAGAAATACATGAAAAAATTTGATTGCAATCATGTTTTTCATGTATTTCTCATTTTTCGTGTTGAAGGGTCCATAGAAATTATGCAACATGGGTACTCCTTGGATGAGAAATTAAATTTTGCATCCAATGAGTACTCCCGTTCGAAATTTGAGTAAAAAATTTGGTAGATAAGTTGAAAGTATGAGTTTAAAAAGTAGTTTTTTCTTTTTTCCCTCTAAAATTTGATGATGTCATCAAGTTTTATTTTATTATTTCCACTATTATTTTATAATTTCCTTAGGAGGCACATTTTAGACCTCAAAATTCCCCTAATTTCTAGATTCTAGGAAGTTGGAGCTTTCTTTTCAATTAGAGTTGAATATTAAAGAATTATTAGAAAATAATCCAGTTGTTTTTTTTGTTCCGGAAGGGGTTTCCACCTTAAAAAATGTGTGCATTTGTGTTCATTTTGTTTACTGTTATCATTGTACAAAAACTGATAATAATTGAATATTAACTAATTCTCTAAAATAATAATAATACTAATTGTAAGGAATATTGATTCACCCCCTCTCAATATTTCCAACAAAAGGGGTTGTGGTCGGTTGAGATGCGGAGGGCTCGGTTATAGCTATGTTGCACATAGGGGAGGCTCTCATCCCATGTGCATGGATGCTTTGAGTTATACAAATGCAGAATGTGTATGATAATCTTGTTGAAGACCTCTGTCTGATCATCAATTTGGAGATGGAAAGTTGCGGACTTGGTGAGCTTGGTGTCCAACATTGACCAGAGGCTGGACCAAAATTTACTGAGGAACCTGTTGTCTTGATCTGAGATGATAGACTATGGGATCCCAATGTGTACCCACACATGTTCAAAGAATATTTTAGTAGTGGCTTCAATTGTGATATTCTTCTTACAGTTCGCCATAATGGCCATCTTCGAGAATCTGTCAATGACCACAAAAACACAGTTGTTTCCATGCTTAGTAGAATGAAGGCCTGACATGTAATCCATGGATATGGATTCCCAAGGTCGACTAGGGGTAGGCAGCAGATTATAGAGGCCTTACTTCTTTATGGTCAGTTTAATAATGGTGCAGGTGGTGCAAGATCTGATGTACTTCCCGACATCATGTCAAAGGTTTGGGCAATATAAATACTTCTCTAGTACTCCCATTGTTTTCTTGACCTCGAAATGCCCAACAAATCGATTGTAGTGCGCTTCCAAAATCATCTTGGAACTCTCGCTTGAAGGAACACAAAGGTGTCCTAGGTGACATAGCAGTGCATCCTGGAGGTGAAAATTTAGAAATCGATTACCCTCCAAGAGAATCTTGTATGTGTGGCTAAATTCTGCATCGTTGTTGTAGAGAAATGGCCAATCAGAAGTCTCGGGCCCACAAGAGTTGAGCACATTGGTTAGCGCCACGATCGGCAGTCGGTTGAGGCAGTCTGCAACATTATGTTGAAGGGTGCAACAAGAAACAGTGAAAGTGGCATCTGGAAAAATTATCCTTGATCCTAGTGAAAAATAAGCACATTCACTAAGTGGGGCCCAAATAGGCTATTTTTAGGTGTATGTCTATTTTTAGAAAGGTGAGCATATTCTAAAATTAGCAGGATGTTGATTCTAGATGGTTGAGAAAATTATATCTTTAGGTGAGTTTCTATTTTTAGAGATATGGCCAAAGGCTATTTATAGTCACATATCTAAAAATAGAATGCATGTATAATAACTTATTCTCTTGGAGCACTTGATTTTAGTGAACAGATGTGGAAAATCAGTGAGCTGAAGGAATTACGTAATTCCTAGGTTGGTTGGTGACTCATGCATGGTGGACTTCATTATAACTGAGTGATTCAAAGTTGTAACAGAGTTGGATTTATAGTTATGGGAGTTGTTATTTAGTTTAACTCAATTAAGTGAGTTAAACTCATTTTTGCTAGTTGTCACTCATGATACACTAGTGAGAGTTCAATGAATTAATTATTCAATTAATTCACAAGCAGTGACTCACATGCAACTGAAGAAATACAACAGTTAACTACTTGCATGTCAGATCCAGTGGAGACCCAATGGAGAGATAGGTGAAAGGGTGTGATGGACTATCAGTTATGATTATAGTGATGCATGCAATGCATCTACACACACATTGGAGATGCTTATGAGGATTGTGCAGTCAAGGCGAGAGGTAATCATTCTTTCAAAGGTTCTTCTTGAGCAGGGATTGCATAGATATGTAAATTTTTGCATGACAGTGTGAGATGATTATATATTGTACTGAGAGCTCTATGAGCTAAGTTTTTGTATGAGTTTGTTCCATGTTCCATTGATATACATAATATATGATAGTTGGGGTTTTTAGATTTAAGCTTTCCTGGTAAAACTTCTTATTATGTGTGATTGATATTTCTTCATGTGTTTGCAATTGGCGATTTAAATTCCGCAAAGATTTTAGTAGAATGATTTTGTATTTAATAGTGGATTAAAATTGTTATATCAGGATATTCTAGTATATACATGCATATTGTATAATTTTTACATGATATCGGAGCTGAAGAGATTGCAATAGTGAAGCAGTGTTGAATTTTGTTAGTAGAAACAATTCGAAATTGCTGCAAAAATTTCTTGGTGCAACATTGAGTAGACATCGAAATGGATTTCAATGGTTTGCGGTTGGATTTTGCACTCGAGGGAAACTAAAACTACATTTAATGGAAGGAAAATATGGATGTGATGCTTGAAGATAATAGCTTGAAGGAATTCATCGAGAAATATGTTCCTAAGCCCACTTCGACAGATGCTGCAGTACTTGATGCATGGAAAAATAAAGTAGCAAGGGCGAGGAGGATTCTGTTGGAAGGTGTGAAAAGTTACTTAAGCCTTTATGAAAGTAGCTATGTGGAAGTGTGAAGGATCAAGCTAGCAGCCATATTATGAAATTTGAATTGAAAAGATGAACTCACAATCAATGTAATGAAAGACGACATTCGATGTGCATGAAAAAGTTTGTCCAATGTTGAGATGAACTAGGGAGTGTGGGAATCACGGTTGCTAATGATGATTTGGTGAGTTTGGCTCTCTTGGGACTTCCTAAGAGTTGGCACAGTTATCAATACTCTATCAACGGACGGGAGAAACTTCTGGATTAGGAATGACTGTGGTCGGATCTAGTGCAGGAGGAGTTCAGGCGGAACACTAGAGATGGCTCTTCATCAATGCATGATGATGAAGAGGATTTTTCCTTGGGTGCCAAGGTGAAGAAGAAGAAGGGGAAGAAATTCCATTCTAAATTTGAGGCTGGTGAAGATGGCAAGGAGCACAATATGTCCAAAGTGAAGTGTTTTCACTGTCACGAGTATGGACATATTGCCCCAAATTGTCCACATAAGAATAAGAACAAGATGGATATTGAGTTGTAGCTAGTGAGGCTCTTGCTTCGCAATTTGAGCTTGACTTCTCATTGATCACATGCATGGTGTCTAGTGCATTAAGATCGGGGTGTTACTTTGATAGTGGTGCGTCCTTTCACATGGTGGAGATGAGAAACACCATTGACTTGGTGGAGAAAGATCTCAGGATGCATGTTGAGTTGATGACGATGGATGATACGATAGCGGCAGGCATTGGTACCATTACCTTTCGGAGGAATAAGGTAAACTCTCTGTTTAAATATTTTGTGCATGTTCCGGGTTAAGAAGAATTTAATCTCGATCAAAAATGTTAGAGGATAGAAGCTATGATGTTGTCTTTAGTGAAGGAGAAAATTTTTCACTGTTCAAAACAACGAGACGAAGCCAAGGAGAAAGGTTGGGATTTTGAGTTAATAGTCTCTACAGACTTGAAGTAGATGGGATGTCTATGGAGCTTCCTACTATTGGGAAGTGCGAGAAAGACATGCAATTGATGCTTGAGAGGGAGCAAGTTTTGCATGCAGGTAAAAGTGAACCTCGAGATGTGGAGCAGCCACAAGATGAGGATCATGGAGTGGAAGAAACCACTCATGCAGAGAAATTTCGTGCCAGATGGGCAGAGGGAGTGCATGCATCTATACCACCAGGTGAGAGGTGGGGCGACATGCATGATTAATCCCAAGAGGAGATTTCTGGGCGATGTTCATTGCGTGAACCATTCATTAGGATGGTGTGGATCTCATGGATCGAACACAGCTACGAGGAGCCCAGCAAGTAGTAGCATGATCATTTGGATTGATGTAGTCAGATCAAAGTACAAGCGGTGTCGCATGCGGGCACGGATCGAGTTGACGATGATGCAGTATACAAAGAGCCAATCAACGATGCGATGGTTCTGAAGACATGTGCGGTAGCTAGCGAAGTTAGAAGATTTTGACTTATATCCATTATATTGATTCGATTGTTTGGAGGCTATTTAGTTTCGAAGTGTTGCATACAAGAGTTGCAAGCGGATGCATGGGTTACGAGGTGCATGCAAAGGTTGCGGGCGAATGCATGGAGTTTCATATCGCATGTAAAGATAGTCCTTTCTTGTTGAGAGGAGTGTTGAAGAGTGCAACGAAGTAGTGAAAGTGGCATCAGAAAACATCATCCTTGATCCTAGTGAAAATTAAGCACCTTCACTAGGTGGGGCCCGCAAGCTATTTTTAGGTGTATGTCTATTTTTAGAATGGTGAGCATATTCTAAAATTAGCAGGAGACTAATTCTAGATGGTTGAGAAAATTATATCTTTAGATGAGTTTCTATTTTTAGAGATATGAGCGAAGTCTATTTATAGATCGCATATCTAAAAATAGAATGCATGTCGATTATTATTAGCCCTTAATAATAATCAGACAATAAACAATAACTTATTCTCTTGAAGCACTTGCATTTAGTTAAATGATGTGGAAAAACAGTTAACTGAAGGAATTAGGCATTCCAAGGTTGGTTGGTGGGACATGCACAATGGACTTCGTTGTAACTGAATGTGACAAAGTTGTAACAGAGTTGGAAGAGTAGTTATGTGAGTTCTAATCTAGTTTAACTCAGTTAAGTGAGCTAAACTCAGTTGTGCTAGTTATAACTCATGATACACTAGTGAGAGTTCAATGACTTAATTATTTAATTATTTCACAACTAGTGACTCACTTTCAACTAAACAAATACAAGAGTTAACTACTTGCATGTTAGTCCAGTGGAGAGACAGGTGAAAGGGTGAGATGGACTATTTGTTGTGACTATAGTGGTGCATTCAATGCATCTGACACACATTGGAGATGAAAATGAGGATTGTGCAGTCAAGGCAAGGCCAATTTGAATCCATTCAAGGGTCTTCTTCAACAAGGATTGTACAGTGGAGGCAGGCTGTCAGGAGGCAAGAAATTGGTGCATAGATATGCAAATTTCTGCATGACAGTGTGTAATGATTGTTGATTGTACTGAGAGCTTGATGTACTAAACTTTGTTTGATATTATTACGTGGTTCCATTGATATATATAATATATGATAGTTATTAGTTTTAAACTTTAGCTTTCTGGTAGAACTTCTTGTTATGTGTGGTTGATCTTTCTTCATGTGTTTGCAAATGGAAATTTAAATTCCTGAAGATTTGAGTCACAGTATATACATGCATATTGTATAATTTCTACATTATTGGTATTCACTTATTAACACTTGATGTTCAAATGAAATTGTTTCAAATATGGACCACTTCTGATGGAAATTGTTCTGCAACTTCCGTTGTGTTTGTATGAACTGCAGGGGTCGGTGGTCTATGTGGTTTACTGTTTCCTTCCCAAAAATGTACTTTTTCCATTTTCAGCAAGCCTACACAATGGAATACATATATTTGTCATAAGTGGGATATACGGACTATGTGAGATAGTGTCTCACTATGATATGCCACGATTCATATTCATTAAAAAAACTTCCCCAATATGGTAAGGCATTTGTCTAGGTCTCAAATGGTTGGCTTTGGTAATGTGATCAACTGGGGCGGAGTAGGTTATGTTTCAACTCTTGAGCACTTCTATTGATATTCAAACCAAACGAACCTTTCTTTCGCTCCTCCTTTGGTGACTTGACGGGCCAAGTGATATCGAGAAGATCCCAACATGAACCGATGGTAGAGGTATTAAGACTCAGAAAGCTGCGAAGCTCTGTTATAGTGGTTGGGATTGGCCAATCCCGAATGACTTGGATCTTGGTTGGATCCACATGCACCCCCCTTTCATCAATAATGTATCCTAGATATTGAACCTGGGTCATGCCAAAAGTGCACTTCTCCAAATTGGCACACAACATGTGTTGCCGCAGTGTTTGGAGGACACAGCATCAGAGATATGGTGGATGTGATCTTCCCAATTCTGGTTGAAGATCAAGATGTCTTCGAAGTATACTACTACAAATTAGATGGTGAATGGCCACAATATGTCATCCATTAGCCTCATGAAGGTTGCAAGAGCATTTGTCAACCCGAAAGTCATGACCATCCATTTGAATAGGCCCTCCTTGGCTTTGAGGGCAGTCTTCCACACATCAGAGGGTTTGATTGGTACCTGGTGACACCTGGACTTCAAGTTGATATTACTAAAATATTTTTTCCCCTTGAGTTGGTCTAGAAGGCCATCAATCCGTGGGATCAGGTACCTATTCCAGAAAGTGATCTTGTTCAGCACCCAATAGTCAATACAGATTCTCCAAGTCCCATCCTTCTTCTGCACCAACACGATCGGGCTCCCACAAGGTGATGAACTCAGATGTATGTGAAATTTTTGTAGGAGCTCCTGAATCTTTCTCTTGATTTAATCATTTTCCAGAACTAAGCATCGATATATTGGTCCATTGGGCAGTGCTGCACCTATGATTAGATCTATGGGGTGCTTGACCTAATTGTGCAGAGGCACCCCTGCAGGTGAGGTGAACATGTCCACATACTCCTCCACAACCTTGTCCATTTATTTTTTTCATGTGGAGGAACCCTATCTAGAGGTCGTGGCCACAGTCTTCCTCTTTCCCTAAGGGAAGATCACTAGGAAAAAAAATTCCCGGTTTTGGAAATTATCTTACTGTATTTTTTTGCAGTAACCAAAGAGATGGCGGCAGGCGGTGCTACCTGTGGTATCCTGTACAACTTATTTCCCAAAGTAACAATAACAATGCGAGGTTGGGACTCATATATAACATGTCGATTCCAAAAGTATGGTTGGCCTAATAATTCATCGCAAACATAAAGAGGGGCAATGTCACATAATACCTCATCCGTGAAGGGCTTGATGTTGTAGGGAAGGAAAAATTGTTGGCTGATGCGGAGATCCTATGCTTGGTGAAGCCACCTAATGGTGTACGGTTATGGGTGTGTTGTGGTCGGAAAGCCCAGGTGCTTCACCACCCCTACTGAAATGAGGTCCTTTTGGCTCCTATTGTCGACAATGAACTGCAGCGAGAAACCCTTTACCCACATCTAGGAATGGAAGAGGTGCTCGTCCTCCTCTAGATCTTCATGGTGGAAACGGTGGTTGTTAACACTGGAAAATCGTACAGCAAAAGATGACATTAATTAATGTCAAGCCAAAGTATTTACAGGGCAGGAAGACATTATGGAATCTAGAAAGTATTTAAAATCTCAAAGGTTTAAAGGAAATAAAATTTGAACTAGTCATAAAATGCTATTTGCGTGCATTATCCTTTGAGAAGAGCGCCTTCTACGTGCCTTTTTTCCCGATAAGCGTGCATTCCTGAAAGTGGAAAAATGTCGTTATCTGGGACCACATAAAATCAAAGGACAAGTCACTCCTTACATGAAGCCGCCTAAGGACAACCACCAGTGCCTCCTTAGACACTATGTGAGCACACAATGGAATATTTGGAGCACACAATGGAATCATACCTCTCCCTTGGGTCACCATCCACCATGTACCAAGGGAGGGAAGGAGGATTTGAAATCCCCTATATAAAGCCACCATGAGATGAAGAATGGGTGATCACATTGTTATGCTAGCCAAAATTTCCCAAGAAATACCAACAGTGTATGACCCGGAGCTGGAGATGGAGGGGACTCGATTGTTGGCCATCCAACAATCTTAGTCCATCACAGCAGAGAGAGAGGGAGATTGCACCGAGGCGAGCTTGGAAAACAACATCCTTGCATCGGGACCTAGAACCATTGTCTAGGGGCCCTTTGGCAAGTGGGTAAAATATCTTCTTCGTATCAAACGCTTAATAAGAAGGGGCCTAGAGCCACCATTTGCATTATTATCATTTGACTCTCTTCAATAGCTTCTGTATATTTGTGTTTTAGTTTTAGTTTAATTTGAGTATACATTTGCATGCTTTTTCCTCTAGATTGTATGCCTTTGAATTCCACCACTTTCTGCCTGTTACCTATAGTTTAAAGGGGTAAACCACACCCCTTAAACTGGTGATATTTCGTACATCCATGCACCAAATCCACCACAACAGGATTGGTGACTCCACTAACGTTTTACCAAGTTTATGTGGTTGTGCCTTCTTTTGCAGGAGACCTTTGTCTATGTTGGAGAGTGGAGCTGATAGTCCTCTGATCTATCTTGCAGTCCCTAGATTCACCTTGAGTGATAGACTGAAGAAGAGCAGCTCCTTTTTTTTTCACTTGCATGAATTTGCACGTGTTTGTTCCTCACAGATGCGGAGGGTGCGCGTTCAGTGTTGACCCGCACGCAGAAAGCGCACTTGTCACGGTCTTTTGTGCGCAATTCACAAAATGAGAAATTTCTCCCGAGATTCTGTCTTTTTCTGCTTGTAAGGTGCTTGGCATCCCCTAATGCATCTGCCAGCACTGGTTATGATACCCCACAGCTTGTTAGAACCCACTTTTAGCTGCTTTCTATAGGTTTAGAGTCAGTTTTGCTTCAAGTTGGTTTTTGCAAAATCTTCACATAGTTTAAGTAGGGGGGAAATTAATTTGTGTTCCGAACAATTTATGTTTTGCAAATTGTGGTATTCACACCTAGATAACTTGTCCAAGTAAGTGGCCCAAGACCATGCATGCATAGCTAGTTTTTCCTTTTTCTAGTGTAGAAATTGTTTAGTTTAGTTCAATTTTTGCATTAGGAATTGCGAGACAAGGATTGAATTGTCTATAGAAGAAAAAGTAATCTCTGCTACCTTTGCACCCTCCAGTGATCCTAGGTAAGCATATGAATGCTCCATATTCACAATTCACCATCTCCCTATAGTTAGTCACATAGATTAACTAGGAAAATTTGAAAGCGGCCCATTATCCGCACATGTTTTCCATTTGAGCCAGGAACAATATAACATAGTTTAAATAGGGGTTTTTTGTAAAGGATCAATGATGTCCACACATTCAAACTATGTGCTTTTTCACCTTATGCTCACACACACTCACCCACTAAGCAAAGCAAGACACCTAAAACTAACTTAACAAAACTCACTAAATTCTCCCCATAGGGGCCACAAAATAATTTATAGCTTAAGTTAGGGTAAAGGGGGTAGGCATCCAATAAGCTGCCTTGATCATACTTCATATTGAAACATATAAGCTATGTATTTAGGGAGCTTCAAATCCACCTATCATCCCACGGCAAAGAAAACTCGAGCGCGGTAGAGACCCGATTTAGAGGGGGTTAGGCTTAGGTGTAGTGCGTCCGGTATCAGTTGGGGCTACCTGACCTGGCTGATACTCGGTACTATTAGCTGACTTCCAAGAAGCCCAAGACTCAAACACTCACATGGGATAGTGGTTCTTAGTGGCCAAAAACTAGGGCATCCTTTACCCTATAGGTGACGGTGCATGAAAGCGCCAAACCCTCTACCCTTACCTTGGTGGATTCTCTTCGACTGACTGGGGGCATCGCCAGCTCTTACAAGACGTTGTGCCAGCACTCGCAAGAAATATTCTCAATGCCTAGTTACTCTTTAGTGTGTGAGGATGCAATAGGTCTTCTAGGATTTTGAGTATCATACGCAAACAAACAAAAACCACTTTTTTGCTTGATTGATCACATAGATTAATTTAAAGGGAAAAATTATTTTATTTTCTCTTTGTTTTATGTATGTAACCATAATTTTTCTTTGATCATAGACTCTATCCTCTCAATTTTTTCCAAAACCTAACCTGGTCGACACCCGAATGGTCCCAATGGAACCTCATCGATCCAGGCGTCTTTTGGACCTCCCCCTATTACCGGGAGGGGTTCCAGGTCTTTCTCCATTTAGGCGTCAAAGACGGAACACTACCACCATCATTGGTTCATCCTTCATTAGAGCAGCCATATTTGGGAACCCTAGTCGGTCTCCCAACACCACACCACACACCACTAGTCCCTCGACCCCTAGGGGGCAGAGGAGTGCGTCCTATTCAGGAAGCCAGCTGAATACACAGCAGGGTACATCACAGACTAACCCTCATTCTAACCTGAAATTTGTGTCTTCACACATTGCAATGGCGTCAACCTCCCAATCACCTTTCTTAGCTTCGCTGAATCTACCTGATTTAACCAAGCTAATGAATGACCCCATCGCACACGATCCTACATGGCCTCCCATTCCCACGAAGCTCCCTTCGGATATACCAAAATTAGAAGGAAAGCAAGTGGGAGACCTAGGTAATCATGTAATGACCTTTCACCTGTGGTGCTCATCGAACAGTATCATCGACGACACTATTCGATTGAGGCTATTTCAACGCACTCTTACACGAGTAGCCGAGAAGTGGTACGTGGAGAAACCTCCTACTTCACATGGAACCTTTTGTGCCCTTTTCACCGTGTTTCTCACATATTTTTAGTTACCCATTCACCATGATTCGGGAATGGAATTACTAACTCATTTTATGAAAACCCCCTTAATCCATATCTTGGACCATCTTCATGAATGGAGGCAGCGTCACAGTTTATGTAAAGCTAAACTCAACGATCGGGTCCTCTTATATTTATTCTTGAAAACTCTGACGGTGGAGATTTCAAAGGATGTGGTGCAGCAAAAGCCCACATTTGAAGAGGATGCAATTAGTAAATCCTAGAAGCTTGAACTAATTTATACGCAGTCAAGATACATTTACAACATCCTACCTAACGCCCCATGCCTGAAAACTTATCAAGAATTTCCAGGTGTGTAGAACTCTGTAGACAGGCTAATTGGGTCAATGACCCAAGGTTACCTAGGCAGCAGCAGTCAAAACCCCGGTTACACATATAGTTCTACCTAGAACATATCTCAACCCGTATTTTAAAATAATCATATGCCTTAGCAAAATTTGACTAATAGGGCGCAAGCGTATCACTAATGAGGACCTTATCTTCCAGCTGAGGGGACCCAGTATGCAAAAAGAAACACTGACGGAAGAGCTCCCCTCCAACGGCTAGGTGCAAACCCGGGACAGAATTATGCTCATCCCCAGCACATGACCCACCTACGCAAACCAACGCATAGGTGAACTTTTTGCAGTCGTCCCAAAACCAACCACACCAGTATAACTAGGAGAACTACCCTCCTAACATGGTAAAGAAAAAATCAAAAAACAAGCCAAAAGGGAACCCTGGACAGGGGGGCAGAACCAGCAGTGCCCATGACGATCCCAGGCTAGAGGTAACTCCAACCAGAATCAGAGCGAGGAGCCTAGAAATGCCCAACTACGAGGCAAAAGGCCACCTCTACGAACAAACCATTCTTGTTCAATATGTGGTGAGTACGAACACTATACTCACCACGGTCCCAATCTCCTAGGGTTGAAGAAGCTACAGAGTAACCGAGGACAAGAAGGATCTTCCAGAAAATGGTTGTGAAGCAAGAGCCTTTCCGCCACCAAGGGATGGTTAGCACTCAGCAGTAATGCCCAGATGATTCTTGGAAAATCAGCCATGAAATCTACATAACTCGAGAAGAGATGTTTTTACAATCATGGAATCGCAACTACAACACCCCACCAGACACAAATACGTCAAGGGCAAGTACCAGTGTGCCAACTGCACCTTTGACCATTTCAAAGATGCCTATATGACCATTGCCAAAGATGGAAAAGGGACCAAATAGGCGAGCATGAAACTACTCCAAAGCAACCCATAATTATAGCATCGTTGATGATTTAACTCGATCTCCCACTACTATGTCAGCTCTGGAAGTACTGCAGTCATGCCCGAAAAAATGAAAAGCCCTACTTTCCACATTATGCACTATCAACCCTGTTGATACGTGCCTGATGGATTTTGACTTAGACAAACCCACCCCCCAGCTTCCTTCCATAATCGCCTTCCAGATACATGTGTTGATCTAGAATATCACTATTCACGGATGTGTCATAGACGAGGGTGCATCGACATGCATCATGTCAAAAAATGTTTGGCAAAAGTCAGGGTTTCTCGAACAAAAACTCTCAGTCATAACGCTTCAAGCATACGACGGTCGTCCCTCGACCCCCATCAACCTCTACCAAAATTTCCCAGTCTGTTTAGTCTGAAAGATGGTCCACATAGACATTGAAGTCTTGGATGCTCACTTGGACTAAAATATACTCCTCGGGCAGAGTTATATGTACTCCATGTCCGTCATAACCTCCTCCATCTTCCGCATTATGATGTTCCCCCACAAGGACCGCATCATTACTGTAGACCAGCTGACACACAGCGAGAAGCATCCCCTAACCAACATGGATTTAATTCTAGCCTATGTAAATACAGCCTTGGATGTTCTTTCATGGTAACAAGAATATGGCCCTGGCCAATTCAAGCCATCGCCCGTTCTAGGGTCATTCCTAGGAGATCCTCCCATAATCCCTGAGGCATCACTCAATTTCACAAGGGCCCCGGTATGCATGATGTCAACATCAAGCGCCGAGGCTAGTCAATACACGGACTTAAGCAGTAACAACACCGAGGCATTAGCCATGGCAGCCTCTCTAGCTTACGCTGCCTCCCAAACCCCTTTCCTCTACCCCTCAGCTGGCTTCATCTCCCAGAAGGTTTTGGAAACACTGGTATTACCCAACATATCGTTCGCCTTCCTAGTTTGGTACCTCATTCCTCCTTCCAGAATAGGAGCCACCAACGTTACTTCCATAGGGTTAAAACCCCTCAGTCCCGAGGAGCCCCCACCCATCCAAGAAACAGTCGAGACCACCCCCGCAAAGGAAGCTCCCATTGCGAAACTAGTGTTCATGCCCAAGAAAATTGAGAAGAGAGGAAAGAAGATGGTGACCCCCGACATTCAACGGGAATCACCAGTCTGTGCCATATGTGATGTAATAGGTCATCCTACCCATATATGTCTGGAGCTGGATGAATTAAAACCACTCCTTGGATCCGAAACAGACATCTCAACATCGTGTTCCCGTAAAAAGGAATCTACCACTAAAGGTAAAGGAAAAGCGTTGTGTACCAGTCATGCATGCACTCTGTTAGTCATTAGTAATTTTTACCTATTTAGATGACTAAATGCTTGTCCAAGATTTCTAGAAATAAAACTCATAGAACTCTTGTGAGTTCTAAAAATCTCACTGCCTTCATTATCCTTAGGATAAGTTTTTCACTATCCTACTACTCTGTAAAGGCATGGCCAGCCTATCACTCCGAGAATGCCAAATCATATACTGATGTCCCTCAATCTCACTATGCTTGCCAACCTCTACCTATAACACTCTATCACTATTTTCCTAAGCCCTTTATTTTCACACCTTGGTTCGCCAAGTAACCCAAACTTTTTCCTCCACTCACCAAGTGCCTCAAGCAGTGGTGATTTAAACTCCCTTTCTAAGATCCTTAGGTAAATAAAAGTTTTTTAAGTTCTCTAGGATGGGAGTGCATAAAAGTGTGTCAAATCCCTGTGTTCACCTCCAAACCCTGACTCAAGCTTTCGAGTCAAAGACCTATTCCAAAGGACATCCCAATAATTCATATAGGGTCTCCTAGGTTATGCATTGTCATGGTTCTAAATTCATTGTTTCTGGAGATATTCAAAGGTGAAATCAAGTGAAAACAAGGGTGAAACTTATCATTGTCCAAAGACATCCAAAGCCTCCAAAGGTATCTCCTTGATCAAGCATTAAGCCTGCAAAAGAACAGTTTACCTGTGATAAAGTATTTCTGCAAGAATGCTCTATTATAGTTATCAACAGAACAGATGCAAAGTAAGAGGCTTAAAACTCATAAGGGCATCCACAGCAAATAAAGAGATACAACAGGCTTAATTTCACAAAGAGAATCATGATCTCATGATAAATTTGTTGGGAAAAATACTGAGAGGGGGGGGTGAATCAGTATTTAGGGCAAACTAAAACTTTTTCATGCTCTAAAATCCATACGCTACTTTGTTGAAGCCAACTAGCGTATACACGTGGATATCCTTCATAAAACTCGCGTATACACAGAGATCTAATTATGCCATTAGTTCTTCACTTATATCATTCCATCATTCATTCATTAGATGTTCTATAAACAGTAAACATGTGTAGTAAGAATAGAATAAACCATCACACAAAGCATCACACATGAACACCAGGATTTTTAGGTGGAAACCCAAGTCGGGAGAAAACCACCGCTGCAGTTGCTCAGCCTTCAATATTTTATTATAGATAAAACATCTTACAACATATGTGCTGGTGCAGACTCCTACCAGCACGCAGGCACCCACCTACGCTCGTTTACCAGCCTCTCCTGGAAGGGAGCTCCAACCCCCTGACTCGTTTACTAGCCTCTCCTGGAAGGGAGCTACGACCCCCTGATCTCGTTTACCAGCCTCACCTGGAAGGGAGCTACAACCCCCTGACTGAAGGCTACAACCCTCAGCACATCTATGGACCACGTTTCATCAATTTTCACACTGGATCCAAAGCTTCCTTTAGGACACAACTTGCAGGCCACGTTTCATCATATTTTCAGACTAGACCCACTCCACATATTTAAGCTCCATCATACAACCAAACTGAAACAGACAACTCGAACCGTAGAATACAGATAGTAAAAACACAAACAGTAATGTATCCACATTCCATACCCCATGCTTCAGCAAACCCTAGCTTGCATACGCGCTTTCCTTTTCACTGATAGCGCATATACGCGTCTTCTACCATACAAAACCGCGTATACGTACAAATTACGTAGCCAATTTCTTCACCGCGCATACGTGCTTTTTCTTTTCTTTCCGGGGCCGAAGACTGTTGTATACGCGCTCCTCTCGCGATTTAACTAGCGTATGGTTCTTCAGACACTTAGGTCATTGCAATTCTTCAGAACAGATACATCACACAGATTTAACCCTTTACTTCAGACAGATGTTCGCCTTATCTCAGATCTAATCATTCCATAAATAGATCTAGAAAATACAGATGCATTTCAGATCTAGATATCTTGCTTCATCATTTCTTCATAGGTGCATCATAGATTCAGATCTATCATCAAACCTTTACCCTTTCCATACAGATATACTTCACAGAGAAGTATTCATTCAAGCTCAGACATCTTTCTCCCACACTCATCATTTGCACAATGAATTTCTTCTCTTTATATAGGTTCACCCTTTTTCAATACCATGAGCCAAAACCACATTACATCCGATGGTATTCCTGGACGGGGTCATTTAGATGAATAATTACCCAATACAATGGGTCAATACCATGGTGGTTACCCCTGGTTTTTCACTTTTTGAGTGCTTTTGCCCATACGCAACTTGGCACGTACTTAACCGCGTGCATACGTGACTTCTCCTAGACAAATCCGCGTATTCCTTGAAACATACTCTGTTCATCATGGATCTAGCACATATTGAATTCCTTTCTTCATTACCTTCTGTACTCTCTGTAGATACATCAGATTTATTTCATCAAGAACATATTCTTTCAAGTACAACTTCATCAAGTAAGTTGCCATCTTCTTCATCAAGTGGATTGCCATTCAAGGACAACACTTTATCAAATGGGTTGTCATCAAGGACAACACTCAGCATCATATTTCCAACAAGCATCATATCACATCAGATTTACACCATTTACCAAGGTCATCAAGTCAAGAATAACTTCATCAGGTGGATTGCCATCAAGGACAACATATGTCAACAATCTCATGTCTTCATCTTCATTCAGTGGGTTGCCATCAAGGACAACACTCTGCATCATATTGCCAACAATCTCCCCCTTTGGACTTGATGGCAACCACGATGGTGTTTGATCACCACAACATATAGGTACATTAAGAATACAATGACACCATGTCACTCTCCCCATTCTTTGACACCATTCTTTCTCTTCATTCAAACACCATGTCACTCTCCCCCTTTGACATCAAGGGCAAAGGGCGGATCAAAACCAACACACTCTCCCTCTTTTCTCCTCATGTAGAAGAAGCGTTCTGCAGATCTGATGTATACTGAAGTGACCAAGCTCCCCCTGAGTTCATGCTAAATCTTCAAACATATTTTTCAATGAAGTACATGACTCTATGAACTTCCTATCACCAAAGACTCATACTTACATCAAAGATCCAACCAAGTGGATTTACATATGAGACTCAAATGCCCAACCAAGTGGGTTTACATATCTCAACTCAGCTACTCAACCAAGTGGGTTTACAATTTTGACTCAGTTACCCAACCAAGTGGGTTTACAAAATTTTACTCAGCTACCCAACCAAGTGGGTTTACAAATTTGTCAAGTCCTTACATGACTGAATATTACAATTTTCATCATGGGTCTCAACAAGACCTTTTCATCAAATTAAAAATATGACCATTTATGACCAATACCAGAAAGACTTCAAAGAACATATTTCAGAATCATCGTATTGCCAACAATGCATTATAGTCAGCAAAGCTAATGCTCCCCCTAAATCTTTGCATCCAAGAATCCTTTCCATATGACTAAGGCTCCCCCTTAGTTTGTGCATCTTGAACACTTCCACCAACAAATCATCTAGGCATCTTTATCAAAACATTAGAAATAGAATTATGAGAACTGGAACACCACCAGAGGTACCAAACAGTATCAGAGATACCAAATAGCATTGCAGCTGTGCTGAAGAAAGCTGACCCCAAACAGAAAATGTCAGCAACCAGACATACACAGTTTTATGTGCATGAACTCGCGTATATACGCGACTGTGTTTCAGGAAACCCGCGTATCCAATACCATCTTCTTTATTTTAACCAGATTTGATCCTCTGTGAGAAAAAGACAATGTTCAGCTTCTTTCTGAGATATTTGAATGCTTCCCTGGACTACAGATAGATAGAATAGTGTAGTTGAGTCTTCAAGCGTCATTCAACGGTTGTAGCATAAGCACATTAGCAACCAAGCCTTCAGATTCTTTTCAACATCAATACAATCTTTCCAAGAGAGATTATCATACTAGCACAACATCTTCAAATATGTGTCAATCATCCATGTGATCCAATATCACCATGATCTTTAAGATTTAACATGAAATAACATATGTAGGGAAAATATCTCAACCATAATAACAAATTCTGCATGATCTATTCTTATCACTGAATCATAAGACTTCCAATTCATCCATGTGTGAGCACAAAAGATACTTTTCAGCAAACAAGGCTCAAAATCTCATCATAATAAACCATGTACCAAGTCATCATCATTTAAGCATGAGTATCACAGAATAAGCACTCATAGTGCCAACAATGCAATTATTAGTATTCAACCTGCTGCTCCCCCTGAACCAGTGCTCCTCCTTAACTTGTGCAACCTGAATACATTCATCAGCAAGTCACCAGCAACAATATCTGCATGAACTGTCCTTATCTTCGAATTATAATACTTTCATCTCAGCAACGAATACTTTTCATCAAAAAGAAAACATGACTCATCCATAATTTTCAACATCAGAAACCAAGTATCATATCATCATAATTTAGAACTGAGCAACTAAGCTGATAATGAGTTAATAATACAATTATTAACAATCAGACTGATGCTCCCCCTGAACCTCTGCTCCAGATCTTCAGCTATCATATAAATTCTCTTATCATTAATGAATACGCGACTGTGTCTGCTGGAAATCACGTGTATACGCGACTTTTGTTCATAGAACCCGTGTATGGAAAGTGAAGCATAGAAATTTTTCACATTCCTTCATCTCCCCCTGAACTTGTACTTCTTGTACCTGTCGTCTTCATACCAGATGCTCTGTCAGAAATACATATAACCAGAAAAATCAAATCAACCATGAGAGTCATCATACATTGCTCCCCCTCTGACGATACATTACTAAATCTCATAATGTATCCCACATCATTCCTGCAGTCAATAAGAGAAGTAAGCTTCAGAAGCGGATGACTGCAGTAGGGTTAGTATTCCCTACGTTTCTGACTGGTCCTCCTTCTTTTTCCAAATTTGCTTGAACTTCCTAACTGTGTGCTGAAAATTTTCTACTTTCTTAGATCTGTTCAACCTGCATTCCTTTTCTACATGTCCATACTTGTTACAAGAATAACATCTCATGTGTCCAGAGAAATAATCATAAGAATCATAATGAAAATTTCTAATCTTCCTCCTTTTACAATCAGCTGCTTTATGTCCATACTTGTTACATGAAAAACAATATCTCTTGAAGAAACCAGAGTACCTTTCTCTGTAGGAACTGTTTGTTTGAGGCTGAAATGATCTGCTCCTGCAATTTGCTGCAACATGCCCATAATTATGAAATTTAAAGCATTCAACATTATTGACTGATTTCCTTTGAGATTTCATCATCGTTGGTTGACCTTTTGTCTCTTTCAACACTTCAGGTTTTGCATTCACATCCTCTGAATTTTTAGCACTTCCTTGTGAACTAGATTCTCCTTTAACAGTTTCATGGAAACCAAGACCAAGTTTGATATCAGGAGACCTTTGATTACTCAGAATATTGTCCAAAATATTAGTACTATCTTGAAACCTCAAAATTTTAACTTTTTCTTCTAATTTTCCTTTGAGAATGTTTACCTCAACCTTCAAGGCTTGACATTGCTTCGTCATGCTTTCTTCTTTACTTCTCCCATCTTCTACTTGATCATTCAGATTTAGAATCTCTTCTTTCAACCAATTTTCGTTTTCTTCACAAGTTTGTTGCAGCTCTTCATTCTTCTTATTTGATTTTTCCAGATCTTCTTTGAGAGAGATGATTTCTGCTTCAAGTCCTTCCTTTTTCTTATTTGATTTATCCAGGTCTTCCTTGAGGGAGATGATTTCTGCTTCAAGCCCTTCCTTTTCAAATGATTGTAGAGGTTCCTCATTCTTCTAACTTGATGCTTCAAGATCTGCTTGTAGAGAGACGATTCCAGCTTCAAGACCTTCATTCTTCTTGCTTGATTTTTCGAGATCTGCATTTAGATCGTTGATTTCTACTTCTAGTCTTTCAATTCGATTGGATGCATAAGTATGAAACCTTTAATACTTGTCCACCTGTCCATTCAGCATTTCTATTTGTTCTTTCATTTGAGAGATCATCTCTTTGTAGATAGATTTTTGCTTATTAGATTAACTTTGTAGTTCTTCAACTTTAATCTTGAGAGCTTCTTCTAGATCCATAACTTTACTTTCACTATCTATGCCATTTCTTGCACAAAGAATATTATCACAAGGACCCCAATCACTACCTGAATCATCTTCTTCAATTTCTGCTATACATGTTTTCTGAGATATTTCCTTGCTTCGAGTAGCCTTCTTCTTTTGCTTCTTTGACATGAGCACTTTCAGATCATGGTCAGAATCTTCTTCATCTTCACTGGACACTTCATCATCATCTTCATTTGCATAATAACTCTTCCTCTTTTCAAATTGTTTCCCTTTACCATGTTTTTCTCTATAAGGACATTTAGCAACATAGTGACCAACTTTTCCACACTCAAAACATTTGAAGGGAAGCTTACCTTTGAATCTTCCAGTACCTAGTTGGAGTTTTCTCACAAAATTTGCTTCTTCTTCTTCGGATATATAGCTGGATTCCTTGACAACTTCCTTTTCTTTTCCTTTTGCAGACGCCTTAAAAGCAGCTTCTTTGATTTGAGAAGGACCTCCTTGTCTCATTTCAAAAGCATTCAGGATACCATGTAATTGAACAACAGTAAGAGTTTGCAGATCTTGCCTTTCTTCAATAGCTGAAACTTTAGAGTCAAATTTTGAAGTCAAATATCTTAAGAATTTTTCCACCAGAGTAGTATCGGCTATGGTTTCACCCAAATTTCTCATTCGATTTACAATATCATCTAGACGTAAAAATAAATTGGCAATACTTTCATCACTATGCATCCTCAAATTTTCATATTCAATTCTGAGAGTTTGGAGTTTTGCACTTTTTACCTTTGTATCTCCTTCATAGCTCAGAATGATTTTGTCCCATATTTCTTTTGTTGAATTTAGCTGCATCACTTTCGCGAATTCTGGTTCAGACATGCTTCCTAATAAGACATTCACTGCTTTGGCATTGATTTCATACTTCTTCCTTTCAGCTGCATCAGTAGGAATACTTGTCGGATATTGATAGCCTTCTTCCACGATTGCCCATACATATGCACCAAGACTTTGCAGATAAGCTTTTTTCCGTACCTTCCAGAATATCAGATTGCTTCCATTGAATAGAGGTGGCTTTATAGACATTACTCCTTCTTGACTTCCCATTGCGACGGATCTCCTTCAAGCGATCAATCTTCTGCAGAAGGACCTGCTCTGATACCAATTGTTGGGAAAAATACTGAGAGGGGGGGGTGAATCAGTATTTAGGGCAAACTAAAACTTTTTCATGCTCTAAAATCCATACGCTACTTTGTTGAAGCCAACTAGCGTATACACGCGGATATCCTTCATAAAACTCATGTATACACAGAGATCTAATTATGCCATTAGTTCTTCACTTATATCATTCCATCATTCATTCATTAGATGTTCTATAAACAGTAAACATGTGCAGTAAGAACAGAATAAACCATCACACAAAGCATCACACATGAACACCAGGATTTTTAGGTGGAAACCCAAGTCGGGAGAAAACCACCACTGCAGCTGCTCAGCCTTCAATATTTTATTATAGAGAAAACATCTTACAACATATGTGCTGGCGCAGACTTGACCAGCACGCAGGCACCCACCTGCGCTCGTTTACCATCCTCTCCTGGAAGGGAGCTCCAACCCCCTGACTCGTTTACCAGCCTCTCCTGGAAGGGAGCTACGACCCCCTGATCTCGTTTACCAGCCTCACCTGGAAGGGAGCTACAACCCCCTGACTGAAGGCTACAACCCTCAGCACCTCTATGGACCAAGTATCATCAATTTTCACACTGGATCCAAAGCTTCCTTTAGGACACAACTTGCAGGCCACGTTTCATCATATTTTCAGACTGGACCCACTCCACATATTTAAGCTCCATCATACAACCAAACTGAAACAGACAACTCAGAACTGTAGAATACAGATAGCAGCAACACAACATAACATTTCAGACATTTCATACCCCATGCTTCAGCAAACCCTAGTTTTCATACGCGCTTTCCTTTCACGGATACCGCGTATATACGTGTCTTCTACCATACAAACCCGCGTATACTTCTGTACAGATTACAGAGCTAATTTCATTGCGCATACGCGCTTTCTCTTCAGCGAAGCCGCGTATATACGCGCTTCCTCTGAGGCGAACTAGCGTATGGTTCTTCAGACATTTAGGTCATTGCAATTCTTCAGAACAGATACATCACACAGATTTAACCCTTTACTTCAGACAGATGTTCGCCTTATCTCAGATCTAATCATTCCATAAATAGATCTAGAAAATACAGATACATTTCAGATCTAGATATTCCGCTTCATCATTTCTTCATAGGTGCATCATAGATTCAGATCTATCATCAAACCTTTACCCTTTCCATACAGATATACTTCACAGAGAAGTATTCATTCAAGCTCAGACATCTTGCTCCCACGCTCATCATTTGCACAATGAATTTCTTCTCTTTATATAGGTTCACCCTTTTTCAATACCATGAGCCAAAACCACATTACATCCGATGGTATTCCTGGACGGGGTCATTTAGACGAATAATTACCCAATACAATGGGTCAATACCATGGTGGTTACCCCTGGTTTTGCACTTTTTGAGCGCTTTTTCCCATACGCGACTTGGCACGTACTTAACCGCGTGCATACGCGACTTCTCCTAGACAAATCCACGTATTCCTTGAAACATACTCTGTTCATCATGGATCTAGCACATATTGAATTCCTTTCTTCATTACCTTCTGTACTCTCTGTAGATACATCAGATTTATTTCATCAAGAACATATTCTTTCAAGCACAACTTCATCAAGTAAGTTGCCATCTTCTTCATCAAGTGGAATGCCATTCAAGGACAACACTCTATCAAATGGGTTGTCATCAAGGACAACACTCAGCATCATATTGCCAACAAACATCATATCACATCAGATTTACACCATTTACCAAGGTCATCAATTCAAGAATAACTTCATCAGGTGGATTGCCATCAAGGACAACATATGTCAACAATCTCATGTCTTCATCTTCATTCAGTGGGTTGCCATCAAGGACAACACTCTGCGTCATATTGCCAACAAAATTGTTGTGAAATGTTTCCCATCAAAAAGCCTATGCATGAGGTACTGAAGACAGTAGCACATAAACACAACTGTGCACCAACCAAAGTGTCAATAAACAAAAAGTCAGAATGAAAAGTCTCCTTGGTTGACTACAGGGGGATAGTAGAAGATGATATCAGATAATAGTTTCAGGAGTTTTTTAAAGACAGCATTCTTTCACTACAACAAAATATCATAAAAATTCATCAAAGAGACAAAAGGTTTTCAGATGACATTTGAAAGCAGCCTCTAAAAGTTGAAAAAATATTAAAAAGGGTATCAGTATGAAGGACACAGAACTCTTGAATAAATTGAATTATACATCAAGTAGTCAGAGAGAGATGCATAGGTTCAACATGTAAAAATGGATAAAACAAGAATAATCACCAGTTTTCCAAGATTTTTTGGAAATGCCAAACTCCAAAGGAAGTTCAAGGATCAAAAACACTGCTTTTATGATACCACCAGCAAGCAGAAATTGACCAAAAAAGGACTAGGTTTGCTGTACAAGATAGATTCTTCATGATTCTGACAAATCAGTGGCCAAATAATGGATGAAATCATATTTAAAAAAGGGTCCTCACAAAGATCACTTTGTTGTTTAAAAACACCATCTACAAAATAAAAAAGGGAAATACTAGCAAAAGAGTCAGTGAAAAAGCAAGAAGCAAAAGATAAACATTAGAAAGTGGGTCATGTTTTTAATTTTTCAAAGGGCATAAAAGGCCTAGAACCATCCTCACTCAAAATCATTTTGTCTTATGAAAAAGAGAGAAAAACTCCCAAGGCATAGAGTTCTGAGTTTTTGGCACAGTCTTCAGGTAGAAGAACTTGCACTATGCTCCTGTAGAGTCGCGCTACACACCTGAAAGCACTGCCTGTGCATTTTTCAACAGCACGCTGCACGCTTGTAGCATAGTGTTTTGCACAGAGCCATCGCTCGACAGAAATGTGCAGAGGCGCCCGACCCATATGCCAACTCTCTGTCATGGTGTGCTCCTGTTGTCTGCCCAGAGGCACCCGACACTCGCATGCAGAGAAACCCCTACAACGTGCAGGGTGCTACATCCACCATTGTGCGGACCCTTCCCTCCCAACATCGTGCAGCCTCTGCCAAAAAAACATGTTTAGGAGGTGCATGAGTGGCATGAAGTAGTGTTTCGGGGTGACCCAAATGCATTTAGGGCCGCCCAGGGGTGACCCAACTCGGTTCAAGAGGTGACCTGACACTGCGTTCAGGAGGTGCCCGTGCTATGCTCCTGTCCATTTAGGAACTGCCCAGATATTCATTTAGGAGGCGCCCGACCTACCCACAAGGTGTGTTGAGATAGTTTTTTCAGCTGTGGAGATATTTTGAGAGGTATTTTGAGTTTTTTCCACATATTCCTATTTTTCTAAAGACAAGATTACAAAGAAAATTGAAAGTTGATTTTAGAGAGGGAAATGAAATCCTAGAAAAAACACTTGGCCTATACACTGTTGAGCCTTGACCTAATTAGAACCTCACCGTCTCATTCACCATTTTCACATCCTTCCACAAGCAGTGTCATATTATTTTAAAAAGGTCTTGAGGCAGGGGTGAAGGACAAAATTCCTAGGGAAGGTAGTGTTGACATTGATAAGGAAATTCAAAGGCCTAAAGAGCATCAAAGGAAGGGTGGGAAGCCAAATACGTTTGAGCCTACAAGCACTAAACATTTGATAGCCTCTCCTAATATATTTTCCTATTTTCAAGAATTATGATGCTATGAATTCTGTAAAAAAGTACAAAAGATCCAGAGTCACCCTCAATTGACCAAGCCCTTTGCCCTAAACCTTCATAACCACCAAGTACACCTAGCTGGGGTTAAGTTTGAGCTGACCACCAATGCCATCTCTATGGCCACTAGAATACATTTCATAGGAGAAAGGTGGTTCAAACAAATGCACCTGGACCTAAGTTACTATCACCCATTCCTGAAACCAATTTGTCAAGCTAATTGAAAAACCATGTTCCCCTTTTCTCATCTATTGGACAAATATTCTCTCCTAATGAATATCATTATGAAATACTTCACCTGTGAGGGTAGGTTCTCCAGAATCTATTCCTACCACATAAGACTCCTCATGCATTTCACCAAAACCAAGCTGTTACATTTTCCCTACTACCTTTGTAAAAGTATTGAGAAAATGTCTTCCATCATGCAAAAGAGGCCTTCATCCCAACAAATGTCAAGCCTTTTTCATCATTCCCTCATCAAAGTGATTGTCTCACACCAACTAGAAAAACAAGGCATCCCATGGGAGGTTTTTATCTCCCATGATGATTTCACAACTCCAAAGCCTATCCCTCTACAAAGTCTGCCATCATCATCTCAAATTCCTCCTCACACACCTCCATCACCCTCCACTAACCTTGGTTCATCCTCTTCACATGAATCATTTCCTCAAAGAGACCTTCCTCATTCGCCTTCCCCTAAGAAATCAGAACATGAAGAAAGCAGTGAAGGAGAGGAAGATGACCAAGAAGAAAGAAATGAGGGAAAAGGAGAAAGAAGTGATGCAAATGAAGAAAGAAATGAAGGAGAGGAAGATGACCAAGAAGAAAGCAGTGATGGAAAAGAAGAAATCAGTGATGCAAATGAAGAAATCAGTGAAGGAGAGGAAGATGAAAGTGAAGAAAACAGTGAAGGAAAGGAAGATGAAAATGAAGAAAGCAGTGAAGGAGAGGAAGATGAAAATGAAGAAGGCAATGACAAAGAAGAAAGTGTTTATGAAGAAGAAAATAGAGATGAAAGCAGTGAGCCCAATGATGAGAAAAAAGACCAAAACAGTGGCTCAAATGATGAAGAAGATGACTCCAAGGATACAGGGACAAAGGCAGCTTATCAAGAGGAAAAAAGTGAGCTAGAAAAAAGAGGAAAAAAGTGAGCCTTATGACAGTCAAGAAACAAATGACATTCATAGAGAAGAAGTAAACAATGAAGAAGATGACACTGAAAATACAAAGGACAGTGGAGAGGAGGCATATGAAAGCAGCAAAGAGGAAAAAGAAGACATTGACCAAGATGGAAAGAGTAGCCAAGAAATAGAGTTTGAAAGTGATTTCAGTGGGCAAAAAAATGAAGATCATGAGCCCAATAATGAAGGTAATAAACCAAATAGTGAAGAAGAAGTCAGCCAAGAGGAAAATATACATAATGGTGAAGGGAATAATTTTGAAGACAAGGACAGTGAGCATAGCAAAAATGCAAATGATACAAGTTATGAAACAGAGATTGAGATTGAAGGTCAAGACCATAGGCAAGACAAAGAAGACAGTGGGTAGAGAAGTGAAGAAAATTCACCTAGTGACGAGGAAAGTGACCATCAAAGTATAAGAGGGACTAATGAGATTGCCTATGACAGTGACCCCACAGAGAATGCAAACAATGATACAAAGGCTGAGTTTGACAGTGAACACAATGGGTCAAAAGATGAAGAAGAGGACAATCATGAAGATGAATGTGTACCAAGTAGTAATAAAGACACTTCTAGCATTTCAAAAACAAAGGATGATAGTCCTAAGGGTCTTGACAGTGATGATGGCATAAGAGATAGTGAGAATTCTTATCAAAAGGGCAGTCAAGAGCAAGGTGAAAAATATGCACACACAGAGATCATACATAAGGAAAAAAGCAGTCCTAAGGTCACTGATGATCAAAGTTTGCAAATAAAACTTGTTGCACTTTTCCCCATTACCTATCAAAGAGGAGAGAGGCATGTGTTTGCTCCCTCCAAAAGGCAAGGGGCCATGCCATCCTCCTCAACTCAAATGATTGACAAAGGTAAAAAAAAAATGAAGGAGGAAGTGAGAAAAAATGAGGAGGAAAGAGAATTTGAACTCATCCACATAGACAATGATGAGTAAAATGAAACAAGAATTGAAAACTCCCTTCTACAGGACAGGAATGCACAGATCGGGGATTTGGAAGCTGAATTAGAGAGAGCTAAGGATGTCATTCACTTCTTGCAGATGCATAACAAACAAATGAGTGGCCAGCAATCCATCTATGAAGCAAGGGCGCTCAAATACCAAAAAGAGGCTCAAAGAGCACAGGTGAAGTTGGAGGAGTACATGGGTGCCTATGAAGAAAGTGAGGATGAGGAGGGTCAATCCAGAAGGAGGCCTAGAACTATGGGTCTAATAAAGGTTGTGGCATGAGAGATGGAGCAAGAATCAGCCGAAGCACAACAATTTCCCCTCACTGAACTCCTTGCCATGGAAATTGAGCATAATAGGGAATCATGGCTTGAAAGGGCCAAAATACATCTTGAGGCCAAACTAGAGAAGACCAACAAGTATTTGAACTTGCAAAGGAGAATTACTGAGCACAATGAAAGAAGAAACCGAGTTGCAAGGAAAAAACTCAAAATTTCCCGAAATGAGGGCCTGGCACCAAAAGATGAAAAATACCAAGCTATGCTTGGTATTTTGGCCGAAGCTCCTCTACAAGTCTCCAGGGACCCATGAGGTACCTACCTACCAAATTCGAGAGAAATTGAACAGCTTCTTGTTTTTTGCAAATTTTGAGGCTAGGAGTGCAGCACGGCCTGTGCCGCGCTTTTTCCCAGGGCATCTTCAGGAGGAGAGGTTTACATTTTTTGATTCCCCATCATTATAGGAGTATTCTCACCAATTTTTATTTCAATTGGAGTCGTTTTGGCCCCCAAAAAGGGTCAAAAACACTCAATTTTTCACCTTTCTGCCCACTTTTCTGAGCATGTGTTGCGCTCCTGGCAGTCTTGGAATTTTCACTTTTTGGGCAACTTGTAGAGGTCATATTGAAGAAATAAAGGTAGATCTGAAAATTATACTTCAAGGGCTTTCCAACTACCCATTGTGGAGCCTTTTCCAACATCGGGAAGGCCTCCAAAACACTGCTACAAAAAAGGCTTATTTTTGTGTTGCGCTCCTAGAATAATTTCAATTTTTGACATAATGTGCTGCGCTCTTGTAGGTGACTGGGCAGAATGTGCATTTGGCAATTTTTCATATGTTTTTCAGGGCCTAAAAGTCAATTTAATTGCTATATATGGCCGGAAAAGATATTTTTTAGAAATTTTTGTTTCTTGGGCCTTGCAAGGCCTCAAGGACAAGTTAGGATATTTCTTATTGGCCAATAGGCTTCTAGATTCTCTAGTAGGCTTTCCTCTTCCTTGCTTGTTATATAAGGCATGAGGATTCATTGTAAACTATTGGGACTTGATGTGTTTAAGAGAAATACATGGTTTTTCGAAGTTGAAGAACAATTTAGTGTTGTGGAGCTTGTGGATGATTTGCCTTGATTGATGGCGATAAAGGCTTGCTTGCAGGATCCCTGAGTTTTGTTAATGGTGATGTATCTCTCATATTTTCATGTTTTTCTTGTTTTCCATATGTCCATCTTTCTATATTGCAATAGCTCGAAAGAGTATACGATGAGAAAAATTTTCTTAGGGACCTCAGTCCTCCTATTAGCTATTGTTTTCATGTTTTCTTCTGTTGGGTTAGCTTAAAGAATTATTCATTGCTCCTTAGGCCCACCTAAGCTTGTCTATTTCATTATTGGATTAATATGCTATTTTATAAACATGATTCATGGTAAGCCCTGATTATTTAATGCTATCTAAACTCTGTCTTGAAATCTCTCTTTGATGTATTGATTGATAGGTTAAGTCAAATAAGTCTTGTTTCGATCTTGCCCTTTGAATACGCTTATAAGTTTTCTTCAAAGTTATTTATAGTTTAATGAATGATGTTTAGGCGTTCCCTCTTCATTTATTGATGCTATTTTTCTCTTATATGTTTTCAAATCTTGAAAGTAGAATCATTGAAGTTAGATAAGTTGTCTTACTTAATTTTCTCCACTGGATTGTATATCTTGAAGGTGTATTTGTTTAATAGTATTGTTATTGAGTAAATGGTGTGCCCTATCTCATAACTAGTATATTTTGCTTATCAGTATTTAAGATCTCTTTGTTCATAGGTATTTGAAAAAATATTCTTAACTACCCTTTGCCCTACCTTGGTTCCCAAATTTAATGTCCATTTCACCTCATACATAAACTTTAAAGATCCATTAACTACACTAGATTTTCCCTGTGATTTACCCCAATTCATTTTCGAGATATCAATGACTTCATAGACTCCATTGCCTAATTGATTTGATAACCTCTCACTGCACCTATCCTACTTGATCATCTTACCCCAACCAAAACAAACAACAAACCTACACTTAACAACTAGCCTAAAATCAACTATCCAAAGTGAACAAGTTCACATCCTTCGCACATAATAGAGAGAGCCCTCTCTGAGTCCAGAAAAGGCTAGGTCCTACGACTTCAAAGATTGATCTGATGTTACCCTGTCATTCGGTTTACCAATCTGCCAAATCACGGGCCACTAACATATTTGAGATCAAGGTGGGACCTTGAGTCAAAAACATCCTAGGTATCCCTTAGGAACTCTCAAATCTCAGTCAAATCATAGAAAACTCAAACTGTTAGCCAAAGAGTATAATCTATTTGCTTCACCATCTTAGCAAAATGATGACTCAACTGTAGGAAACTCATACAAACCTTAGGTCTACATAAACGAAACTCAGAAAACCCCAAAAACATCCCTAGATTGGTTTTTGTCAGTGTTTGTGGTGGACCACTTGGCGACTCCACTAGCCTCCAGTAGGCGTATTACTTCACTGGTCCTCATAGACTCCTCTGGGAATGCATTGAGCAATCCTAATCATGCTGATGGTGGACAGAAAAGTTCAAATCCTCCACCCGGTGACTCCACAACCTTTAATAGAACTAATGGCTCCACTGGTAAAGAACTCTAGACTAGTTGAAGAGATATAGTGACCTCTTTCTGATTTACAAACATGGATCCAAAAATACAACGAAGATATGCCCCAATGAATAGAACTCATATCCCTGGATTCCCACACAAATTCCTGAAATAAATTGGATGAAAAATTACCTATCTTTCAAGATGAAAAAATTGATGACCCCTTGTTACATCTCATCAAATTTCATATACACATATGGAGGTTAAAGGTCGAATGGCATGAAGATTGCCTCATGAAAAAATTTATGGTAACATTAGAAGGTAAGGCAAGAAATTGGTATGAATGGAAATAACCTGGCATCTTGTTTTCATTAAAGGATTTCCACAAGATATTTCATAAGTAATATATAGGGTATTTTCCATCTCTATCATTAGCTGAAAATTGATGTAATCAATCTGAAGACCTCATACAATACCTTGTGAACATTGATAAATATTTAGGAAACTGGCATCCTGAAGATTTATTAGAAGAACTCCATGCATTTCATTCTCAAGGTAGCTATCATGACAGCCTAGAGGTGTTAGTTGAGGAAGAACCCAATTAAGAAATAGAGGAAAACCCACAGGATCTTTCTGAAGGCACAAGTGATGGTTCACCATATCTTCTAGGTGAGGCTCAAGAATACATTTAGCCTCAAAACCAACCTTCACAAGAGAAAGAGAATTGTTGTAGTATTATCCAGAGGAAGAGAAAAATGCATCCTCCTTTAACTGAAGAGGAAGTAAACAGATGATAAACACACAACCATCCTCTAAACCTTCATGTGAACAAAAATTTTATGTTCCTCCTCCTACTAATGCCATCTACCATAAATTAGAAAGTAAACTTGTAGATCTTTTCAAAGAAGAACAAACTAGTAACCCAATATGTTTGATTGGTGAGATTATTTATGTTGATGATTCTCCAAATTTTGATCAGTCTGATGATGATGATGTTGTCCAAACAGAAGCTAACTTCGCAGAGCCATCAGTAGTTCGTTGTGGGAAGAATATCAATATCATCAGCTAGAAAAAAAGTAATCAGCCAATAAAAGTCACTTATGACACTGATGAGGAAAGCCTTGAAATTTTAGAAGTAAGTGAGGAGTCTCTGACTCTTTGCTCTACTTCACTTCAGTCCATCAGAAATAGTTTTCATGTGATTGGAAATCAGCATTCTTTCAGTTTTGATGATGATGTTGGGAAAGATAATGAGTTTCTTGAACCAGTTGTTAATAAAAATCCTTTTTCCTAAAAGGGATGAGGAAATCATTTGGGACACGGAATCCTCTTCAGCTTCATATTTGCAACCACCAAGTCCCATTGAATTTCAAATTGCAGATGAAGGCTTGGAAGTTTACAATCTTAGAAGAGTTTCTGCACTTCTTTCTCAAGAAGATTTACTACCAATAAATACTCCTACTAATCAGCATGATGGCCTTCACACTGAATTCAACCCACTCAATCAGAGCATATCAATTTTGCTAGAGGATAACATTGCAATATATGATGAGTCTACTAGTTCATATGAGCATGAGGAAGAGGCGAAGTTTCTGTTAGGTCTTTGTAATTTGAAAATTTGGCAATACAAACTATAGAGGCAACATATGAACCAGATTGGGATTCTAGGATCTAGCCCTCCTGAATCCAGAGAGGGATCTCTCTATGAGTGTGTTAAAATATGTGATCTTTAAGGCTTGAAATGTGATTTTAGGCTAGTTATGAAGAGTGTGGGTTTTTGTTTTTGTTTTTTTTTTGGTTGGGCAAGGACATGGAAGGTGAAAGAAGTTCAAATAAAGGGTGAAGGTGTATGCAAGCGAAGGGATGATTCAGTTGATAAGATAGGCAACAAGCAACTTTAACCCAATGGGCTATGGAGTCATAAGAGGATTTAATTGGACAGCAAGGTGCAAGAGTAATCCTTGGGGCAAGTCACCTATGTCAAAGGATCTCTTAAGTTGATTTTATGGAATGAAACAGAATGGGAAATGAAGAACAAACATGTGAAGAAACAAAGAGTAGCCTAAGATCAAGTAAGTACTTCGAAACTATCCTTCTTTGGCATGCACTTAAGGAAAAAACATGAAAGTAATCTTAGATCAGGTAAGTGCTTTGAAACTAACCTGCATTGAAGTACTTTCAGTAGAAAACATTTGGAAAAACACTTAGAATAGCTTAAGATCAAGTAAGGACTTCGAACCTATCCTGCTTTCAGCATATTCTATATGAAAACACAGATGTTAATCATAAAGAGTTAACTAAGATCAGGTAAATGCTTCGAAACCAACCTGCTTCAATGTACTCTTAAGGAAAAATTTCAAAGGAAGAAAACATATGGATAGAGCTTATCAGCAAGAGTAGGGTACTGTCAAGAGTAAATCCTAGCTCTATATTTATTGTTCTTTATCAGAGAAAGTGGAAAGAATGGAAATATAAAGAGAAAACACAATTGACAATGAGAAAAACATCACCATCAACATAAATCAGGATCCCATAAATCAGTAGCTTGTATTTGTTGTTCGAACCAATTACAATCAGCAAGCCTGGTGGGTCTCTACAGCTTCAAAATTATCATTTCAGCTTATGTATCTTCAATTGCAAATAGGACTTCAGTAGCTTCAGAAAACTATTACATGCAATCAGATATCCAGAGACCAACCATTACAATGTGGTCCTCAAGGAGAATTTATAAGAAAATCAGGAGGTGGGAAAATTTCTAAGGGTCAGGTATCATTAATTCCACAATCAATGCAATTCCTAGCCTTTGAAAACTAGGCAAGGCATAAGGCAAGAGTGCACTCAACCTATGACTCTGTTTCATAACTTTGTTTCTTCTTTTCAAGGCTTGATGGGCTACAAGATTGACCCTAGGACTATTTTTTTATCTTTAAAATCACTTTAGCTGTCAATTAGAAATAAGTTCTCTTGATTTGTATTAATTGTTCAGCTATCTTTTGGGCCAAGATCTTCTGTTCTCACAATAACTAGACCTCCTTTGATTTCTTTGATGCTGCAGGTAGCTTTTGGTGACTATAGAGGTTGGCTTTTGGAGCTGGAGAGGGCTCAATTGGCCTCTGAGTGGCGGTGGAAGCTTCTTGGATTGACAGACGTCTTTGTCCTTTCCTAAAACAACTTTAATTTGCTTTCAGGTCTGTGCTTTAGGCCTAATTAGGCCTAATTTCTCCTTTCTGGTCTTCAACTGTATTTCCATCCTTTAATTACTGGATTATAATCTTAATTTTCAATAATAAGTTCTAATCCTTTCATTCTGTCTTCTGATACTCTTTTCCACTTTTCCGATGGTCTTTCTATGCTTTGAGTCATAGTGGCAATGACTGTGAGACAGAGTGAACTTATCACTCTGTAAACCCTGCAAAAACACAATCAGTCATGTTATAAAAATCCGTGGGAGTGGAGGGGGATGTTGTGGAGGCCTGTGGAAAAATGGAGGCACAGTAGTGGAAGCAGTGGCTGCAATGGAGAAAACGGTGGAAATCATGAAAGAATGGCGAGAAACTGATCTGATGGTGGCCTGGAAAAAAAAATGGTTCTAGACCGTTGGATTAGGCTGGCATATGACAATCAACAGTCGAGATTTTTCGGTGCGGTCGCTTGGAAGAGCTAGGCGAAATAAATATAACTTTAGTGCAAAACACCAAAGTTAATCCTTTGGGCGAAATACAAAGAAAAACGATTAAAATCAATGAAATCAGAGGCTTAGGTGGTGGGACCCGTAAGGCGGAAGGGAGTTAAATCTGGGCCATTGGATCAGATCTCCTATCGGCGATCAACGGTGGAGGGTGCGCGATAAGGCCGTTTGGAAAGTCAGGTGGAAAGATTAACTTTAGTGTTAAAATGTAAAAACCTGCGCCCGGGCGAAATACAAAGGTCAAAGGTGAAAACGATACGAACGAGGGCATATCCGATGGTGGGACCAGGTGCAGAAGAAGGTTGAATTTCGGCTAATGGATCCCTCGGGGAGATCAACGGCGGAGATCTTCTGATGATGCTCTGATGGAAATAACATGCGATGAAATGTGGGCCGTTGATCTGGATTAAATGGGCAGCTGTGATTAAATAATGAAACACAGTGTGGAAGATGAGCGGTAAGGCAGAAAACTGTTGGTGGTATTCATGTGGCATTGAGGGCAGTTTGTGGTTTTCCAAAAAAAAATGCGATATGATTCGTTGCTTGACACGTGGATTTTCAAAACCACCCATTTCTCATTTTTTGGAACATTAACGTTCCGGCGCAGAAAAAATGTGAAACATCACTTCAGCCGTCGGATGGAAGGGCAGAAGATCTAACGGTCCAGGATTTGTGCGAAAAAGTTAAGATGCGCGGGCGGAATGACGGGGGAAAGCCAATGGCAGATTTGATCCCGACCGTTGGATTTGGGGATTGGATGGTGGAGATTTAACAGAGAAGGCAGAGGGCAAAGAGGTAAGTGGATGAGCAGAGAAAATATTGACCGTCGGATCTGGCGGAATGGATGGTTATGATCTAATCACATCGGGAGAAGGCAGGGGGCACACAACGGAGTGCGATTAAATCTGGGCCATTGGTTCTTATGGATTCAATGGTCCAGATTAAATCGGCAGAGAGATAATATTGAAACGTGGGCAGAGCGCGATCATATCCTGGCCGTTGGTTCTTGTGGATTCAACAGCTAGGATTGAATCAGAGGATAGCAATCGGAGGGGACCGAGGATGGCACATTATGACTTTTTGCGATGGGCGATCATGCGCTAGTCATCAGATCGGAGGGGAGATCGACGGTCTATATGCAATCGGTGGGTTAATGCGAAGAGGTGAATGGGCACGATGTGATCAGTGTTGGGCCATCGGATCTATAGAGATCGACGGTTAATATTAATGCGGAGGTCCACAGCACAAAATTCGTCGCATTGGAAATTATGTAAGGAACAAAGGAAAATAAGTTAATTGAAGGTTCCGATTGTGATTAGCGCCCGAGGGCATAACACTTGGTTCTGGTGCCAGGTCATATGTGGCAAAGGGGCTAAGGGCCAGGCCGAAAGGGGCTTAAGACCTCAATTAAAAACGGGTGATTTTAAGCCAATTTTAGTGTTTTTCAAGGGATTTCTTGGCTTTCGGTAAAGGGGAAGGGGATGTTTTAAACCTGTAAAATGGGTTTTTAGAGGCTTAAAAGGATTGTGGATACTTTTTAGAGGGATATGGAGACTCTGAAGGGGGAAAAGAGGCTTAATGAAAACTGAAGGGAAATGAGTGAAAATGGGCAATTACAGAGGCCTTTTGAAGCATTCTTTTCACAGACAGCAGGGCTTTTTTTTCAGGGGAAACAGCAATGGGGATACTTCAAAGGATAAAAGACACATAGACGCTTCAAGGATGAAATATTTTCAAGGGGAATGTTTCTCTTGAAGGCTCAGAAACATCTAGCCACCTGTTTTCTTGTCAAAAAACTTATAGGTGGCTAACAGTGGCTCCACATGGGGATGGCATCTTCTTGAAGGTGTCAAGAATCTCATAAGACAATCTTTGGAAGCAGGCCAAATGCCTAGTACTTGACACATATTTTCCTTCTATTTAATCAGTTGCCACAAATATGGTGGGTGTTATATCAGCAAAAAACATTTCTCCAACAATCTACCTACCCAACCTATTGTCCTAACATTTTTCTTCAAGGTGCATTTATATTTGTAGACCTTTTACATCATCATTTTTTATTGAAAGCAGAATACACTAATCTAATTCTACCCTTATTCCTCCATGAGACTAGATTAGACAGTTGGCCTCATAGTTTCTCTACCTACACTAATACCTGCTAGGATTAAACTGTCTAGCAGATTTCTTTTCTACATTCTACAACAGAAATTTAAACATAGTCAAACCAGGATTAGACTGTCTGGTTTGTTATGGGTCCATGGCATAAAGAAAATTGCACATGAACTGAAATTTACAGGAATTTGAAACCAAAAATGTGAAGGCTTGGAATTGTGAAACTTTGAAGTATCCTTCTTTCCTTTGTGACTCAAGTTTTGATCTTGTTAGAGTCACTTTTTCTTCTTCATTTTAGCTCTGGTTTTGGGCTTGTTAGAGCTGATTCTTCTTCATTTCAGCTCTGGTTTTGAGTTTGTTAGAGCTAATTATTTTTCTTTCTTAGCTGGTCCAGGTTTTGAGCATATTAGAACCAGCTTTTCTCTTTCTTTGGCTCAGGTTTTGGGCTGATTTGAGCCATTCTTTAAAACATCAGAGGTTCAAGTTTTGAGTTTTTCTGAACCCTTTTCCTTTTCTCTCTTTTTGTATTTTTTATTTTTTGTGAAATTGAACAAAGCAATGGTATTTACAATGGAAATGAAAACTTTAAACTCTGAATTTTAGCAATAATAATTTTTGGGCATCCTGCCATTGACAGGACCCCCAAACAAATCTGTACCATCTAACTCTTGTAGGAAGAACGCATTTGGACCAATTGTGGACTGAATAATGTAAGGACCTTGCCACAAACTATCAAATTTACCATGCTTACCCTTATCCTCTCTTCTGGAGTCCCACTTGAGTACCTTATCTCCAATTTTGAAGTCACAAGCTTTTGCTCTTTTGTCAAACAACCTCTTTATGTTCTCTTGTACCTTTTGGGCTCTGTTGTAGACTTCTTCCCTTGTCTGCTGGAGATGTATTGTTTGATTGATCCTTCTTACCATACTGTCCTCTTCTGATTGTATCTCTTGGACCAATTTGATCATTGGTACACCTAGGCTAGTAGGGAACACTACATCTGATCCATAGACAAGCTGGTAAGGGGACATTCCAATGGATTTCTTTGTGGTAAATCTATCTGCCCACAAAGCATGCACCAACTTGTTATGCCATGACTTCTTATTCTCTTCACGCGGATTCTTGATGATGGTCACCAAAATTCTATTTGATGATTCTGCTAACCCATTCCCTTGGGGGTAATAAGCAGTAGAGTGACCAAGAACAATTTGATACCTATGACAAAAATCAATCATCTTTTTGGAACCAAATGCAGCAGCATTATCAGTAATAATCTTCCTAGGGAAGCCAAATCTAGATAGGATATGGTCTTCAAAGAATTTTATAATAACAGAATCTGTGGCATTCCTAGCAGGGATAGTCTCTATCCATTTTGTGAAGTAGTCTGTGGCTGTAAGAATCCATTTTTTTTGGGCAGATGAAGCAGGATGGATTTCCCCTATGAAATCTAGGCCCCACTATTGAAAAGGAGCTCCAACAGTGATTGGTTGCAATTGTAAGGAAAGGAGCTTTCTTTTGCCTTCAAAAATTTGGCACTTGTGACAGGAAACTATCATTTTATGGACATCTTGGAAGAGGGTGGGCCAGTAATAGCCAGCTCTAAGGATCTTATTGGCTGTGGTTTTCCAGTAGAGATGACCTCCGCACTCTCCTTCATGGAATTCATGCTTGATCCTCTCTGCATCAACTTCAGGCAAACATTTAAGAAATAAACCATTAGCATTTTTCCAATATAAACATTCATTTAAAATGAAATAATTCCAAGCTTTCAACTTTAAAAACCATGCCTTAGTCTTTGATAAATCAGGAGGAGCATTAAGATTTGTAAGCACATACAAGATGTCTACATACCAAGGTGAGTTTTGGAACTACTCTTCAATAATGGGAGCAGGAAATCCTTCATGTTCATCCAAGGCATCTACCATGTTAATGTCGAGGGCTTGTAGATTAGATTAAGCCATTAATTGAGCTAAGCCCTAACCTTTAATAAGTTTTTTGGGTTTGATTTCCAAATCATACTCTAGAATTACTGCAATCCACTTACCTCTTTTCCCATCTGGGTCTTGTGACAAGATATATTTTACCACTATGCTAAGCACATAATAAATGATGTGAGAATGCAGAATATACACCCTGAAGTCCTTTAAGGCCTTTACCAAGGCATAGGCCTATTTTTCCATGATATTGTATTTCAAGGGTGCATCTCTTAGTGCTTTTCTAAAAAATGTTATGGGCTGCTCATGTCCCTCTGGATTTTTCTACAATAGGACAGCAGCCACAGTATGCTCTAATGCAAAGGAAAAAAAGAGGAAATATTTTGTGAAATCTGGGCTAATTAGAACTGGTGCTTGGGTGAGTGCATTTTTCACCAATTCAAAGGAATTTTTCGCTGCTACAGTCCACTTAACTCCCACTTCTTTCTTAAGCATATTAGTCATGTTTCTAAGGAGCTCTAATAAGTTGGGAATAAACCTCCTTCAGAAGTTAATTTTCCCAATTAAGGACTGTAATTCCTTTATGTTCCTTGGGTGGCTAATCTTTAGTATTCCCTCAACTCTTATTGGATCTATCCTAATCCCCTTTTCTGATATAATATGGCCAAGAATTTTACCTTCTTGCAGGCCAAATATTGTCTTCTTTGGGTTTAAAGATAGCCCAAAACTTCTACACTTTTCAAATACTTTCCTTAGATGTTTAAGGTGCTCTTCATCAGTTTTGGAATAAATTGTTATGTCATCAAGGTAAATTACAATGAAGTGCTCTATTTCCTTAGAAAATGCAATGTCCATAGCTCTTTGAAAAGTGGCCCCAGCATTCATTAGTCTGAAAGGAATTTTCACATATATGAAAGTGCCCCAAGAAGTTATGAAGGTTTTCTTAAGTTGATCTTTTGGGAGTACTAAGACTTGGTTGTACCCTGAAAATCCATCTAACAGGGAAATCCTTTTTGAGCCAACTACCTTTTGTAGGATGTGTTCCATTTTGGGTAAAGGATAATTGTCTTTTAAAGAGGCTCTGTTTAAATTTCTAAAATCAATGCACAATCTGATTTCTCCTGTATTTTTCCTCACAGCTACAAGGTTGGATACCCAATCAAAAAACCTCACAGGCTCTATGATTCCTGCCTCAAACATTTTCTTGATTTCCTTTTCTACTAAAGGCAATTGTACTGGGTTAATTTTGCGTAGCTTCTGCCTAAAGGGTTTCTGGTTTTCTTTCAAGGGGATTTTATGTTGGATAATCTCTGTGTCATAAGCTTTTAGGTCCTCATAGCTCCAAGCAAACACATCAAAAACTCTTTGAATAGATCAATGTATTTTTGTTTGATATGGGAATGCAAAGACTTGGATAATTTAATCGTTTTAGGCTTAACTTCGCTGCCTATATTGCATTCGTCAACATCTGATTTAGTGTGTTCTGCAGTGGGTTTCTTTGCCACATCATTGAAATCAAAAAGGTCCTCTAAAGGTGCTAATCCTCTAGGTATGCTTTTGTTTTTGGACTGCAGCACCTCAATGTCTTCTTTATCTGATTTCATTTATTCTTCAGTTTGTTTTTCAAATTCTTTGGTCAACAATTTTATTTCTACACTGGGGGATGGTTTTTCTTCATTAGGGAGTTCTTCATTTAAACAGTTTTCATCAGATTTAGAATCTGAATCAGGTAGTTCAAATTCATTCCTGCAGAGTAAGAAGTCCTCTATCTGCTTGTCACCCTCAAAGACCTGCCAATATTTCTCATTATTTGGCACTGCAAGTCTATATTTTGTTTGGATTATGATCTATTTGTCACTAGGTGTTTTCTGATATGAACTAGCAGAGCAGGCCAATCCATTTGTAATTATGTTTTGATTCATAGGAACAAACATAAGGTCATACTCTACAAATGTTTTCAGAAGATCCATGGCATTATTTCTATATGCTCTTAATCTAGGATGCTTTGCAGTATACTCTTCATTTAGTTGTTTGATGACTAATTCTGAGTCCCCCTGCACAACTATTCTCTTGGCTCCTAGTTTTTTCAATTGATGCAGTCCTAGGATTAGAGCCTCATACTCTGCAATGTTGTTTGTGCACTTAAAGTCTAGCTTGACAGCATGGCTCTCAGTATAGTTGTTTTCAGCATTGTATAACCATACCCCAGCTCCTGCATTTTTTTAGTACAAGACCCATCAAAGTTCATGCACCATAAAGGATTGTTTGTAGGACTGTCCTCATTTTCATCCCTAATGCCATGTTCATCATTATGTTGCATTCTGAGGTCTGCACCATGTTGTGTTGTGTCTTTTTCTCCACAATTTTCATGGAGTTCAGAGTGATGGGTAATCTGTTGTTCACATTCTTGGCTTTGTTCACTCTGGTTTTTTATTTCAACACATTCTTCAAAGGTTTCCCTCTTGTATTCCTCCATATCTAGAGCGGCCATTATATTAAGATATGTGGGCTCTACTCTATTGTTTGCATATTTTCCTTCTAGCTCTGGCTCATCTATGGATTCATCATTGAAAAGGATAAAGGAGTCCAGATCTGTATGGACAGAGTACAGACGTGAATTTTCAGGTTTTTCAAGGCTGCTAACCATAAACTTCATTTGTGCCTCTCTATATAGTCTCCTAAGCTGGCTAAAGATAGGGATTGTGGCATATGACCCATCCATCTGCATTGTACCTTGAAGTTTAGCACTCCATGATCTTGACAACAACATGCCATACTTAGGAGGTACATCAGCCACCAAAACATCCATGACCATGCACTTGGCTGGGATTTGAGTCAAATTTACACAAAGATCTTTGATTAGGCCAAGGCATTTTACTCTATTAGAGTCAAAGGAATATAAATCCTTGTAAGGTCTGGTTATTTCTAGGCCTAGCCTTTCCATAATTACCTTGGGCATAAGGTTGTGTGAAGCCCCAGAGTCATGCATTGTGTAATGAAGGATTTTTTCATGGATATTGAGGCTAATATAATAAGGAGGTACTACCATTCCTGAAATTTCCCTTCTATCTTTGGACAAAACAGAAGGGTTGGTTGATCATCACTTAAATTGACAATGTCACTATTTTCTCCTAGATTTAGAGCTTTCAAAATTTTGCCTTTATATACATCTTGGGTGGCCAACTCGGTGAGAGGGACAGAAATTTTAATTTTGGCTATTTCACTCTCCAGAATGAAAGGAGACTGACTCTTTGAGAGATTCAATTATGTCTTGTTGGGCATTGTTTTATTAGCAAGATCAGCTTGTTGTTTTTCAATATGTACAATGTTTGAAGCTGTTTTATCAGGAGCACTAGCTGTAATACTAGTGCTGCTAGATTCTTGACTTGATTTGTCACTGGTTTGGGAGTCCTTATCTTTTTTTTTACCAAAATTCTCATCTACTGATTTGTTACTTTCAGTAGTCAATTTAGGAGTCTTCTCAGGCCTTTTCTTAATGGTAATCTTAGAGGCCTTTGGTTTGGAAGTGTCTAAGCTCTTTTTGCTCCTGATTTCATACTGTTCTCTAACCTGCATGATGGCATTTTCAAATCCCAACCTATAATCCTCAGTTTCCAACCCTTCCCCTTCCCAATGTGAATATGGGGTCTAGTTATCTTCTGTGGAAAAGGTGGATTCTTTTTCATCCACTTCCACCATATTCATGGCAGTTCCCTCTGACTCTTCTATTATCCCTTCATCCTCATCAAGGAAATTCTCTTGGAATGGAGGAATGACTTTTTGATCAGAGTCTCTTTGTCTATTTGGGGGATTTTTTCTCCTAAATTTTTGGTTATGGTTTTGATTTTGGTTTCTGTTCTGGTTACTGACTTGGACTACCATTTTCTCCATCATTTTTTCTAGCCTTTCCATGTTTTTGGCTAGACTGTCATATTTGGGATCAGATGAAGAGCCTGTGTAGTCATCTTTATAGGTTACCTTTTTTTCAGCCCTCATCCTAGCTCTTTTCTCAATCAAGTTTGCCTCAACACTCACTGCTCCTTTTTGCATGTCTTCCAATGTGTTATAATCTCTCTCACTAAGCTGGTAAGCCATATTAGCATCAAAGCCTTCAAGGTATTTCACTAAGGCCATTCCTTGGGGAGGTTTCATGTGTGGTGGAAAAGCATTGTAGACACTGTTAAACCTAGTAGAGTAGTCTTGGACACTCTCTCCTAGATTTCTTTTAAGATTCTTACATTCTGCTAGGATTTGGAGAGGGTTGCTTCTGACTTCCCATTTGTTTATAAAGGTTTGAATTAAGGAGAGAAGATCATTGATGCTATTAGGAGGTAAACCTTTAAACCACTTCTTCACTTCTCCTCCTAAACTCTGAGTGAAGATCCTCATCTTAATTGTTTCATCCTCTATTTCCATGTAATCAAAGGCATCTTCCATCCTATCCACGTGGTTTTGAGCTATAGTGGACTCTTTCCCAGTGAAATGGGGAATTTTAGACTAACATTCGTTGGGTAAAGGAGCGAAAGACTATGGTAACACCAAGGGAGCATACCATGCTGCCATGATGATGTTTTGTGGAGGTAAAGGGTGGACTTGAGCAGTAGGTATATGAGTGGCAGGAAAGCTAGGACCAGCAACAAACTGTTGAGCATATCTAGGGTGAGCGAGTCCCAAGTTTTGGATGAAATTTATATCAGGAGGTGTGGATGGAAGGGTTCCTCTGTCACCTATATGCTGAGTGCTATGAGGGGGTGAGTTTGAAGGCTAAAATTTTGTGTGATCTAAGCTACTGAATGACTTAGTTCTTGGTGAATTGCTTGGTAAGTCTAAATCAAACTGAGTCTCTGATAGAGCCGTAAGGTTCTCAGGTGCTGAATTAGCTCTATGAATGTGTCTGACAATATTTGGGTCCCTAGATGAAGAAGGCTTCCTAAGAATACTCTCAGGGTTGTCCACTATTGTAGGAGGGTTTGGATTAGGATAAGCTCTGGTATGGATTGTTCTTGAAGCCAGTATGTATGACAATCTCAATGAAGAAGGTTAGCCAGATATGACAATCTCTAAGAGGAAAACTATCTTCAAATAAATAAGCTTAATCCTATGTGTTTCCTTTAGAATGGATGATGTTGTAATGGAAACTAGTCTCCCAGTGGAGTCTTGTGAAAACAAAGATAATCAGCAGGCCTACTAATCACCAGTGGAGTCTTATGGTCATTCACGGACTGTGGAGTCGCCAGGTGGAAGCTATAAGGTGTCTTAAAGGATTTTTACTGTCCACCACAGTGATTTATTACCAAATTTAGGCTAATGTGGTCCTGGTCTGCGAAACCAGAGATTCTGGGTTCAATCCCCAGTGGAGTCACCAGAATGTTAGGTCTATGTAATTTGAAAATTTGGCAATACAAACTGCAGAGCAACATATGAACCACTTTGGGATTCTAGGATCTAGCCCTCCTGAATCCAGAGAGGGATCTCTCTATGAGTGTGTTAAAATATGTGATCTTTAAGGCTTGAAATGTGATTTTAGGCTACTTATGAAGAGTGTGGGTTTTTTTTTTTTTTTTTTTTTGGTTGGGCAAGGACATGGAAGGTGAAGGAAGTTCAAATAAAGGGTGAAGGTGTATGCAAGCGAAGGGATGATTTAGCTGATAAGATAGGCAACAAGCATCTTTAACCCATTGGGCTATGGAGACATAAGAGGATTTAATTGGACAGCAAGGTACAAGAGTAATCCATGCGGCAAGTCACCTATGTCAAAGGATCTCTTAAGTTGATTTTATGGAATGAAACTGAATGGGAAATGAAGAACAAACATGTGAAGAAACAAATAACAGCCTAAGATCAAGTAAGTACTTTGAAACTATCCTACTTTGGCATGCACTAAAAAAAAAAACATGAAAGTAATCTTAGATCAGGTAAGTGCTTTGAAACTAGCCTGAATTGAAGTACTTTCAGTAGAAAACATTTCGAAAAACACTTAGAATAGCTTAAGATCAAGTAAGGACTTCGAACCTATCCTTATTTCAGCATATTCTATATGAAAACATAGATGTTAATCATAAAGTGTAATCTAAGATCAGGTAAGTGCTTCGAAACCAACCTACTTCAATGTACTCTTAAGGAAAACTTTCAAAGGAAGAAAACATATGGATAGAGCTTATCAACAAGAGTAGGGTACTATCAAGAGTAAATCCTAGCTCTATATTTACTGTTCTTTATCAGAGAAAGTGGAAAAAATGGAAATATAAAGAGAAAACATAATTGACAATGAGAAAAACATCACCATCGACATAAATCAGGATCCCTTAAATCAACAGCTTGTATTTGATGTTCAAACCAGTTACAATCAGCAAGCCCAATGGGTCTCTACAGCTTCAAACTTATCATTTTAGCTTATGTATCTTCAATTTAAAACAGGACTTTAGTAGCTTCATAAAAATATTACATGCAATCAGATATCGAGAGACCAACCATTATAATGTGGTCCTCAAGGAGAATTTATAAGAAAATCAGGAGGTGGGAGAATTTCTAAGGGTCGGGTATCATTGATTCCACAATAAATGCAATTCCTGGCTTTTGAAAACCAGGCAAGGCATAAGGCAAGAGTGCACTCAACCTATGACTTTGTTTCATAACTCTGTTTCTGCTTTTCAAGGCTTGATGGGCAACAAGATTGACCCTAGGACTGTTTTTTATCTTTAAAATCACTTTAGCTGTCAATTAGAAATAAGTTCTCTCAATTTGTATTAATTTTTCAGCTATCTTTTGGGCCAATATCTTCTTTTCTCGCAATAAATAGACCTCATTTTATTTCTGTGAGGCTGCAGGTAGCTTTTGTTGACTATAGAGGTTGGCTTTTGGAGCTGGAGAGGGTTCAATTGGCCTCTAAGTGGCGGTGGAAGATTCTTGAAGTGATAGATGTCTTTGTCCTTTCCTAAAACAACTTTAATTTGCTTTCAGGTCTGGGCTTTAGGCCTAATTAGGCCTAATTTCTCCTTTCTGGTCTTCAACTGTATTTTTGTCCTTTAATTACTGGATTATGTTCTTAATTTTCAATAACAGGTTCTAATCCTTTCATTCTGTCTTCTGATACTCTTTTCCACTTTTCCAATGGTCTTTTTGTGCTTTGAGTCACAATGGCGGTGACTGTGAGATAGAGTGAACTTATCACTCTGTAAACCCTACAAAAACACGATCAATCATGTTATAAAAATCCATGGGAGTGGAGGGGGATGTTGTGGAGGCCTGTGGAAAAATGGAGGCGCGGCAGTGGAAGCAGTGGCTGCAATGGAGAAAACGGTGGAAATCATGAAAGAATGGCGAGAAACTGATATGATGGTGGCCTGACGAAAACAATGGTTATGGACCGTTGGATTAGGCTGGAAGATCACAATCGACGGTCAAGATTTTCCGGTGGGGTCACTTGGAAGAGCTAGGCAAAATAAATATAACTTTAGTGCAAAACACCAAAGTTAATCCTTTGGGAGAAATACAAAGAAAAACGATTAAAATCAATGAAAGCGAAGGCTTAGGTGGTGGGACCTGTAAGGCAGAAGGGAGTTAAATTTGGGCCATTGGATCAGATCTCCTATCGGCGATCAACGGTGGAGGTTGCGCGATAAGGCCGTTTGGAAAGTCAGGTGGAAAGATTAACTTTAGTGTTAAAATGTAAAACCTTCGCCCGGGCGAAATACAAAGGGCAAAGGTGAAAATGATACGAATGGGGGCATATCCGATGGTGGGACCAGGCATAGAAGAAGGTTGAATCTGGGCCATTGGATCCCTGGGGGAGATCAACGGCGGAGATCTTCCGATGAAACCATTGGATGCTCTGATGGAAATACCATGCGATGAAATGTGAGCCATTGATTTGGATTAAATGGGTGGCTGTGATTAAATAATGAAACACAGTGTGGAAGATGAGCGGTAAGGTAGAAAACCACTGGTGGTATTCGTGCGGCATTGAGGGTGGTTTTGGTTTTCCAAAAAAAAACGCGATATGCTTCGCCGCTTGACACGTGGATTTTCAAAACTACCCATTTCACGTTTTTTTGGAAGGTTAACGTTTGGGCACAGAAAAATGTGAAACGTCACTTCAGCCATCAGATGGAAGGGTGGAAGATCTAACAGTCCAGGATCTGCGTGAAAAAGGTAAGATGCGCAGGCGGAACGGCGGGGGAAAGCCAACGGCGGATTTGATCCTGACCGTTGGATCTGGGGATTGGACGGTGGAGATTTAACAGAGAAGGTGGAGGGCAAAGAGGTAATTGGATGAGTGGAGCAAATCTTGATTGTCGGATCTGGCAGAATGGATGGCTATGATCTGATCGCATCGGGGGAAGGCAGGGGGCACGAGATGGAGCGCGATTAAATCTGGGCCGTTGGTTCTTGTGGATTCCACAGTCTAGATTAAATTGGTGGAGCAAAAATATTTAAATGTGGGTGAAGCGAGATCGCATCCTGTCCATTAGTTCTTGTGGATTCAACGGCCAGGATTGAATCGGAGGATCACAATCGGAGGGGACAGAAGATGGCGCATTATGACTTTTTGCGATGGGCGATCATGCGCGAGCCGTCGGATCAGAGGGGAGATCGACGGTCTATATGCAATCGGCTGGTTAATGCAAAGAGGTGAATGAGCGCAATACGATCATCGCTGGGCTGTCGGATCTATAGAGATCGATGGCTAATATTAATGCAGAGGTCCACAGCACAAAAGTCGTCACATCGGAAAAAATGTAAGGAACAAAGGAAAATAAGTTAATTGAAGGTTCTGATTGCGATTAGTGCCCGAGCACATAACACCTGGTTCTGGCGCCTGGTCATATGCGGCAAAGGGGCTAAGGGCTAGGCCGATAGGGGCTTAAGGCCTCAATGAAAAATGGGTGATTTTAAGCCAATTTTAGTGTTTTTCAAGGGATTTCTTGTCTTCTGGTAAAGGGGAAGGGGATGTTTTAAACCTGTAAAAGGGGTTTTTAGAGGCTTAAAAGGATTGTGGAGAATTTTTAGAGGGATATGGAGACTCCGAAGGGGGAAAAGAGGCTTAATGAAAACTGAAGGGAAATGAGTGAAAATGGGCAATTACAGGAGCCTTTTGAAGCATTCTTTTCACAGACAGCAGGGCTTCTTTTCAGGGGAAACAGTAGTGGGGATACTTCAAAGGATAAAATACACGTAGAGGCTTCAAGGATGAAATATTTTCAAGGGGAATGTTTCTCTTGAAGGCTTAGAAACATCTAGCCACCTGTTTGCTTGTCAAAAAATTTATAGGTGGCTAACAGTTTCTTTCCCAAAAGATCCTCAAGCATAGCCAAGTAGAAGAAGGAATAGTCCTTAATGAAGCTTATGTCTCAAGTCCTCAAGATCAGGTATCATTCCAAGATCCATTTGTTGTTTTCCTTGAGAAATCTAAAAGAGGATTATTTTCTGCCAAGAAAAGTTTGATGCAAGGTTTAAAGAAAATTTTAGGCACTATTGTTCAAGCACAAGTGAGGTGAAAGTGAACTTTTGATTTCTTCAGCATCCTCAAAGAGTTGAACCAAGATCACCCATGCAATCATCTACTTGACTGGTTATATTGGAAAAGAGAGTTCACCAAATAAATGTCTATCATATATAGGTTATATTAGGATATATAGGCGTGCAAAATAAGCTCAGACCTATGTGCATCTTTTTAGTTTCAGATTGTTTTGAGAAAAATGAAAACACAAAAACACATAGAAATGGAAAAAGAGGGTAGATTTGAAAAGAAGGCACAACCCCATACCCAAAAAATAGTGATACTGAAAGTGTGCAAGCCTAAATGCCACTAATTGTTCTAAAGTAAGGTCTTGTTCAGTCATATAGCCTAATCATGGCTGGACATGTTTTCAATTTATTGTTGATAAGTTAGTGAAATAATGTTGGTCAAATCATTTAAGCTTGACTTGTCAAAAGAAAATAGACTAGGAATGAAAGATACTAGTTCCACATGGTTAAATCTAAACCAAGGAGAAGGATAGGGATGATTAGCAAAAGATGAAACATAGCCCTCACACCTTCTAGTTTTGTTTGCTTATGAAAATAATGTTTGTGTGCAGCTTGTCTCAAATGCCACAACTCATGATGAATCAGATTGCCTAATCCTATTTGAATTCATGCTTTAAATTTCTTGTCAATAGCTTAGGGAATGAAGTCTGTCATAATGATTAATCTTGACAATCAAATAGTCTAGGTAGAGAATAAGAAGAGTTCACTAGCATAATCTGAACTCTTGGAAGAAATAAGTCTAGAAGTAGATAGTTTGTTTTTGCCTTCAAAAGAAAAAATGTCAATGGTTTTTCCAGTTCAAGTGCACCCAAGGAAGAGAAAATTTTAGGACAATAGGTTGGGTAGGTAAATATGAATTTGAGCTAATCATGTTTTCAGATTATTGAGATCACAACTTCAAAGAAGCAGCAACAAATGAAAGAAGAAAAGTTTACCTAGTGGATAAGGCACTAGTCTTCATAAACCAACATATCTGATGTTCTAGAAACCTCCTGAAAAGGAGCTGCCCTCCCCAAGTGGAGACACTGTTAGTCATCAGTAATTTTTTTCCTTTATATATGACTAAATTTCTATCCTAGATTTCTAGAAACAAAATTCGTGAATCTTGTGAGTTCTAGAAATCTCACTGCCTTCATTATCCTTAGGATAAATTTTTCACTGTTCTACTACTCTATCATGTCACAGTAAACCTATCACTCACAAAAGGTCCCTCATGGACCCATGCCTCTCATCTCTATCCCATTTTCAGACCCATAAATCTCATTACTCTGTTTGTCCCTTGCCTATGACTCCATTATCCAACTAGGCTTTTTGAGGGAAATGTTTCTTGGTTTCATGACCTCCATGGTTAAAACATCAACAAGTCTTGTATCATAATGCTCTTACACCTCATCCTATCCTTAATATATCTTCATAAACACTTCCCATCACTCTTATCCCTCAAACTCATCATTTTTCTACAAAGCCTAGCCTATTGCTACAATTTGACACTTTTTGAGACTAGGCCTGTGTTTTTCCCTTTTGGACCCTTTCCCCTCACTCAATTATTAAAATTCCACTTCCCCCTACTATCTAACATCTATCCCTATCCCCAAAAATTTCCCCAAGAATTTAGACAACCCTTAACCCCTTGATTCCCTTCCCTATACAAGGCAGTCCTAAATCCCCTACACCAAACCCTAATTTCCTCTTCCAACTAAGCTAGGGTTTGCTATGAAAAGGAGGCATAAGAGCAGAGGATCCATATGGTAGGTCATATCAGCAATCATGGAGACATACCAACTCATAAACCCCATGCCTCCCTCTTTTTCCAGGAATTCTTTCCAAGAGACAAGCCATGTGTCACACCCAGGGCCAGTTTTGCTTCAAACTGTGTTTCTGACCAAACAGAGATGAATTTGACAAAAGTGAGAGAGGGTTCTGTCCATCATAGTCCTACGAAGAAAAAAACTCCTTCATTTTTTACACAGGTATCATGGTTTAGAAGCAATGTCGAAAATACATGTGTCCCAGGAGAAATTCTGCACTGCTAGAGTGACCTTGGGACAATTAGGCTTTCTCAAAGTCAGTTTGTCAAGTCTTCAAAAGATCAAAGGGAGAAGCCATCTCAAGTGTTTCCAGCCACCTGCAAGTATAAAAGACATGAATATTATCAGTGTAAGAAGGTGAAAAGAGGCTTAAAACAATTAGAAGAAAGTTATAAGATTCGAAAAAGATGAAAAATTAGGGTTTGAGTTGAAACTGGTAGAGTTTTTTTTGGTGTCACGCACCTATAGCTAGGCACTCCGCGCCTGGAACTTCCTCCTGTGTATTTTTACATAGGGTGTTACGTGCCTGCATTTTTCACCTGACAGGCCCAGAAATGTGACCTGATCACTAGCACATGCTGTGCTCCTGTTGTCTGCCTGGAGGCACCCGACACTCGCATGAAAAGGAGACCCACCATCATGCAGGCTCTGCCTGGGAGACCCACTATCGTGCACACTTTACCCAGGAGACCCACCATTGTGCAGGCTTTGCCCAGGAGACCCACCTTCATGCAGACCTTGCCCAGGAGACTGACACTGCATGTAGAGGTGACCTTTTTTTCTCCTACGCGTTCAGGAGTTGCCCAACCCTCGTGCAGAAAGCGCCCAACTGGCCCGTGCTGCGTTCCTGGGACTTTTTTTGATTATAAGGTTTTGAAGGTAACAACCATGAAGAAGATAGTGATGACAGAAAGGAAGAAAATAGTGACCAAGATGAACATGGCAGTCATGAAAAAATTGATTATGATGATGCAAAGGTAGTTGAAAGCAGTGAAGAAGACAAAGAAGGCCAAGTTAGTGAGCTAGGTAAATATGAAGAAATAGATGACAGCCAAAGAAACAAAAGAAGACTTTGAGGAACAAAACATTCAAGATGAAAGAGAAAACACTGAGCCTAATGACAATGATAAAATAGACAGTGACAAAGATGGAGATAGCAGCCAAGAGACAAAGGCAGATTTAGAAGAAGAAGACAGTATGCATGACAGTAATGCACATCCAAATAGTAAAGGAGGTACAAATGCAAGAAGTGATACAAAGGTAGAGCTTGAAAGGGAACACAGTGGGTCAAATAATGAAGAGAAGGACAGTCATGAAGATAAAAATGCATGAAGCCATGATGAGGACACCTCTAATCATGAAAACACAGAAATTGACAATGAAGATGATGATAATGTAAGTATGGAAGATGATAGTGTAGGAGACTTGGAAGAAGATAAAAATCTTGACAGTAATACTAGCATGGGAGGAAATGAAAATGCCTCTCAAGAAGGCAAGCAAGGGTCAAATTGAAGAAGGCTCAAGGCAAGCTCCCGTCACCAAAAGAGGAAAAATACCAAGCTAGGCTTGGAATCATAGCCCAATCTTCTCCACAGGTCTCCCAGGACCCATGAGGCACCCACTTACCAAATTTGGGAGAAATTGAACAACTTTTTGTTTTTTTGCAAAATTTTGAAGCTAGGACCGCAGCACACTCTGTGCTGCTCTTTTTCCTAGGGCATATTCAAGAATAAATGTTTATATTTTTGGATTCCTCATCATGAGAGGAGAATGCTCACCACTTTTCAGCTCAATTGGAGTTTTTTTGGTCCCCCAAAAGGGTCAAAAACACTCATTTTTGCACTATTCTGCCCACTTTTTTTAGCATGTGTTGTGCTCCTGGAAGTCTTGGAATTTTCACTTTTTGGACAGCTAAAAAAAGGTTATATTGAAGAAATAAAGGTAGATCTGGAAATTATACTTCCAGTGCTTTCCAATGAGCCATCACGGAGCCTTTTCCGACATAGGGAAGGCCTTCAAAACACTGCTACAAAAGGCCTATTTTTCCTGTCTCTGTGTTGTGCTACTAGCCTAATTTCCAATTTTGACACAGTGTGTTGCGCTCCTATGGGTGATTGGGTAGAATGTGCTTTTATCAAGTTTTCGTATGCTTTTCAAGGCCTAAAATTCAATTTAATTGCTATATATGGCCGAGAAAGATATTTGTTAGATATTTTTGTGCCTTGGGCCTTGCAAGGTCTCAAGGACAAGTTAGGATATTTCTTGTTGGCCAATAGGCTTCTAGATGCTCTAGTAGGATTTCCTCTTCTTTTCTTGTTATATAAGGCATGAGGATTCATTGTAAACTATTGGGACTTGATGTGTTTAAGAGAAATACATGGTTTTTGGAAGTTTAAGAACAATTTAGTGTTGTGGAGCTTGTGGATGATTTGCCTTGATTGGTGGTGATGAATGCTTGCTTGCAGGATCCATGAGTTTAGTTAATGGTGATGTATCTCTCATATGTTCATGTTTTTCTTGTTTTCCATATGTCCATATTTCTATATTGTAATAGCACAGAAGAGTATAGGACAAGAAATGTTGTTTGAGGCACCTCAGTCCTCCTGTTAGCTATTGTTTTCATGTTTTCTTCTGCTTGGTTAGCTTAAAGGATTCTCCATTGCTCCTTAGGCCCACCTAAGCTTTTCTATTTCATTTTTGGATTAATAAGCTAATTTATAAACATGATTCATGGTAAGCCCTGCTTGTTTAATGATATCTAAACTCTGCCTTGAAATCTCTCTTTGATGTATTGATTGATAGGCTAAGTCAAAGAGTTCTTGTTTCGATCTTTCCCTTTGAATATGCTTATCAGTTTGCTTCGAAGTTCTTTATAGTTTAATGAATGATGTTTAGGTGTTCCCTCTTCATTTATTGATGCCATTTGTCTCTTATATGTTTTCAAATCTTGAAAGTAGAATCATTGAAGTTAGATAAGTTGTCTTACTTCATTTTCTCCATTGGATTGTATATCTTGACTGTGTATTTGTTTAAAATTATTGTTATTGAGTAAATGGTGTGCCCTATCTCATAACTAGTATCTTTTTCTTATTAGTATTTAAGATCTCTTTGTTCATAGGTTTTTGACAAAGGATTCTTAACTGCCCTTTACCCTACCTTGGTTCCCAAACTTAATGTCCATTTCACCTCACACATTAACTTAAAGATCCATTGACTACACTAGATTTTCCCTGTGATGTACCCCGATTCATTATCGAGATATCAATGACTTCATAGACTCCTTTGCCCAATTGATTTGATAACCTCTCACTCCACCTATCCTACTTGATCATCTTACCCCAACCAAAACAAAAAACAAACCTACATTTAACAACTAGCCTAAAATCAATCATCCAAAGCGAACAAGTTCACATCCTTCACATAGTAGAGAGATCCCTCTCTGAGTCCAGGAATGCTAGGTCCTAGGACTCCAAAGACTGGTCTGATGTTACCCTGTCATTTGGTTTACCAATCTTCCAAATCACAGGACACTAACACGCTCTCTGTAGCAACTATGGGCACTATACCCACCATTTTCTAGATACCACGATATAGGGACACCTTACATGCGATCGTGCGATCCTATTAAGAGGATCCCTCCATCCAATCTGTCGGAGATGAGCCTCGCATCATCCTATACTTACAGGAGGAACATAGGGTTGTAGAAATACCCTCAGTTTTCCCATTATACATTGTACGCTATGCGATGAACATGGTCACTTCCTCGAAGAGTGCGCAGCCCTGGAGCTCATCCATAGATGGTATCCAATCGAAATGGTTTACTACGTGGTACTACGGGAAGAAAAATTCACATGCATTTTATGCACCAACAATCACCTTTTGGCAAATTGTCACTACATACCTCGATTCCGTCTAGCCTTAGGTAGCCTTCGCTCAACCATAGTCTGCCTTTCCCAAGAATATGACATGGACACCGAGTCCACAAGCAGCTCCAAGACCCAAAAAAATGAGATGAGCGCATCCATTATGTTCTTGACAGCTGAAGAACAGCCCACCAGGGAACCCCTAGATACCCCCAACTGCTCTTCACTAGGATGACCAGCATCTATGTTATGCAAAAAGACAGACCATGCAGTCATCCATTGCCCTGATTTAGCAGCCTTCTGGTGTTGGTTCCCCATCAAACCTCAAATTGAACTCGACGGAACCTTCATATAAAGGATATTTTTCTTGATATGTCAAGGTAATCATTATGAGTGATATTGTACTTATGCCTCGCAAATTCTTCCCACCATCGATATGATTAATGCCATAGAGAAGAGACAATACGAATTCTAGGAATGGCATAAAACATACATCATCGGTTCAATGTCCCCATGCCTGAAATGGTGTATCAAGCAAGATAAGGCAACACACCTATTAGTCATCAGAGATTTTTTCCTTTTGAGATGACTAAATATTTGTCCTAAGATTTCTTGAAACAAAGTCCATGAACATTATGAGTTCAAGAAATCTTACTATGTTCATTATCCCTAAGATAAAATTTTCACTATGTTATCATCTTGTCTAGTCATGCCCAGTATATCACTCCCAAAAGACCCCTCATGGGCTCATGCCATCCATTTTTTCACCATGCCTTGTCCAACTTGGCCTAAAATCCTTTGTTTTTTTTTTGCCTACTACCCTCCATAGCCAACTAAGGTCACTTCTTAAAGCAACTCTGTTGTCCTTCCCAAAACACCCAAAGCATTGATGATCTCCAGCTATCTTTATAAACTCTTTATACATATCAAGAACACTGGATTTTGAATCTTCAATACAATTTTTTACCATAAAATCGGTCTCACACTTGATTAGAGCCAAGTTTTTTTTAGGTTTCAGTCCAAAAGCCAAGTCCTAGAGAGCCTACACTAGCTCACCTAGGGTTTCATGAGTCCTAGGGTGGATTTGGTATCCTACAAATCTCTATTTTTACCTACAAGGAGACTACTTTCAAAAAGAAAAGATACGAGTAACCTTGTCTAAAAATAATAAAGAGATCCTTCAAGGAAGGCCTTTTGTCCGAAGCATGGGTTTATGTAAAGGGACAACTACCCCTTGGTCACTTTCCTGCCAGGATGACTAAAAAGCCGTCATATCAGCTATGAGGTAAGGTAAAAGGGGAAAAAATCATCACAGGAAGATCATCAGTAGAAAAGAGACAGCAACAAGCACATGTTTCAAAAGATCAGGGTTAGCAAATTTTTTGGCCAAAACAAGGAATAAATGCTAGGGTTGCAAGGGGAAAAGTTACCTAACCCCCCAATGCACACTTAAAATGATAAAAGAGTTTTGATAATTTTTTTAGAACTTAGAAGATAACATTTTTTATATTTTTCTAAGCAGCCCTCAAACCCAAGAAATTGAAAGGAAATGATAAAATGATCAAAAAATGATAGAGCCTCCTTCATTACAGTAGATGGCTACCAGATATTCCCAAGTCACCTCTCTAGGATTTGTCAAGAACACCACTGTTTCACCAGCACTAAAGAAGAAATGGCAAAGAGAATCAGTTTAAAGGGGAAAATCTCACCAAAGGGTAAAAACAGAGGTTTTAAAAATAATATCAAAAGGTTTGACATAAATTGTTGTCAAAATGCCCTAAGTAGCAAGTATACCCCTCGTTTACATCACAACAGTGAAACTCCCAGCAAGGACTTCTTTGTCGAAAGACTATTTTGAAAAAAATATGATTAAGACATAAACAACACTTCACATAGCTGACGAAGGTATTTTTCTCACAGAAACAATGTCAATGTCAAAGGAAAGGATGTTTCAAACACAGAATATCAATTAAAGGGAGAAATGGCAAAAAGGGATGTGTTTGTTGTTTGTAAAAATGATAAAAGTCAAGAACAGGTTCTTTTTCCAAAAAGGATTGAGAGGAGTAAGCCTTGATGACTTTAGGGAGATTGTCAAAATTAAAGGGAACCTCGAGAGGCCCTCAGCAATGGAGAAAAGCAACTTCGTCAATCAACGTGCCACCTGCACCACCAAACAGTAAAAAAGGCATAGTGAGAAAAAGTAAATAAACAAGAACATTACCAAAGTGGGTTTTGACTTCTAATTTATTTTTCAAAAGGGTTATAAAGGCCTTTTGCATATTCCCCCCCACACCATTTTTCATCTCCAAACCTAAGAAAGCCGTTGAGAGAAGGTTTCAATAGTTTCTAAGAAAATCGGTGAATTTGCAGGTGTTACGCTCCTAGGTCAATGTTACGCACCTGGCTCTCAATTTTATGCACAGGAAGGGTGGCCGCAGTGTTATTTAACACTGCATTACGCACCCAGGACCCAGTGTTACGCACCTAGGCCAGTGTTACGCACAGAGACAGCAGCTGCCCGACTCCTGCCTATTACGCACAGAGACAGTAGCTACCCGACTCCTACCTATTACACACCTACCTGTTACGCTCCTGTGTTATGCACAGACAGAATTTCTCTGAAATTGCTAAAGGGAGTCAAAATTTTGGTTTTTCTTCACCCTCAAGGCCTCTGCAAAAGTCGAGATACGAGGTTGGTGATTTGTTTTCTTACCTCCCAAGCTTCATTTTCCTAAGCAAAGTCATATTCAAGGGCTTAAATAAGCCAAACCCTAAGCTGCATTACAATCAATTTTAAAAACCTCTGGTTAGGGTTTGAAGGAAAAAAAAATTATATGTGCCAGAGGAGGCTGAGTGACATCAATAAAACCTCTTAAAAAACATTGAGTGCACCCCTGGAGAGTTTCACCTTGCCTTCATTTGCTCAAACTTTGCCCTCACTTCACTCATTGCAACCTTTTTAACCCAAAGGCCCTCAAACACTTTTTTAAGAGCTTTTCTGTGCTAAGAGAATCAACCACCATGTCTGAAAGAGAGATTCACACCAGCAGTGATGAGCTTCAAAGATCTACCGAGCCTCAATACAAGGGAGAGAGGGAAAATAGGTTTGGACCCCTAGACACAGTTCAGATTACCTCCTCTCCCATGATCCTTTCATGCTTTCAGGATTTTGGGTGTTCTCAATTTTGTGAAAGGGTCAAACAAGTCAACAGCCATACAAACATGACTAGGTTATTTGTCTTTAGCTTACAAAATCATCAAGTTAACCTAGCCGGGGTGAAATTTGATCTCTCATCCAAAATTATTTCCAAAGTAACAAGTATACCAGACATTGGTGAAGTATGGTTCAAACAAAAGAATTTGGAGTTGAGTTATTATGAGCCCTACCTGAAACCCAACTATCAACAAAATTGCAAGGTTGTTTTCCCTTTCTCCCACTTTCTTGAGAGGTATGTTGCTCTGATGAGGCAGATTATAAGGTTTTTTACATGTGAGGGGAGATATTCTAGAATCTACTCATATCATATAAGGTTGTTGATGCACTTAAATAAATTCAAAATGTTGAACCTACCATACTACCTTTTCTAGAGCATTGATAAAATGGCCTCACTTGTCAAGAAGAAAAGCTATGACCACCAAATGTCGAGCCTTTTTCACCACTTTTTAATCAAAATGATTTTCTTATATCAGCTAGAGCAACAAGGGATAGCTTGGGAAACCTTCATCTCACATAATGTGTTTACCAATCCCCGAGCCTTCATTCAACAAAATTTACCTTCCACTTCACAATCATCTACCTCCACTCCTCCATCATCCCTCCATGTGCCTCCTCCACAAAGAATTTCACCTCCTGTTTCTTCTCCTAATATACCTAGTGGAGAGGCTAACAGTAGCCTTAATGAAGAACAAATAGATTTCAGCAGTCAGGAAGAAACTGAGACAGATAATGAGGGTCAAGAAGAAAGTAGCAATGGCCAAGAAGAAAGCAGTGGGGGAGAGGATGATGAAATAAGTGAGGAAGAGCAGCAAGATGAGGAGGATAGTCAGTAGAGTGCACAAGACAGTCAAGGAATGAGTCATGACAGTCATGACAGTTATCATGACTGTCTTGACACTAATCATTCTATAAATGACAAAGAAAATCAAAGTGAGGCAAGTGCAGAAGATGTTGATCAATTTGAGGATCAAAGTGATGACATCACTACATTCAAAACTTCCATTGTTACCCCTCTCACATACACATACCACAGAGGGAGAATAGATGTATTTCCTGCCTCTAAAAGGAAAAGGGCCATCTCCTCTCAAACTGCCAAAATATTGGACAAGGGCAAGGAAAAGGTTGAAAATGTTGAACAGAAGGTACAAGTGAGAAGGAGCAGAAGGATCAAGAAGACTTCTCAAGGACCTCTTTTCATTGATCCAGATGGTGAAAATGAAGACCAAGAGATGAGTACTAAGTTGCTTATCTTAGAAAAAGACGCACAACTTCGAGAATGGGAAAATGATTTTGAGAGGGAACAAAGTGCCATATACTATTATAAAGAGGAGCATAAACATTTCAAAGAGGTGAAGAGGGGCCTTGCCCTACAAAATAAAATGGTCAAACATTATGCAAGGACAAGCATGCTTGCTAATGCCAAACTAAAACAGGCCCTCATTGAAATAGAAAGCCTAAAAAGAGCCAAAGTGCATGACAGCCTTGGAGTCTTGGCTGAGGCTTCTCAAAAGGTATCCAAAACCTCTTGAGGGGTCTCTCTACCAAATTTGAGGCAAATTGAGCAACTTTTTGTTTTTTCCAAATTTTGACCCCTAGGAGCGCATCACCCTAGGTGTTACGCACAACATTGGTGCATCTTCAACTCTCCAAGTTTAAATTTTTGGGTTTTTCACATCAACAAAAGTATACCCACAAAATTTTAGATCAATTGGAGCAGTTTCACCCCCTCAAAAGGTCAAAAAACACCTAAACTTTGACCTATCTACCTCCATTTTAGAGCAGGTGTTACGCACAGAGCAGTGTTGGGTGATTTGCGTTTTGAGAAGTTAAATGGCATCCATTTAGCACAACTCAAGTATTTATTGAAATTAGAATCATCAAGCTTTCCAACGAGCTGTCACATGGCCAAATCCGATGTCCGGAAGGGGTCCAAAACTCAGCTACAACAGACCCTATTTTCTGTTGAAATGGTGTTATGCACAGGGACAATCTTTTGCCAAAACGTCAACAAAAGACACTGATTAATGGAAAAAATGGTTTTTTAATATTTTCTTGGAAAAATCACTCCAAATTTGATTGAGTTATGTTTTTGTGTTTTTCATTTATTAGCTTATCTATTATGTGTCTTAGGCCTTGCATGGTCATTAAGCACATAAATGACATTTATGGAAGAAATAGGGTTTCTGGAAGCCTCTAATGTTTCCCACCTCCTCATTTGCTCCATAAATAGAGCATGAGGTTCTTATGTATTTTTTTGGATTTTGATGACTTATTTTGAAGCAATACATAGTCTCTTGGAGTTTTGAAAAGAATTTGATGTCTTGGAGCTCATGCTTGCTCTGATTTGTTTGTTGATGGAGGAGGATTGTTTACATGATCCATAAGCCTGGTTGATGGTAATGTGTTTCTCTTTTGTTCATGTTTTCTAGTTTTTCATTTTGTTTCCATGTTTCTATGTTGCAGTAGGACAAAGAATTTAGACAAAGACATGTTTTCTAATGGCACCTTAGGTCTGTTTGTTCTTCACTGCCTTAATGTTTTCTTGTGCTAGGATATGATTAGAGAATCCATATTTCTCTCTCTAAGGATTTCCTGAGCTTGTCTATTTCTTGAATGGTTTATATCAGTTGGTATCAAGCATGATTTATGGCTAGCCCTGCATATTTGTTTCCACTAAAAACTTTTTTCTTGGAATCATCTCTTTAAAGCATCATTGCCTAGGTTTATCAAAGAAGTTTGTTTCAATCATGCTTTTTGCATTTACTTAGCTGGTTGTTTCAAAGGAACTTTCATAGCTGTAATCTTAGATGTTCAGGATTTTCTTTCCTTCTATGGTTATAGTTATTTGTGCATCTTAAATGTTTTATGTTCTTGATGATGAAATCTATGAAAGTTAAATAAGTTTCTTGCCTTTCTGTATTTCATTTGAAAGTTTGTCTTGGATGATCATCTGCTCTCAGTCTGAAATCAAATGGATTAGGTTTTCCTTATGCCTTTGATTCTTTTTCCGTGCTTATGATTCTTCTAACTCCCTTAGTTTAAAATTATATAAAGGATTCTGGTATGCCCTTTATTAGCTTTGTTCTCAAGCTTAATGTCCATCTCATGATCCTTCAAAACCTTAAATATCCACCAACGAAGTTAAAATTGCCCTGCAAATACTCCCTAATCCATTTATGAACCTATCATGACCTTGTTAGACTCCATTTCCCAATGACTTGAAGTTTTCCTTGTTTCTATATAGTCTATCTAAGCATCATACCCAACCAAAAATAATCAACGAACCCAATACTTTCATAACTAGCCTAAAATCAACCCTAATCAGCAAACAAGTTCACATCTTTGCACCTAATAGAGAGATCCCTCTATGAATCCAGGAAGGCTAGGTCCTTGGATTCCAAAGCTTGGTTTGATTTCACCCCTATCCATTTGTATCTCAATCAATCTAGAAAATTACGAGGAGCTAACATAATGGCAATCATAGTGGGACCTTGAGTCAAAAAAATCCTAGGTATCCCTTAGGAATTCCCAGAATCTCAGTTAAACTTAAAAAATCAACTGATAGCCAAAGAGTAGAAACTAATTGCCTCACCATCCTAGCAAGATGATGACTCAGCTAGAGGATATTCATTGACACCTTAGGGCTACTTAAGGAAACTCAGAAAACCCGAAATAGTCCCTAGATTGATTTTTGTCAAAATTTGGTGGTGGACCATTATATACATACCCTCAAAAATACAAAAACATCCACCTGGCAACTCCACTAGCCTCTAGTAGACCTTTTTCCTTTCACTAGTCCCATAGGCTTGCCTAGGGTTGTGTCAAATCAGTCCAAATCAGTTTTAGGACCTAGTTATACCTTGTGTGAGTAAAATAAACACTAAGAAAGGTCAGCCTTCCAAAGACAGTCCCAAACATTTTAGCCTCTCTAATTTTTGAATAAGAGATCTGGCTTCACAAAGGATCATTACCAGATCTCACCTGGACCCAAATCCTCCTACCATAGTTGATGACCCAGAAAATATTTTTTGGCAAACTTCTAAAGCTAGAAACTTAACCACTGTTAGGACCATTCATAGAGCAAGATCTGCATTGGAACACCTTACAATTTTGCAAGATCCTTAGTTTGACTTACACCATACCAAGAACCTATTTAGGACCAAGTCACAAAGTAGGGTTGACCAAGCTAACCTTGAGCCCATAGATTTGTAGCAAAGCTACAGAAGAGAAGCCTCTCCTTCCACTCCACCTAACTTTCAGCTTCTCCATCACTTTAGCTTTTTTCATCTCAAGTCTACTCAAAATCAGTTTTCTAGTCCCAATACCTTAGCTACACCCATTCATACCACCATTGTGCAAACTACCACATTCCATCCTACTCCACCACACACAAAACCTCCCCTTGTAAATCAGCCTTTGTTTCCATTTCCTCCCATCATGGCAGCCTGGTATGCTCCTCTGTCTCTACCATAACCACTATTACCTTTGCCAAATTATTATTATTCCAAGATCCCTCACTTCACAGGGACTGAATCTATTACTGCCCAGAAACATGTAGATAGAATAAATGATGCTTTTGACTCCATGGAGATAGAAGAAGAAACCATGCAAATGAGGATTTTTGGCTAGAGCCTAGGAGGAGAACCCAAGAAATGGTTTAAAAAGTTAGCTCCCAACAGCATACATGATCTCCCTTCCCTCTACCAAAATTTTATAAACAAATGGGAAATCAAGAAAAACCCCCTCCAAATCCTTTCTGAATATAACAATCTTAAAAGGAATCGGGGGGAAAGTGTTCAAGACTATTGCACTAGGTTTAACAGTGTTTACAATGCTCTCCCACCTCACATGAAACCTCCCCAAGGCTTAGCCTTAGTGAAATTTCCAGAGGGCTTTGATGCTGACATGGCCTATCAACTAAGGGAGAGATAACCCCTAACTCTAGAAGACATGCAAAAGGGGGTTGTGAGTGTAGAGGCCAACTTGATCGATAAAAGAGATAGGATGAGATCAGAAAATAAAGTAACCTATAAACATGAAACAACACCTTCAACCTCCTCTTATGACACCAAAATTGACTCCCTAGTTAGGACAATGGAGAGAATGATGGAAAAAATTAGTTTAAATGAGAGAACACCTCCTAGGAAAAATCAAGCCAATCCTCAAAATAGGATTAGGAATCAGAATTTTAGAAGAGATCCTCCCCAAATTAGACAAAGAGAGAATGACCAACAAATTAGACCCCCTTTCCAAGGGAACTATGTAGATGAAGAGGAAAGAGAGCTAGAGTAGTTGAAAGAAGACCATGTAAATGTCATAGGTTTTGTTGATGAGGATAACACTTTTCTTACCGAAGAAGAACAAAGGATGTTTTCTTCAAAACCAAATGAGAAATCATATGAAGATTTTGAAGACTATACACTAGGATTTGAGAATGTCGTAATGGAAGTCCATAGGAAATATGACCTTAGGAGCAAAAAGAATCAAGATGTTCCTAAAACAAATCAGCCAAACACTACTATTAGGAAGACCTTTGAACATATTCCTAAAAACACAATAGAAAACACAAATACTATTGCTAAGAAAGCTAATATAAACAAACTAAAAAATAGTCAACCTAGTAATGATTCAATCTGCCCTAGTACTTCAACTAGTGGCCTTGAAAAAACATTGTTGTCGAAACCATCAAATCAGAATCAGCAAATCAAAAATGTAGAAAATTTTATGGCTGATAAACTTGATATAAATGCAATAAAGACACCTCTTCCTTTCAGATTTGAAGGAGAAATTTCCAAAATCAAGATAAGCATGCCTCTCACTAAATTGGTAACGCAAGAGGTATATAGATCCCAGATTTTCAAAGTGTTAAACATACGGAATGATACCGACACTTTAAACTTAACTAATGATAAACCAAAGTTGTTGTTTGGCCCTGAAGTAGAGGAAAAATATCAAGAAGGAGTCGTCCCTCCTTTCTATGTCAGTCTGAACATACATGAAAAAATTATGCATAATGCTATGCTAGACTCCGGTGCCTCACACAACCTCATGCCAAAGGTTGCGATGGAGAGATTAGGCCTATAAATCACAAAGCCTTACAAAGACTTGTACTCTTTTGATTCAAGTAGGGTTGAGTGTCTAGGCCTAATCAAGGATCTGTGTGTCAATCTGACACAAGTCCCTGCTAAAAGTCTAGTCATGGACATAGTTGTGGTTGACATCCCCCCAAAGTATGGCATGCTTCTGTCTAGATCATGGGGGGCCAAACTCCAGGGTAGCCTTCAAATGGAAATGACTTATGTCACCATCCCAGTCTTCAATAAAACAAGGAGGTTGTACTAGGAATCCCACATGAAAGATATGATGAGTAGCATAGATAGACCAAATAATACACTTGTTTATTCCATACACATAGACCTTGATTCATTCATCTTGTACAATGAAAATTATATCAATAAACAAGTAAATGACAATGAAGGAGAGCTAAACCCCCCGGAACAACTAAACCAGCCCTCTAATCAAGAAAATGACACCCAAAAATCTAGTAGCCCCAAAGTACAAAACAGTGAAAAATCTGAAATTGACACCCTTTGGCATATGAGCTTTGATGGAACTTATGGTAAGGTTGGCTCAGGAGCTGGGGTTTGGATCCACAACAAAAATGAAGGCCATTCCTATAGGCTAGATTTTCAATTCACCAATAACATTGCAGAATATGAGGCTCTTCTTATTGGTTTACACTTACTTAAAAACCTCAAAGCTAAGAAAATCTTGGTTCAAGGAGGTTCAGAACTGATCATCAAACAAATAAAGGGAGAATATTCAGCCAAGAACCCTAGACTGAGAGAGTATAGGAATGTTGCCCTAGATCTTCTCAAAACCTTTGAGAAGTATGAGCTCACTTTCATCCCTAGGGCCCAAAACTGCCTTGCCAATGAGCTTGCTTTTGCTGCCAGCAATTGCTCTTTACCCTATGAAAATAAACAATGCCTCATCAAAGTAAAAAACAGGCCTACTGTGCTAAACAACTTGAACCATTGGCAAGTGTTTGATAGTGATGATCAAATAGATGATTTTCTGCAATCCAAAAATGAATTTGCAAGCACAAAACAAAGTTTAAGATTTGAAAGAAGTAATTTTGCTGAAAATGAAACTCCAAAAATAGAGTTGTCCTTTAATGATGATATAAACCACATTCAAAACCCTTGTGTTGCAGAAATTTTTGATAAATCAGATCAAAGAGAACTTGAGATTTTGCAATACAAATATGACACCTTGCTAAGAGGCCTTACACCACTAGAAGAGTTGTTTGATTTTAATGATGTAGCTAAAAAACCCAAGATGGAATCCACTGAAACAAATGTAGAAGAATGTAATATTGGAGGGATGAAAGAACCCAAAATATTCAAGTTGTCCAAAACTCTCCCTCCTCACACAAACCAGAAATACATTGAGCTTTTTAAAGAATTTAAAGATTTGTTCGCCTAGGGGTATGAAGACTTGAAATCCTATGACACTAAAATAATCCAACATAAAATTCGTCTCAAAGAAAATCAGAAACCATTCAAAAATAAATTGAGAAGAATTAACCTCCTCTTGTTACCTTCAGTTGAGAAAGAAATCAAAAAAATGTATGATGCTGGGATCATAGTCGCTTTCAGATACTCAAAATGGGTGTCCAACCTTGTGTCAGTTAGGAAGAAGACCGGGGAAATTAGGCTTTGCATTGACTTCGGAAATTTGAATAGGGCCTCCTTAAAGGACAATTACCCCTTGCTTAAAATGGATCACATACTCCAAAAATTAGTTGGCTCACAAAGAATATCATTACTAGATGGCTTCTCAGGTTATAACCAAGTTCTAGTCTTTCCAAGTGACCAACTCAAAACTGCTTTCACTACCCCTTGGGGTACATTCATGTATGTTAAAATTCCATTCAATTTAATGAATGTAGGGGCCACTTTCCAAAGGGAAATGGACATATATTTTTCGGAAGACATAGGATACTTCATAGTCATATACCTTGATGACATCACTGTCTACTCTAAAATTGATGAAGAACACTTAGTCCACTTGAGAAAAAATTTTCAAAAGTGTAGAAAGTATGGCCTATCTCCGAATCCTAAGAAAAATATGTTTGGCCTTCAGGAAGGAAAACTCTTAGGCCACATCATCTCTAAAAAAGGAATCAAAATAGATCCCAAAAGGATAGAAGTCATCTTACAAACTAGCCATCCTAGAAACTTTAAAGAGTTGCAATCTTTCATTGGAAAGATTAACTTCCTAAGAAGGTTCATCCCCAACCTTGCTGAACTCCTAAGGAATATCACAAACATGTTGAAAAAAGAAGTAGAAGTGAAGTGGAATATGGAAGAAAAACAATCTTTTGAGCTAGTAAAACAAGCACTCACACAAACACTAGTCTTAATCAACCCTGACTTCACCAAGGATTTCTACATCTTCTCATTTGCATCTCAACATACTGTGGCAGCAGTATTATTGCAAAATAACATCATGGGGCAAGAACAACCCATAGATTTCTTCAGCAAGGCCTTGAGGGATGCTCCTCTAAAGTATAACATCATGGAAAAACAAGTCTTTGCCTTAATCAAAGCGTTGAAAGACTTTAGAGTTTATATTTTGCGTTCACATGTCATAGCTTTTGTCCCACACACAGTTGTCAAAGACATACTTAATCAAGACCCTAATGGTAAACGGGGTAAGTGGATTGCTACTATCTTAGAATATGATTTAGAAATCAGACCCGCTAAATTGATTAAAGGACAAGGACTTGCAAAACTTATGGTTGAATCAAATTTCCAGGCTTTAGACATAAATATGGTTGATGTGTTAGAGGAGACAGAAGAATTTATAGCTCCATACATTGAATAAATGTTTTTAAATTCATCTTGGTATGCTGATATCATTTATGTGCTTCTTTAACTCAATGCTCCTCCCTCTCTGTCAAAGACTAAAGCTAGATTCTTAAAAAAAAAGCTTTAAATTTATGCATTTTAGATAGAGTGTTGTACTAGAAGAGTTCTGTTGGTTTTCTACTTAAATTTTTTCATGAAGATGATGCAGAAAAAATCATGCATGAATTACATGAGGGAGAATGTGGAGGTCACCTCTATTGGAAGACAACAGCCAACAATATCCTTAGAGTTGGTTACTATTGGCCTACCCTTTTTCCCGATACTCACAAACTAGTCATGACTTTCCATAAGTGCCAAATATTTGATGGCAAAAGAAAACTTTTACCTTTGCCCTTACATCCCATCAGTGTTGAAGCTCCTTTTCAACAGTGGGGTTTGGACTTCATAGGAGAGATTCATCCTACCTCATCTACCCAACACAAGTGGATCCTCGCTACCACTGATTACTTCACCAAATAGATAGAAGCCATCCCTTCTAGAAATGCCACTGACTCAGTCATTATAAAATTCCTTGAAACTAACATCTTGTCCAGGTTTGGCTGTCCCAGAAAGATCATCACTGATAATGTTGTTGCCTTTACATCTAAGAAAATGGTGGAATTTTTCTATAAATATCACATCATACTAGGCCACTCCACTGCTTATTACCCACATGGTAATGGACTAGCTGAGTCCTATAATAAGAGCTTGGTAAACATCATTAAGAAGCTCCTAGAACAAAATCAAAATACATGGCATGGAAAACTAGTGCATGCACTATGGGCTGATAGACTAACCACCAAGAAATCAATTGGTATGTCTCCCTATCAACTAGTGTATGCCATGGATGCAGTTTTCCCCACCTCTTTGGGAGTTCCAGTCATGAAACTCCTCCAAGAGGTACAATCAAAAGACAATGACATGCAAAGAAGACTGAACCAAACCATTCATTTGCAGCAGTCAAGGGAGGAAGTTTACAAAAGAACACAAGAAATACAAGACAATATCAAGAAAATTTTTGATAGGAGAACCAAGGCAAATGATTTCCAAATTGCAGACATAGTTCTGAAATGGGATGCAAGAAGGGAAGACAAGGGAAAACATGGAAAGTTTGAAAATTTATGGAAAGGCACTTACATCATTCATTCAGTTAGAGGTAACAATGCTTTCTTTCTGCAAGAGCTTGACGAAGCTGAAATATTTGGAGGTCCTGTCAATGGAAGGATTCTCAAACACTACTCTTGTCAAGATTCCTGAACTTTGCATATAGTACTCATTGTACATAAAACAAATTGATTAAGAAATAGAAAGGAAAAAACCCCTAAAAAATAAAAAAGGAAAAGAGGGCAGGTTTTGGAAAGAAAAGTACAACCCCATACCCAAAAATAGTGAAGCTGAAAGTGTGCAAGTCTAAATGCCATTACTTGTTTTTAAAAGAGAAATATTGTTCAGTCATATAGCCTAATCACGGTTGAACATTTTTTCAATTTATTTGCAGATAGGTTAGTGAAGGGGAGAACTTTTCAAAACATCTAATCTTGACTTGTCAATAGGTGTAGATTAGGAATGAAAGATGTTGGTTCCACATGCTCAAATCTGAACCAAAGAGGAAAATAGGGATGCTTAACAAATGACATATATTTCCCTTATGTTTCCTAAGTTTTCTTTGTACAAAAATAACACTTGTGTGCAGCTTGTTCTGATGCCACGACTCATGGTAAGTCAGATTTCCTAATCCTGGTTTACCATGCTTTCAATTTCATGTTAGTAGGATAGAGAATAAAATTTTTCAAATAGCTCAATCTTGACAAATAAGTAGACTAGGTAGAAAATAAAGAGAGTTCATTAGCCTAACATGAACTCTTAGAAGAAATAAGGGTACATCTAGATAGTTTGATTTTTGTTTTCAAAAATAAAAATGTCAAGGGTTTGCCAGTTCAAGTGCACCCAAGGAAGAAAAAAATGTTAGGCAAGTAGGTTGCGTAGGTAGAAATGATGCTGATATAAATCATGTGTTTTCAAATTACTAATATCACAGCCTCAAGCAAGCATCAACAAATGAAAAATCTTCCCAATGGATGAGGCACTGGTCTCCATAAAAATCGAGAACTGAAGTTTTGGATAGCTCCTGAAAAGGAGCTACCCTCCCCAAGTGGAGCCACTGTTAGTCATCAGTGATTTTTTCCTTTTGAGATGACTAAATATTTGTCCTAAGATTTCTTGAAAAAAATTTCATGAACATTGTGAGTTCAAGAAATCTCACTTCATTCATTATCCCTAAGATAAATTTTTCACTATATTATCATCTTGTCTAGTCATGCCCAGTATATCGCTCCCAAAAGACCCCTCATGGGCTCATGCCATCCATTTTTTCACCATGTCTTGTCCAACTTGGCCTAAAAATCCTTTGTTTTTGTTTTTTGCCTACTACCCTCCACAACCAACTAAGGTCACTTCTTAAAGCAACTTTGTTGTCCTTCCCAAAACACCCCAAGCATTGATGATCTCCAGCTATCTTTATAAACTCTTTAGACAGATCAAGAACATTGGATTTTGAATCTTCAATACAATTTTTTACCATAAACTCTATCTCACACTTTATTACAACCCAGTTTTTTTTTAGGTTTTAGTCCAAAATCCAAGTCCACTAGCTCACCTAGGGTTTCATTAGTCCTAGGGTGGATTTGGTATCCTACAAATCTCTATTTTTACCTACAAGGAGACTGCTTCCAAAAATAAAAGATACAAGCAACCTTGTCTAAAAATAATAAAGAGATCCTTCAAGGAAGGCCTTTTGTCCGAAGCATGGGTCTATATAAAGGGACAACTTCCCCTTGCTCACTTTCCTGCCAGGAGGACTAAAAAGCCATCATATCAGCTATGAGGTAAGGTAAAAGGGGGGAAGATCTTCAGTAGAAAAGAGACAGCAGCAAGCATATGTTTCAAAAGATCAGGGTTAGCAAATGTTTTTGGCCAAAACAAGGAATAAATTCTAGCGTTAAAAGGGAAAAATTTACTAACCCCCCAATGCACAATTAGAATGATAAAAGAGTTTTTATAAGTTTTTTAGAACTTAGAATATAACACTATTTATCTTTTTCTAAGCAGCCCTCAAACCTAGGAAATTGAAAGGAAATGATTAAATGATCAAAAAATGATAGAGCCTCCTTCATTACAGCATATGGCTACCAAAGATTCCCAAGTCACCTCTCTAGGGTTTGTCAAGAACAGCACTGTTTCACTAGCACTGAAGAAGAAATGGCAGAGAGTATCAGTTTAAAGGGGAAAATCTCACCAAAGGGTAAAAACAGAGGTTTTAAAAAGAAGATCAAAAGGTTGGACATAAATTGTTGTCAAAATTCCCTAAGAAGCAAGTATACCCCTTGTTTACATCACAACAGTGAAACTCCTAGTAAGGACTTTTTGTCGAAAGACTATTCTGCAAAAAATATGATCAAGACATAAAAACCACTTCGTATAGCTGACAAAGGTGTTTTTCTCATATAAATAATGTCAAGGTCAAAGGAAAGGATGTTTCAAACACAGAATATCAGTTAAAGGGAGAAATGACAAAAAGGGATGAGTTTGTTGTTTGTAAAAATGATAAAAGTCAAGAATAGGTTCTTTTTCCAAAAAGGATTGAGAGGAGTAAGCCTTGATGACTTTAGGGAGATTTTCAAAATTAAAGGGAACCTTGAGAGGCCCTCAGCAATGGAGAAAAGCAAACTCTTCAATCAACATGCCACCTGCACCACCAAACAGTCAAAAAGGCATAGTGAGAAAAAGAAAATAAACAAGAACATTACCAAAGTGGGTTTTGTCTTCTAATTTATTTTTCAAAAGGGTTATAAAGGCCTTTTGCATATTTCCCCCCGCACCATTTTTCATCTCCAAACCCAAGAAATCCATTGAGAGAAGGTTTCAACAGTTTCTAAGCAAATCGGTGAAGTTTGCAGGTGTTACGCTCCTGGGTCAGTGTTACGCACCTGGCTCTCAGTGTTATGCACAGGAAGGGTGGTCGCAGTGTCATTTAACACTGCGTTATGCACCCAGGACCCAGTGTTATGCACCTGGGCCAATGTTACGCATGGAGACAGTAGCTGCCCAACTCCTACTTGTTACGCATAGAGAAAGCAGCTGCCCGACTCCTCACCTTCAAGGCCTTTGAAAAAGTAGAGATACGAGGTTGGTGATTTGTTTTCTTACCTCCCAAGCTTCATTTTCCTAAGAAAATTCATATTCAAGGTCTTAAATAAGCCAAACCCTAAGCTGCATTACAATCAATTTTAAAAACCTTTGGTTAGGGTTTGAAGGAGAAAATTGTTATATGTGCCAGAGGAGGTTAAGTGACATCAATCAAACCTCTTAAAAAACACTGAGTGCACCCCTGGAGAATTTCACCTTGCCTTCATTTTCTCAAACTTTGCCCTCACTTCACTCATTGCAACATTTTTAACCCAAATGCCCTCAAACAATTTTTTAAGAGCTTTTCTGTGCTAAGAGAAACAACCACCATATCTAAAATAGAGATTCGCACAAAAAGTGATCAGATTCAAAGATCTACCGAGCCTCGGTACAAGGGAGGGAGGGAAAATAGGTTTGAACACTTAGACACAGTTCAGATTACCTCCTGTCCCATGATCCTTTCATGCTTTCAGAATGTTGGGTGTTATCAATTTTGTGAAAGGGTCAAACAAGTCAGCAGCCATCCAAACTTGACTAGGTTGTTTTTTTTTAGCTTAAAGATCCATCAAGTTAACCTAGCCACGGTGCAATTTGAGCTCTCATCTGAAATTATTTCCAAAGAAAAAGGTATACCAAACATTGGTGAAGTATGGTTCAAACAAAAGAAGTTGGAGTTGAGTTATTATGAGCCCTACTTGAAACCCAGCTATCAACAAAATTGCAAGATTTTTTTCCCTTTCTCCCAGTTGCTAGAGAGGTATGCTACACTGATGAGGCAAATTATCAGGTGTTTTACCTGTGAGGGGAGATATTCTAGAATCTACTCATATCATATAAGGTTTCTAATGCATTTCACTAAAGTCAAAATGCTGAACCTACCATACTACCTTTTCTGGAGCATTGATAAAATGGCCTCACTTGTCAAGAAGAAAAGCTATGACCACCAAATGCCGAGCCTTTTTCACCACTCCTTAATCAGAATGATTGTCTTATATCATCTAGAGCAGCAAGGGATAGCTTGGAAAACCTTCATCTCACATGATGTGTTTACCAATCCGTGAGCCTTCATTCAGCATAATTTACCTTCCACTTCACAACCATCTACCTCCACTCCTCCATCATATCTCCATGTGCCTCCTCCACAAAGAATTTCACCTCCTGTTTCTTCTCCTAATATACCAAGTGAAGAGACTGACAGTAGCCCTAATGAAGAACAAATAGATGGCAGTAGTCAAGAAGAAACTGAGATAGATAATGAGGGTCAAGAAGAAAGCAGCAATGGCCAAGAAGAAAGCAGTAGGGGAGAGGATGATGAAAGAAGTGAGGAAGAGCATCAAGCTGAGGAGGATAGTCAGCAGAGTGCACAAGACAGTAAAGGAAGGAGTTATGATAGTCATGATAGCTGTCATGACTGTTTTGATACTAATCAGCCTATAAATTACAAAGAAAATCAAAGTGAGGTAAGTTCAGAAGATTTTGATCAATTTGAGGATCAAAGTGATGACAGCACTACATTCAAAACTTCCATTGTCACCCCTCTCACATACACATACCACTGAGGGAGAAGACACGTGTTTGTTGCCTCTAAAAGGCAAAGGGGCATCTCCTCTCAAACTGCCAAAATATTGGACAAGGGCAAGGAAAAGGTAGAAAATTTTGAACAGAAGGTACAAGTGAGAAAGAGTAGAAGGATCAAGAAGACTTCTCAAGGGCCTCTTTTCATTGATCTAGACTATGAAAATGAAGACCAAGAGATGAGTACTAAGTTGCTTCTCTTAGAAAAATATGCACAGCTTCGAGAATGGGAAAAGGATTTTTACAGGGCACAAAGGATCATATACTATTATAAAGAGGAGCATAAAAATTTCAAAGAGGTGAAGAGGGGCCTTGCCCTACAAAAGAAAATGGTCAAACATTATGCAAGGAAAAGCATGCTTGATAATGCCAAACTAAAACAGGCCCTCATTGAACTAGAAAGCCTAAAAAGAGAAAAATTGCATGACAGTCTTGGATTCCTCACTAAGGCTTCTCAATAGGTATCCCAAACCTCTTGAGGGATCTCTCTACCAAATTTGAGGCAAATTGGGCAATGTTTTGTTTTTTCCAAATTTTGACCCCTAGGAGCGCAGCACCCTAGGTGTTACGCACAAAATTGGTACATATTTAGCTCTCCAACTTTACATTTTTGGGTTTTTCACATCACCAATAGTCTACTCACAAAATTTCAGATCAATTGGATCAGTTTCACCCCCTCAAAAGGTCAAAAAAAACCTAAAATTTGACCCTTCTGCCTCCTTTTTAGAGCAGGTGTTATGCACAGAGCAGTGTTGGGATATTTGATTTTTGAGCAGGTAAATGGCATCCGTTCAGCACAACTCAAGTATTTTTGAAAAGTAGACTCATCAAGATTTCCAATGAGCCGTCACGGGGCCAAATCCAATGTCTGGAAGGGGTCCAAAACTCAGCTACAATAGACCCTATTTTCTGCTGAAATGGTGTTACGCACAGGGACAATCTTTTGCCAAAAAGTCAACAAAAGACACTAATTAATGGAAATAATGGTTTTTTAATATTTTCTTGGACAAATCACTCCAAATTTGATTGAGGATTTATGTTTTGGTGTTTTTCATTTATTAGCTTATCTATTATGTGTCTTAGGCCTTGCATGGTCATTAAGCACATAAATGACATTTATGGAAAAATTAGGGTTTCTAGAAGCCTCTAATGTTTCCCACCTCCTCATTTTCTCCATAAATAAGGAATGAGGCGCTTATGTATTTTTTTGGATTTTTATGACTTATTCTGAAGCAATACATATTCTCTTGGAAGTTTGAAAAGAATTTGATGTCTTGGAGCTCATGTTTGCTCTGATTTGTTTGTTGATGGAGGAGGATTGTTTGCAGGATCCATAAGCCTAGTTGATGGTGATGTGTTTGTCTTTTGTTCATGTTTTCTAGTTTTTCATTTTGTTTCCATATTTCTATATTGCAGTAGGACAAAGAATTTATACTAAGACCTGTTTTCTAATGGCACCTTAGGTCTGTTTGTTTTTCACTGCCTTAATGTTTTCTTCTGCTAGGATATGATTAGAGAATCCATCTTTTTCTCTCTAAGGATTTCTTGAGCTTGTCCATTTCTTGAATGGTTTAGATCAGTTGGTATCAAGCATGATTTATGTCTAGCCCTGCATATTTTTTGCCACTAAAAACTCTGTTCTTGGAATCATCTCTTTAAAGCATCATTGCCTAGGTTTATCAAAGAAGTTTGTTTCAATCATGCTCTTTGCATTTACTTAGCTGGTTGTTTCAAAGGACCTTTCATAGTTGTAATCTTAGATGTTCAGGATTTTCTCTCCTTCTATGGTTATAGTTATTTGTGCATCTTAAACTTTTTCTGTTCTTGATGATGAAATCTATGAAAGTTAAATAAGTTTCTTGCCTTTTTGTATTTCATTTGAAAGTTTGTCTTGGATGATCATCTGCTTTCAGTCTAAAATAAAATGGATTAGGTTTTCCTTATGCCTTTGATTCTCTCTTCATGTTTATGATTCTTCTAACTCCCTTAGTTTAAAATTATATAAAGGATTATGATCTGCCCTTTAGTAGCTTTGTTCTCAAGCTTAATTTCCATCTCATGATCCTTCACAACCTCAAAGATCCACCAACCAAGTTAAAATTGCCCTGCAAATACTCCCTAATCCATTAATGAACCTATCGTGACCTTTTTAGACTCCATTTCCCAATGAATTGAAGTTTTCCTTGTTTCTATCTAGTCTATCTAAGCATCATACCCAACCAAAAACAATCAACAAACCCAATACTTTCATAATTAGCCTAAAATCAACCCTAATCAGCAAACAAGTTCACATCTTTGCACCTAATAGAGAGATCCCTCTCTGAATCCAGGAAGGCTAGGTCCTTGGATTCCAAAGCTTGGTTTGATGTTACCCCTGTCCATTTGTATCTCAATCAATCTAGCAAATTACGAGGAGCTAACAACACCAACAAAGCGTAACCTCGGCCAAGCCTAGGATAACATGCAGCCTATGTGATCTGAACGATCACTGAGTCAACCAATGCAGAGAACTCAAGCCTCTTGCAAACACTCTCCACATAGTCTCTTCTCTCCCTCAAAAACTTCTCTCCAACCAAGAGAAGATCATGCGCACTTATTTCCGGATTTGTTTGCACTTTCATCATACGTTTAAGTGTGTACATATCCCCAGGATGAGAGCGGCACAAACTACGTTGATTCTACACTCCACTAAAGAGGTAGACGCACCTAAGCCAACAATACGTAAAGGGAATCAGAAGGCAAACTGAGTCTACGACCAACCCTTTCCAAGCATCCACATCAGGAATAATGAGTAGCATAGAATCCCACACTATCTACTCCATTGGCTCAGTGATACGGTGCACCATCTGCACTGGCCAAAATCACACACCAGAGTCATGCCCGCTAATGGGCAGGCATAATTTCCACCAACCAGAAATCGACCATCCTAGTGAGGAACCCAACATTGTGCTCATACAGAACTCCATTTCCGAGATTATTCCCCTGCCAAACATCGATGACACAATCCACCACATACGATTTGTATCATCGCATGCCAAATATAGGATTACCGTCTTCCCCTTGTCCCAGGATTTCCACCTTAGTCCTGTCGCAAAAAACCAAGGTACCTAGTATTTTTTCATTTATTTCCTCAAAATCCCAAATTTTCATGCCACCATCGAACTTCTCAATGACACCCAACCTCTAGAGTAGCACCTAGTACAACTAGATCTTGTCGACAAAAATCAATGGCAATCGCTGCAACACAACGAGGCCCACAAGAAAAGGGTAAAAGCATCATTCGACCACCACATCACCCCTCGCTCATTCACCGAGGGAGAATTAGTCCTCCTCTATGATGTCACAAAAGAGGCCTTAGGGCCAGGAAATTTTGAAACCTTGTGGAAAGGACCCTACATCATTAAACACTGCCTCTGACAGGGGGCATTCATCTTGACGGAATCGGACGGGACTTGCTTCACTAACCCCGTCAATGGCCTTTGCCTCAAGAAATTATACCCAAAAGGGCCCCAACGGCCCTTCCCCTAGAGTGAGAGTACACAAAAACCCAACCACTCAAAATTTTTTGACCCAAAGACTTATTTAAAAGTGCTGAAAGTATCACCATGGATCACCAAAACAAACCCTATTTCAGATTTGTCGATGGAGCATCAAGATGGTCTCAAAATTTAGCCGCATATTCCTGGGTCACTTACCGCCCTGACTTATCACCACTGTGTTCAAATTGTGTGTGTATCGGTTCAGCAACAAACAATCAGGAAGGATATGACATCGTCATCAGACTTATGTGCAACGCCCTCCATCGGGGACTTCGCCATATGCATATCTACCATAATTCCCAGTTATTAGTATCACAACTAGACCAAACATTTGAGACAAGAGATACACATCTGTTTAGAAAATATTTGTGTGTCAAAAGATTAAGACAATTTGACTATATCACATTTTCACATGTACCAAGGGGTCAAAACCAAACAGCTGATTGCATAGCTAACAATATCCTAAACTGGAGTGCATCTCGAATAAACCATCATACATAAAACCAAAAATATAGATATCCATCAGCATAAAAAAATACATAAACCGAAAAAAGTGATACATCGTGTAGAGCCACAAAAAATATCTCTCATATATATTTCAAAATATGTATATCTGAGTACAAAAAATAGTGTCGTTGGCCCAATTTCCAGCCCAAAGATACAAAAGCCATCAAAAATAAGAGAAGAATCCTTATAACGGGTGCTTTCCCTGTGTAAAAAACTACTCTAGGGGGGTGCCCCCTCAAGAGGGGCACCTAAACCCACCACTTCTCCCAGTACCACCACCAGAGTTTTTGTCGCAACTATGATCACCACTTGATATAGAGTGGGCCGATAATCCCTCTCGCGATCCATCATTGTCTCTAACCAACCCTCCCCGAAGTCATCCATGAAACCTTGAGCAGGCATACCCTGGGTCAAGTAGTCCACTCGACCCCAGAAGTCCTCAAGAGCAGTCACCTAAGCTGTCAGTTCTGCAATCCGTGCCTCTGCTATATCAACACTAGCTTGCTCGGTCGCAACCTCTCCATTTGCTGAGCTGCTGCCTTCCCCAGAAGGGCAAGCCACCACTAGGTCCACCCACACCACCACCTATTCCACCTACATCACCTCCTCCCTGACCACCCCAAGGTCATCGCGGAGGATCGTGACCCACCAGTCGGGCCATGGGGCGACCCACCTCTCCAGCATCTACACGAGTAACCAAAATAATTTCAGTGTCACTAGCGAAACACGTAAGTACATACATACTCAAACAAATGTAGGAAAAAAATATAACACGTACCTACAGGTCCTAACCAAAAGGGAGACCCATGTCTGGGTCACCCTGGAAGTCCATTCCCGCATACGGGTATGGCAAGAACATCTATGGGTTGGCCTCGAACCAGGCCTCTATCATGGCATTCCAATAACGCCCCACCATGCCACCACCACCCTGCGGCATCACCAGATCCCACCTCCTCATATGTGGCTCCCGTGGCCCCCCAATAGGCACTGCCACCACGAGCCTCATCAGCACCACCCTCTCATACATGATGCTACATAGGATACTGGTGTACGAAAATGACTTCGATCCACGTTGGACCTTGTTCAATTGTGACACCATACCATCAAAACAAAAGCGAGCGAAGTCAAAGAAATGCCTCAACCTCAGCTAGTGCAACACTCCAAGCTATGGGCCAGATGCCCGATGCGGAGCCACCGACCCTGCCAGTCATACGATCACTACTAGAGCACACCGCTCTGCCACATCTGTAACTAATGCAATGTTGTTGAATCCCTCGGTAAGAGGTGCCCCCCCGTAATGACGCCTCCAAAATCTATCCAAGTTCACTCTCCTAGAGGGGAGTGGGTACCTTAGCGCCTCACCCTGAGGCAGTAACCCGGTCACAAAGTAGATATCCGTCTCGGGACAGATCACCGATTTTTTCCCCTGCAACACAAACATTTTGTGCCTCCTATGGCAGTGTTGTATAATGTAGCGCAGTAATCGGTCCTGTGACCGAAGAAACTCATTTTCAGCAAACTTTAGAAGGCCCCATGCAGCCAACTGACGTCGCGCCCCAGCATCAACAGCTAGAGCGGTCCAGATCTCGGGCCAATCCCGCTCCCTCCACAATAACCTGCCATCAACACAGGTACCCACCAGTACAGAGAAAAAACCCAAAAAATAGACAAAAAACCAAAATTTTTGTCACCTCGGCCTTTGCGCGCCTATCCCTCAGACAGGCGCGCTTAGTGCGCACCTGTATTTTTCACAGGCATGCCTAAGGTGCTCTAAAATTGGGGAACAAAGCACCCTCGCGTGCTTGTCCCTCAAAATTGTGTGCAAGGAAGGCGCGGTTTGGCCCAGATCGCCCATGAAATCTAGGGAAAAAGTCACCTATAGTCCGTACAAGCCTAATTTGTACAGACCCTGGCACCATCAAATTGTAAAAATTAAAATGCAGGACGTCGTGTAAGTTACCTCGGCATAGTATCGCTAGTCCCTGGTACACGGGCTAACCGCAACAACAAGGAATGCTACGCAAACACCTTTGACCTCTCAAGCCTCAACAAGTACAAAAGAATTGAATAAGGGCCATATTCACCTATTTATCACCCTTTTCAAAAACTTCGGAGGGACATAACGAGAGATTAGAAGGTCCATTCTGTGAACTGTAAGTTTCGCCATTATCAGTACTCCATGATGAACGGAAGCGATACCACACATTCGCTTTCTAGAAAAAATAATTTTTCAGCACTGGCAGGTATGCCCTCTCTCATCTTCCTTTTTAAAGCTCATGCCTTTCAATAATATTTGATGAAAAGAAGATGCTTTCACTTGAGGTAGTTGTTTTTGTAGGAAAAACCTGCAAACCATTCACAGCACCATCTACTGAAAATTCCAGAGCAGGTATCATTCTACCCCCAGCATGATAAAGTCCCATAAAACTTTGCATATCCTGACATCATTTCTTCATCAAAAATAAACCATAGGGTCCTCATATCAAACCGTGTTTATCATCACCTCACCCTACACATGATAAACATCTGCGTTGGTCGGTAGAGCCTCCCCTCCATGGCACTCATCACCCAAAGTAAACCATATATCACAGCAACAGTGACGCCATGGCCATACCACTTCAGTTGTGAAAGCACCTCGTGCCCACCCATTCATCATGCATAAGGTCAACTTTACCATGCAAACTGAAACCCCCTTCCCAGACGACCAGGTTGTACAAGTAGATAAAACGTGCACCACATTTGGCCCACCATACCTCCACCAGCATAATCCCATCTGTGACACTTTTTCATCCGCTTCATCAACCCTGCACATGAGACCAACCAATGGGACCACCACCCCCAGCGAAACACCTTCCTCATGCCATCAGTGAGCGAACACTTTCATGTTTTGTGGTATCCGTATATGTGTTTTGTATAAACCAAACCCCATTATTTTATTCTTTTGGTCAATGTACAAAGACCGCAAATGGTGCACTTCGCCCCTCCACCCTCGTATTTCATCTTTTCTCCCATGGCAGCAGTCCCTGATCCCCCTTGGTCGGAGTATTTCACCCCCACGTACGCACTATCACGATATTCATAGCCAATTTACACCCGCCCTGGAAGTCCTACCGACTCCAGGGATTTTTCCCTTCAAAAATAACTATGACTGCCGCCAAGCTGCTTAAGTATACTCTGACCTCGGACCACTGAATCCCCATCATCAGTTTTCAGTCACCACTCGCCAACATGCCTATGTTAAACCCACCACATCCAAGTCCCCTGATCTGAAATTGTGAGAATAAACTATTTCTCATACAGAGATGGACTGTAGGGGCATTCACCGAATGTTTCACCTTTCTAGGAAAGGATGAATCCGGAGGCTACCTGGCCCTCTACAGACTCTGCCTAAGGAAATAATATGTAAACACAAATATCAAGATCAATGAAAGTATTTAATTTTTAAATTCAAAGTATTCATTGATTTGTTTTGAGTGTGAATAAGCAAGAGTATATGTTTTGCAATTGGAGTGTAGAGGTTTGATGAGAAAATAACAAGTTTTGTTTACTGTATAAACTGTTTTGGAAATAACATACTTATGAAATTTTACTGTTTAAACTATCAGAATCTGGAAATAAGTAGCCAAAATACAAAGATGAACAGCAGATATTTGTTTAAGCGGTTCACCCCTCTCTTGGGCTACCTCCGCTGGTCCAAAAGCCTCTAATTAGGCTCAGTCCTCTTTTGATTAAATGCTTCAAATGAAATTACATCTGTATAAACTCCTCTAATGGAAAAATAGACTGCTAAAACAGACTCAGAAGATCCAAATCAGTATAAAATGACTACAAATTCACCTCCATTAGAGGAAGGTAGCCCAATGCAGCACTCTTTCCCTTTGGCCCTGATGGCTCCACTGTTAAAATCGCTGTAAAATTCGCAGATAGAATGCCCTGATGGCTTTGCAGACACCTCCAACAGCTCCAGAATGATCTCTACACCCAAAATCAAAAAAAAAATCATCTTCAAAGACCTCTCCTAGTAGAAGTTATGCCACATTTACTAAACTGCCAGTTTCACCTTGAGAAGCTCCACCAATTGTGGAGAAACTGTAGATAAGGCCGTCAAAATAGTGGTGGCGCCAAGATAGGCGGAACCACCAACTAGCCGCGCGGTTTAAACGTCTGGTAATAAGTGTTATGGTTATGCACATCGTGCAATCACATGCATGGCGGTCTTTGCAACTGTTTCAATAAATACCAATGTTTATAACGAACCCACCATATAACACATAACACGTAAACAAACAGTTTAAACCGCCCGTTTACATAGCGCACCGAGCCATTTGGGAGAAGGTTCCGCGCCGGAGGTTACATGGGAAGGGGGTTGGCCCCCTTTCGGGCCCTGCCCATAACATTTCAAACGTTAAATATAAGCGTTTTGGCAATGGTTAAACAACACGGAACCATGGTCCAACGGTTAAACCGTTGGTTTGTTATCCGCCCGGTCGCTGGTTCGAATCCGGCCAGAACACAAAAATTTTGATACGCCATTCCAACTCCATCTTGGGGCCACGTGGCGGCCTCCGGGCTAGCCACGTGGCGGCCTCCGGGCTAGCCACGTGGCGCCTTCTCATTGGCTGCCAACAGAATATTCCCCAAAATATTATGTGGAATATTCCACGAAATATTCCCAGAATATTCTGTGGAATATTCTTTTTTTAATGAAATTTTCAATGAAGTCAAATTTGGCATTTTTAATTGAAATTGAGAAATCTTCAAACTTGAATAACTTCTGCATATGGCGTCGGATTCGAGTGTCGTTCGCGGCGTTGGGATCGTTTTGACGAGCACTTTCCAGTCGATCTATTTTGGAGTCATTCTAAGCAACTTCATTTTTGAGCATTTTTCTTCAAGAGACTTGATCTCCTGATCACACCTCCCAAATGGGAAGCTTTTGGACCCTCAAAAGCTTTCTGATTACTGAAATTGATGATGTGGAGACTGATTCTCCACTCTTCCACCCTTGAACAGCTGAAATCTACCCGATTTCATTAACTGAAGCTTTTGAGAAAATGACAACCTGTCTCTGGAATCAACTGATCTACCATTGCTAAGATTGACTGAGTCATGATGCAAAAGATTAAAATTTGCAGAACAGCAATTGTACTTTGCAGAAAATAAACTTTCTCTACATTGATCAAACTTCCAGAAAGACTTAAAACAACCTTCACCATGCAAACTGTTCCCATGGCGAATTGTACCATTCTGAAACCAACTTTTTCCCATGCTGAATTTTGTGTCCTTCTTGCTTGCACTGCTTTGCTTTGACACTTCATTTTCTGCATTGGCTGACCCAAAAGGTAATTTGTGCAACACAACATCATCTTCTTTCAAAGACGAAATGTTATCAAACTGAGACAAATCATTAGCAACATCATAAAATGGTAAATGCTCAAAATCTGGTCGTTTCAACATCAACAAAGTTAGACTTTGACTTGCATTAACCAATCTTTTCAATTGACCTGCATGGAGTAAAGAAGATTCCATCTTCTTCTTGTGAGCTCTCACAATGTACTCTTTACCATCTTTGAACAAGTGATACTTGTTTTCATGGCGATGAAAGATGGCCTTCCTGTCAAAAAAATAAGGACTTCCCAAAACAATACCTGAGATATCAAGCGGCACCACATCAAGTTCAACTGTGTCAATAAAGTGTGCAGTTATTGCAAAGCGCAATATGCACTTTCTTGAGACTTGCAAATTAGCATCCTTGCATATCCATCCAAGTGGATAAGGCTTCGGATGTGGAATGGTCTCAAGTTTCAGCTGCTTGACCAAGTCTTCAGAAATAAGATTAGCTTGTGACCCACTATCAAACAATGTGTCAATTTTTGTATGTTTGGAAATTACCCTCACATGGAAAAGCTCTATTCTCCTCTTTTCATCATGAGTATCTTTGTGACAATTCAAACAGCTAGAACTAGGAATTGTGTCTTGCACCACTTCTTTCCCCTTAGTGTTCTTTAAAACCATGCCTATGCTTTTTGTCTCATCTCCTGAGTCTGACCCTAAGTCTTGCTCAACTGTTGCAACAGTTTTCTCCTTTTCTTTGGGCTTGTTTTTGTTCTTGAATTTTTCTGGTTTCAGTTCAGGATGAAGCTTCCAACAATGATCTTCATCATGACTAGTCTTCGAACAGTTCTTGCAAAAGAACTTTCCTTTGTCCTTTCTTGAATTTGCAACTCTCTTCTTTCCTTTGTTTTTAAAAGTACTATCCTCATCAAAAGCATCAAAAGCATTCTTTCCTCTAGCTTCTAAATGTGTAGCCTGCACACAGACTTCATCTAAGCTGGTAGGATTAAACATTAGGATAGTATGTTGCAGATAATTGTGCAAACCACCTATGTATTTCAATAAGGTGTCTTGACTTTGTAAGTCTACTCCAAGTAGAAGTGCTCTCCTTCTAAACTCTTGGGTATTATCTTGAACATTTTGACCTTTAAGCTGCCTAAAATTTTTCCAATTCATGATTGCTTTCTGAATATGAGCAAGAGGATAAAATTGTTTTTTAATGGCTGTAATAAACTCATTCCATGTTAGAGTTATCTTACCATACTTTTTAATCTCCTCTCTAGTCTTGGCTTCCCACCAAACCAAAGCTGCTCCATCCATTCTCAAAGAGGCTAATTGAATTTTAGTGTCATCATCATGCAAATTCTGGATTCTTAGATAGACTTCTAGCTGTCTTATCCAATTATCCAATTTCTCTGCATTAACATCACCATTAAGCATTGGCAACTCAAACTTCACATCAAGCTTTAACAAAGGATTTTTAAAAGAGGTTTTTGTTTTATGTGACTGATTAACAGAAGTAGAAGAGGATGATGTGGAGGAAGAGGATGACGATGGAGATGAAGGATCACCATTTCCTCCATTCCTTTTCTTAGACTCATCTTTGTCTTTCTTTCCTCCTGAAGAATCTCCTTCTTCTCTTTGGTTTCTAGACCCTTCTCCAGCAATCCTATCATTTCTCTCCTGGTATAGGATTCTAACCATCTCAGTCAAATCCAAGAAAGCTTTTCTAAAGACTCTTTCTTCTTCCTTGGGATCCATTTCCTCATGGACTTCTCCTTCTCTGGATGACATGCTTGTGGCTGATTCTAAGGCTATGGAGGATGAAATAGAAGGTGGATGTAATGGCACTCTAGCCCTCCTTGGTTGAGGATTAACTTGTTCTCTAACCAGTTGACCTTCCCCTCTTTGCAGTTTCAGCCTAGTAAGCATCAAATTTTGCAGACTAATACAATTTACTTGCACAAATTTCACAATATCTTAAGAAAAACCTTGAGCTCTGATACCAACCTGATCTGAAATTGTGAGAATAAACTATTTCTCATACAGAGATGGACTGTAGGGGCATTCACCGAATGTTTCACCTTTCAAGGAAAGGATGAATCCGAAGGCTACCTGGCCCTCTACAGACTCTGCCTAAAGAAATAATATGTAACACAAATATCAAGATCAATGAAAGTATTTTGTTTTTAAATTCAAAGTATTCATTGATCTGTTTTGAGTGTGAATAAGCAAGAGTATATGTTCTGCAATTGGAGTGTAGAGGTTTGATGAGAAAATAACAAGTTTTGTTTACTGTATAAATTGTTTTGGAAAAAACATGCTTATGAAATTTTACTGTTTAAACTATCAGAATCTGGAAATAAACAGCCAAAATACACAGATGAACAGCAGATATTTGTTTAAGCGGTTCACCCCTCTCTTGGGCTACCTCCGCTGGTCCAAAAGCCTCTAATTAGGCTCAGTCCTTTTTTGATTAAAGGCTTCAAATGAGATTACATCTGTATAAACTCCTCTAATGGAAAAATATACTGCTAAAACAGACTCAGAAGATCCAAATCAGTATAAATAGACTACAAATTCACCTCCATTGGAGGAAGGTAGCCCAATGCAGCAATCTTTCCCCTTAGCTCTGATGGAGTCACTGTCAAAAGCGCTGTAAAATTCGCAGATAGAATGCCCTGATGGCTCTACAGACCCCTCCAACAGCTCCAGAATGCTCTCTACACCCAAAATCAAAAAAAAACAGATGCGTCTTCGGAGCCTCTCCTAGTAGAAGTTATGCCACATTTACTAAACTGCCAGTTTCACCTTGAGAAGCTCCACCAATTGTGGAGAAACTGTAGATAAGGCCGTCAAAATAGTGGTGGCGCCAAGATAGGCGGAACCACCAACTAGCCGCGCGGTTTAAACGTCTGGTAATAAGTGTTATGGTTATGCACATCGTGCAATCACATGTATGGCGGTCTTTGCAACTGTTTCAATAAATACCAATGTTTATAACGAACCCACCATATAACACATAACACGTAAACAAATAGTTTAAACCGCCTGTTTACATAGCGCGCCGAGCCATTTGGGAGAAGGTTCCGCGCCGGAGGTTACATGGGAAGGGGGCTGGCCCTTAGGGGCTGGCCCCCTTTCGGGCCCCGCCCATAACATTTCAAACGTTAAATATAAGCATTTTGGCAATGTTTAAACAACACGGAACCATGGTCCAACGGTTAAACCGTTGGTTTGTTATCCGCCCGGTCGCTGGTTCGAATCCGGCCAGAACACAAAAATTTTGATATGCCATTCCAACTCCATCTTGGGGCCACGTGGCAGCCTTCGGGCTAGCCACGTGGCGCCTTCTCATTGGCTGCCAACAGAATATTCCCCAAAATATTCTACAGAATATTCCACGGAATATTCCCAGAATATTCTGTGGAATATTCTTTTTTTAATGAAATTTTCAATGAAGTCAAATTTGGCATTTTTAATTGAAATTGAGAAATCTTCAAACTTGAATAACTTCTGCATACGGCGTCGGATTCGAGTGCCGTTTGCGGCGTTGGGATCATTTTGACGAGCACGTTCCAGTCGATCTATTTTGGAGTCATTCTGAGCAACTTCATTTTTGAGCATTTTTCTTCAAGAGACTTGATCTCCTGATCATCCTCGATCCCTCATATTGGCGACCCCTCGTCCGGTTGAGGCTTCCTTTTTGTCGACCTCAACATCTTCATTCCAAAAAGGAAGTGGTACCTTGGATCACCCCTCTCCATACAAGGGGCATCCTCGGGTGGCACTGTGGGGGACATCATTGTCCACAGATTTCATCAATACTCCTAACATTTGACTACCACAAAATCCTTCATGTCAGGATGGTATCGTACCTTGCCACCATTGCACTTTGATCAAATCCTTCGAAGACCCATGCCTCCATAAGCGTCTATGTCAACAATGCTTACACGAGAAGGTCCCAGCCATCACTTATGCATACATTACGCAGTTATATGCCATACCAATTTTACACATATGGGTACCACATTCCAACTATCATCAAAGAAAAAATGCCCCTGAGGGCATCAGTAGTTGTCGTCAACAACCGCCAGCATCACTACCATAGTAGTGACACAGAAAAAACATGTATCTGTCAATTTTGTTTAACTAGCCATAGCATCACGAGCATGGGACATGCCCGCCTCATTGAACTTTTGTGCATATATTTTAAATTGTATTTGCTTGCAAGGATCCCTTAGACGTGGTCATTCTTGGAACCGGTGCGGGGTGTTTTCAACTCCAAAGCTTCACGCAGGTTTCTCTCTCTCTGTATGCATGATACAGAAAAGAAACCATAATGTATTTCGGCTATACAGTCCTTCCTAGACCTCACACATTAGGGGGAAACTGTTAACACTAGAAAATCGTACAATAGAAGATGACATTAATTAATGTCAAGCCAAAGGATTTACAGGGCAAGAAGACATTATGGAATCTAGAAACTATTTAAAATCTCAAAGGTTTAAAGGAAATCAAATTTTAACTAGTCATAAAATGCTATTTGCACGCATTATCCTTTAAGAAGAGTGCCTCCTGCACACCTTTTTTCCCGATAAACACGCATTCCTGAAAGTGACAAAATTTCGCTATCTGGGACCACACAAAGCAAAGGACAAGTTACTCCTTACATGAAGCCGCCTAAGACAACCACCAGCGCCTCCTTAGACACTATGTGAGCACATAATGGAATCATACCTCTCCCTTGGCTCACCATCCACCATGTACCAAGGGAGGGAAGGAGGATTTGAAATCCCCTATATAAAGCCACCATTAGATGAAGAATGGTTGATCACATTGTTATGCCAGCCAGAATTTCCCAAGAAATACCAATAGTGTGTGACCCAGAGCTGGAGATAGAGGGGACTCGATTGTTGGCCATCCAACAATCTTAGTCCATCACAACAAAGAGAGAGGGAGACTGCACCGAGGCAAGCTTTCAAAACAACATCCTTGCATCGAGACCTAGAACCATTGTCTAGGGGCCCTTTGGCAAGTGGGTAAATTTTCTTCTTCGTATCAAACGCTTAATAAGAAGGGGCCTAGAGCCATCGTTTGCATTATTATAGTTTGACTCTCTTCAATAGCTTCTGTATATTTGTGTTTTAGTTTTACTTTAATTTGAGTATAAATTTGCATGATTTTTCCTCTATATTGTATGCTTTTGAACTCCACCACTTTCTACCTGTTACATATAGTTTAAGGGGGTAAACCACACCCCTTAAATTGGTGAGATTTTGTACATTCGTGCACCAAATCCACCACAACAGTGGCATTGGGCTTAATTTGATTCCCTTTGTCACTCCCCTTGTCAGGTTATGATTCAGAGTCGAAGCATGCATCTGATTCAGACCCTTCATCTTAGACACTAGTGTCTGCTTGGCTCAACACTCACTTTTGTTGTGAGTGGAGCTCTTATGAAACTCACACCACTTTCCCATGTTCTTCTTTCGCTTCACAGTGTTTTTCTTTTCTTGCAGCTTTGGTTGGTTATCGTGGGCTGCCCCACCTTGGCTTTGTCCTTTGTTCTGTTGTTTGGGGGCACCTTTCCCTTGCTTCTAATTCTCAAATCCAAAGTCTCTCTTATTCTATTTGAACTTCTGCACAATCTTGCATCATACTGATATGCTGCACCAAGTGAGGAGATGTCGAGGAACTCCATTTCATCTTGAATGTATTTGTGTAGACAGCTGTGGTACTTCAGCACCAAAATTTTCTCTGAATATTTGATACCCAATTTTGTGCATGGGGTATGGAACAAATTCGTCAGCTCATGCACATATTGACCCCTTTTCTGTTGTAGCGTAGTCCATTGTATGTACTTGTCCTCATGGCTTCCCACAAGATAATATTGTTACTTGATGGCATCTCAGAAAGAATTCCAAGTGGTTGCGATTGAAAACATAGAGGGTTCCCTCTCATCCTTTTGCTCACAGTAGGTTTCCCACTAGTCCTTGACATGGGGGGCAACTTTGAGGAGTGAAAAAGTAATCTTTTCCTGTCTGGGAAAGTCATGAACCAAGAAATACCCTTCTAATAGATTCAACCATCTATCTACGATGTATGTATATATTTGGCCCTCAAATATGGGAATGTAAAATTCTACTTGTAACTTAAAAGGAGTAGCACCTCTAGAGTGGTTGCTGGATGTAGATGCACCATCGGTGGGCCGTCGTTGAAGAATCTGGGAAAATTTATCCATCATCACGTTCCTTTGTTTCTTGAGGGCCTCCTCGAGAAATATTTTGATAGGATCTATTGCTCCCTCATCTTTCTTTTCGTCCCCCATGGGTGAGCCATCGGGGTTTGCGAGGATGATCTTGCAAAGGTTCAACCAGATTGAGCCCTAACTCCTTATACCCCAACCTTGTTGGGGACATGGAAAGAAGGATCGAGAAAGAGCATACCACTTTGATACCATTGATCCGAACTTATGCAATAACGCAATAAAATACAGAAATATACATAAACATGTAGATTCAGCAGAAATAAAACTTCAATTCATTAATATCTCATAACTAAAATATGTTTACAGACATAATGGAATTAATAAACTATCTGGGGCGTTGGTAGCTTATCTCTAAGAATATATGTGGTGGCTACATGCCTCTGAACTGTGTTACAATGAGGCTCTAAGGCCTATTTATTATTGAGAAATAATGGAAAACCCTAAACATCAAAAAACATAACCCTAGCAGATGAAACGCTAGACTATGGGCCCCATCGGGTTAAATTGGTACATCAATTTCCTGGGGCTGAAACTATGGCATATTATCTCTGTTTGATGCACATGATACCTCGTTAGAAATATCTATCTGAGGAATACAACTACTGATAGTGAATATTTAGTCTGTAACTCATATTCCTCGAACCTTTCATGCCCAAAAAATTGTCATTCAGGGCCTCAAAATGGCTCTAGAAGTTCAGGACCCAAAATACTACCAAAAATAGTAAATTCTGCTACAATTAAGGAAACTGAAAAACTAAAAGAAATAATGGTGGGGGTCCAAGTGGAATAGGCGGGTGGCCACCAATATCCACCTAAATGAGATTTTATCTATCATTTTCATCTCTTTCAACTTTTATCATTCCACAATCAACAACTTTATGTCCAAAGATATGACATTTATAACAATGTCCATAAAATAAATAGGCATGCCATTTGTTGGAAATATTATGATTTTGTGCATGAGAGTACCTTGGATGTATGTTCAATCAATTCATTCTCCACTGATGATCTCCTCTTTGTGCTTCTGCCTTTTTGTTTTCATTGACTTTCTCCTTATGCTTATTTTCATAACTCTGTGAGTGTTTGAATCTTGTGGACTTGAAATTCATCTTCCTCATGGTATATTCTTGTTTCTTTGAGTATCACGGACCTTTTATGATTCCATAGGGCCTTTGACTATTTAGAATCTAGTCTATTTTTCTTTTTCCTTCGGAAAACTTCTCATTTCGACCATTCTCAATCTTTATTTCCTCTGGGTCCATTCTTAGAGAGACAATCTCTGCCTCAAGACTTTCATAGTTCTATTCTCATTCATGAATTAAACCTTGAAGTACTTATTCCTTCCATTTTTCTTCTTCTAGTTTAAATTTCAAGGACAAAATCTCATCCCTGCATGTTCTTGAGATTGTTTCCTTTCTTACCTTGAGAAGCTTATGTTTTAACTACTCATTCTCTTATTCCAATTTTTCGCATGCTCCTTGTTTTTCTTCTAGAAGATGGACCGAGCTATATTTTCTCTTAATAGCCTCTTAAATTTTTTATTTTTGATAAAAAATAAATCTTCATTATTTGAGTTATACATACCTTCTTCAGCATGTTGCAATAGTTCCTTTAGCAGTGTATTCTTCTTCCTCGCTTTCTTTATCTCATCAAGAGCATTGATGAGTTCACCTTCAAGGTCAACTACTCCTTATTATTCTTCCTCCTCTTTAGAATCAACAATACATTGTTTCTTGGAGTTTGTTCCAAAGGCCATCAAAAGATACTTATCTGAATAATCCAGCTCTGAAGAGTTTTCGCTATCTAATTATGGTGCTGAGCTATGTTCCTTGGAGTAGAAACCCTTCTTCTTATAGAACCTCTTCTTCTGTTGAATCTGAGATTTTTTTCCGATATTTCTGATCATCTTCCTTTTAAGTAATTTCTTTGTAGGGGCATTTAGACAACAAATATCCCACTCTTCTGTAATCAAAGCATTTAAAGAGAAGCTTCCCTTTATATTTACTTGATCCATGCTTTATTTTCCTGGCCAACTAAGCCAACTCTTGATCAAATTCGCAATTGGAGCACTCTTGAGGTTTTTTGAGCTCCTTTCCATTTTTGGATACCTTGAACGTTGCTTCCTTTTATTATGACTTCTCTTTTCCAACTCTCATCTCATAGGTTGTTAGAGTACCAAGCAACTGTTCCATCTTGATATCTTTCAAATTAGTCATTTCTTCAATAGCTAAAAAATTGGAATTAAATCTCATAGGCAGAGATCTTAATATTTTTTGCACAATCACATATTCTTTTACTTCTTCACCAATCCCTCATATCATATTAGTTACCTCATTGGCTCTAAGGAAGTATCCTGCTAGGATCTCTTCCTCACTCATTATTAGGCTTTATAACCTCATTCTAAAGGTTTGCAGTTTGGACTGCTTAACCTTGTCATCCCCTTCATGACTCTAGGTAAGCTTTACCCACACCTGCTTAGCAGATTTACAATGCATAACCTTTACAGGTTTTGAATGACTAAGACTAAAGAGAATAGCATTCTTGGATTTAGAATTATTTCAATACAATTTCCTACCATTTGCATCAGTGGGAGGAATGTCAGGGACATTATAGTCTACCAGTACTGAATTCAAAACATATACACCAATTGAAATTAGGTATGCTTCCATCCTTACTTTCCAGAACGTGTAGTTTGTCCCATTGAAGACTGGTATTCTTCTTAAACAAGACTCTTGGTTCTCTTACATAATTCCTTATATATATACCTTCCGTTGGTTAGACTGTTCTTGAAGGAACTTGGCTCTAATACCAATTGTTGAAATAAGGAATTACTGAGAGGGGTTTAATCAGTAATTGTGTGGTTTCTTTTTAAATTTTTATTTCAATATATACTTACTTCATCCCATTACAGTCTGTTACTTGTGAGAGTATTTATTCATAAATAAAATGAGTAGTAAACATGATCATTCATATGTTCTAAAAATGTTCTCATAATCAACATACACACACATTGGCATAGGTATTTTTCACATGGAAACTCAAAGGGTGTAAACCACAAATTTTTTGTTGTTTTAAGATGTAAATTAAGCATCCACTTAATTACATCAGTTTTTTTGTGAGAACCCACTCATTGGAGAAACTGACCCCCTTTTAATAGTAAGCACCAACTTGCCATGATAAACCAACCTCTTTGAATGCAGACCACCACCTATTGTTTCCATTGTTCTACTTTTCATACAATTTTTAAACTAAAAACAGAGGCATTTACAAATAGGAAAAATACCAATCCATTGTGTCAATGATCCGGATTTATGTAGGAATGCGACATTACCATAAATATAAAAATGCAACGGAAATAACACTTCATTTCATTAATATCAAAGAATTGAAATTTGTTTACAGACAAAATGTAAATAAACTAGCTAGGGTGTGGGTAACTTATCTTTGAGAAGAGATTTGGTGGATACAGGCCTCTAACCTCTATGTTAAAATGAGGCTCGAAAGCCTATATATTATTGAGAAACAATGTAAAACCATAAAAATCCAAAAACCTAACCCTAGGAGATGAAAAACCAGAATCTGGGCCCCGTCGGGGTAAATTGGTACATCAAATTTCTGGGGTCGTAACTTTGGCATACTATCTTTGTTTGACTCACATGATACATCGTTAGAAAGATATATCTAAGGAATACAACTATTGACCACAAATATTGATTCTAAAATGGACTCATATTATTCAGAGGTTTGATGCCCAAAAATGGCTCCGGAAGTTCAGGACCCTAAAAACTACTAAAAATAGAAAACTGTGCTATAATTAACGAAACTAAAAAACTGAAAGAAACAATCATTGGGCCCCAAGTGGAATAGGCGGGCGGCCACCAATATCGACTTGGATCATTCCTCCCCCATTATGAAGCAATGTTTCCCATTGCATTGAGTTCCTCCATGAGATGAGGAAACTTCTGCTGAACTTGGTCCCTGGTGAACCACTTGCTTTGGTGCATGAGTTGGCTAGCTTTGAAAACCTGATATGGTTGGATATTATTTTGGTGAGATTTCTTGATTTTCATGTCCATGGTACAATCTGTGGTGACCTGTTCCATGCAGTTTGGGTTTAACTCTATTGGTGTGAGTTTTTCTGCAATGTGAAAGGTGTCCTGTAGAGGGGAGAAATAGGGCCGAAGGCAGTCCACATTGAATACTGGGTGCAGACCAAGGAATGGTGGAATACTGAGCTTGAAGGCATTTTTCCCTATAGCCTTGGTGATGGTGCATGGCCCATATCAGAGCGGGTGAAGCTTTTGGTGGGGTCCAATGAGGCGCTCCTTCTACAAATGTAGCCACACTTTGTTGCCCACCTAGAAGTGGTGTGGCACCCGATGTTGATCATATCATTTCTTGTACTTAGCATTGGCGTTGTCCAATATGTCATAAACCTATTGGCAGATGTGTTGAATCTGCTCAATGAATTTTTTCTCTTTTTCAGCTTCAAAAAGAAATCAAATCGTCCTGAGTAACCACAAATGGCATGGCTACATCAATGGGACATAGTGGTTGGAACCCCAAGCTCACCTGAAAGGGGTTGTGGCCAGTTGAGCTGTGGAGAGACCGGTTATAACTATGTTGTACATAGGGAAGGCTCTCATCCCATGTGCGTGGATTCTTTGAATTATACATGCGCAGAATGTGTACAATCATCATGTTGACGACCTTTGTCTAGCCATCAGTTTGGGGATGGAAAGCTGTGGACTTGGTGAGCTTGGTGCCCAGCATTGACCAGAGGTTAGACCAAAATGTGTTGAGGAACCTGTTGTCCTGATCTAAGATGATAGACTGTGGGATCCCAAAGTGCACCCACACTTGTTTAAAGAAGATTTTAGCAGTAGCTTCTACTGTGATATTCTTCTTATAGGCCGACATAATGGCCATCTTCGAGAATCTGTCAATAACCACGAAAACACAGTCATTTCTATGCTTAGTATAAGGAAGGCCCAACATGTAATCCATGGAGATGGATTCCCAAGGTCAACTAGGGGTAGGTAGCGGAGTATAGAGGCCTTGATTCTTGATGGTCATTTTGGAAATGGAGCAAGCAATGTAGGATCTGATGTACTTCCCAAAATCCTGTCGAAGGTTCAGCCAATAGAAATACTTTTGAAGTACTACCACTGTTTTCTTGACCCCTAAATTCCCAGTGACTTGATTGTAGTGTGATTCCCAAATCATCTTGTCAAGATCACTTGAAGGAACACAAAGGTGTCCTAGGTTACATAGCAGTGCATTCTGGAGGTGAAAATTTGGAACTTGCGTACCCTCCAAGAGTTTCTTGTATGTGTGGTCGAATTCTGGATCGCTCTTATAGAGAAGTGGCCAATAAGATGTCTCGTGCCTACAAGAGTTGTGAATGGTGGTTAGCGCCATGATGTAATATTCCAAAATGGAAAAGACAGGAATATCGAACATATGCAACATTCCAAATAAAGAAAAATAGGAATATAGCACTAAAATCTAGAAAATTCTGGAAATATGCTACAACTGGAAATTACATCAAGACATTATAACCATGAGCAGAAACAGTTGAGACATATCATTATAAACAATAACAAATATAAGGTACACATTGCTCCAAAGAAGATGCACTCAATCCAACAATAAGTGGTTGAAATACATTAATGAAAATTAGCACTGGAAATGTTGTGTTACTACTACTGTTGGAAATTGCTGCTACTGGGAAGAGGAACCATGTGCGAGAGGATTCTAGAGTGCTTAGAAAGATCTGAGATTTTAACCACGGGCTCTACTCAAAAAACCCAAAAACACCCAGAAATGGTTTGGCCAGATTTTAAATTTGGATTTTCGGCCCTTGTAACTACACCCCTGCTGGCTGACATACGCACTCCTCCTAGGTAACTACTGATATGGGGCTGAAATTGTGATATAATTATTGCAATAGCACCCAATCATCTCAATACATGAAGGGTTTGTCCTTTCTCTTGATCACCAAGCTAGAAGCTTGAGGTCTAGCTCATCCTTCCTCTACTCAAGTTGCAGCTGCACACTGCACAACTATTGGAATGAACTGCATTGTCAATAGGGATGAAGTTGAAGCCTGCTTCTAGGTGATGGAATATAGCTCATATCTGATGGAAATGATCTCTCCAAAGTGAGGGAAATACCCCTCACAGGATTCCAAGCTGAAATACTTGGAACTTCCCTCCTCCCTTAGATCTTCCTAGCTGAATTATGCAATTCTTGAAGGAATTGTTGTTGCATGTAGGTGTAATATGATGGCATAATGCTGGATATCACAATTTTTATCCTGGTATACATAAATGAAATCACAAGGTGAAATGGTGAATACTCCACCGGTTTCCTAGCTAAAATGCTAGAAACTACCTTCCTCCTCTCAAACCCTAAGACAGAAATGCATAATTCCTGAATATGTATATGCAGAAGAGAGGGGTTGAATGCAGCACCAATTCTGGATGATGAATAGCTGCTCAAAATAACCTTCCCAGAGTAGGCACTCGAAGTCCCCCATGGGTAAGGGTGGGATTCCCACTTGAGAACACCCGTGTGCTAAACAGCAAACCAGACTTAGCTAAACTGCTGCAGCGTGCAAATAATGTCAAACGAAAATACAATATCAAATTGCATACTACTTTGATTTGATGCCCTCATCTTCCTTATATGGTTGTGAGCCTTCCCTAGCCTTGGCCCACCTCATAATTGTGTTTCACATGTGGCCACTATTCTCCATGAAGACTGTGATGTCTCTCCATGATCTCCATGATCTCTACAATTAATGTCCACTCCCTCCATCATGTGTGAATTTAATGCACCACTTCCTCCATCACTGCATCATTAGTGCTCTATGATCTTACTTTTATTCCTCCATTGTCTCCATCATCTTCCTCATTATCTCTCTGTAATCTACACTCTTCCTTCATTAATGAGCTGCTCCACTACTCCATGATGTTGATCTACTATCTACTAACCCACATTCACACAAAAAGGTGGATTTTATTCATCTACGGGGTTTATGGGTCCCTCCACACTTTTATTTACTTAATTAATTGAGAAGAGTAAGAACTCTAATATTCCAATTAACTGATAGAAAATTGGGAATATTACAGTCCACCCTGCCAAAATTTTGCTTGTCCTCAAGCAACTGCAAAAGTGAATGCTACAAAAATCCTCCTCCCTCCAAATGGCATCCTCATATGGAAGCTCTCCCCATATTCTCCATTGTGTAATGAATGCCCAGCTCCATAGCTGCCTCTCTAGAATGTCTAGAATGGCTTTCGATTGTATAGCTAGATTCCTTTCCTCATCAATGTACCTCAAAGTGGTAACCATCTTCTATTCCAAAGCGTCTTCTCTACATGAGACATATGAAGTGAAGTGGTTCCTCCCCCCAAAGGAAATTCTTGACTCTTGAACTATCTCTCCAACCCATGCTACATGGAGTAGGATGTGTGTTGGAACAGGGTCTCCTACAAAGCTGTGAATCTGGTCCATTTTGTATATTTTTTAGTATATTTAGTCTAACGCAGGGGTTTTGGGGTGGTTCAAAGCCCCTAATGCATTATAAGTGGGTCAAGGGTAGACCAAGAGTCTGCAAACCATGGTTTGCGAACCATTGGATGCGTAGGCTAAAGTAGTATAAATAGTTGAACATTTTTGAGTCGATAGGTAGAGAATGAATAGAGATTGAAGCGAAGTACGAATTACTAGATCTGGGTTGGGTTGTTTTGGGTTAAGACTCCTGATGGATGTGTGTGTGGAGATCCTCTGTGCTACCGTGTGCAGACCCTACTGACTATGTGCGCAGGTGGTATTCGAGAAATGTATGAAGATTTTGATACATAATATATGAGAAGTATTGCTGAGACATATGTTGTTGACTGGATCTATTCTGTTATCAGTGATGTGGACTAAGATTATCTGATTAAGCTACGAACTTGTCCATTTTATCTCTATGATATGAAATTATTTACATTTAGTATATTACTGTGATGAGACTATTTTTTCACTTGTTGATTACATCTCTATAATGAACGTGAACTGTCTGTGTTGACATTATTAGCTGCAATTATGTTATTTTCTAGTTATAATTGATGATATGCATGTGGATGTGAGCCCGCTAGAGCAGATCTGATAAGAACTATAGTCTGGTTACGTCTGGAACCCTATGAATCACCCTTCTATGTATATTTGATAATTGCAGGCCTACGTTATTACCTTCTCTCTCTCAAGGTGCGTAAACCTAGTTCCAGTACCCTCCCATACTACTTCGAGTGAGACTTTGACCTGCACAAGCAGGTCACTGCTAAAAGGGCCAGTAGTATAGGGGTTTGTTGACAAAACTTCACCTCCGAAACTGGGTCAGGGCCCCTCGAGCCAACAAATGGTTCCGTTTCTGGGACCAGGAGCATTTTGAGGGAGATATTTGGTAATGCTAAGGTCGTATTGGAAGCCTGAAAAGAAAGAAATCGACAAGTGGTTTGAAAAGAAAGTTCAGTAATTCATTGTAAAAGAAAATCACAGTATGAACTTAACCACAGAGAAGTGGAAAAATAAGTATATTTTCTTGGAAATCTACGATATTTTCTTTGTAACTTTCGCAATCGAGCTGCAGGAGTGGCTCATAAGACTGGTCGATTTTCAGAAGTGTTGGAAAGACGAACGGGTCACACAATGGACTCCAGAACTGATTCGGCAGTTGGAAAAGACTGATAATACCATTACTCGCATGGGAGATCATTGGGTTGACACTGTGATAAGAGGATTTGTGACTGAATTTGCAATCGATCAATTTGTGTCCTACTCAGAAGTGGAGCGGAGGTTCTTCAAGGGTTTCTAAGGTAAGTTTCTAAAAACTTTACCATTACTGATTAAGATCTTATTATGTGAAAAGAGTATCCTATGTAGCCACACCAAGTGAATAAGCTCAAATCAAAGTGAGGGTACAACGCGCAGTGGTAAGTACTACAGAACTAATCAAGAGGGAGATCGATCTGTCTATAGTCCAGTGAATAATTTTGCTACACATAGCCCTCCATCAACACCATCGTCGAGTCCTTGTAGGGGCAAGAACTCACCTCCGCCACCATCGGAAGACAATATGACTTCACGGATGAAGTTACCCACCTTCAAGGGTGTGGGGGATGAAGATATGGATCGATTCTGGTTTGTCGCATGGTCTGTATGGACTACGCAAAATTTAGTGAGCGATGCTGTGAAAAGAGCGTAGCTATCTCTTGCTTTTGAAGGAAGGGCCCTGGACTGGTACATGGGATACCTAGACCATCATGCGAACACGAGCATTGAGAACATTAAGAACACCTTGAAGAAATAATTCAAGAAGCCTAAGGAATACTCCCAGATAGTAAACGATTTGAAAGATTTCAAACAAGGTCCATCTGAGTCTGTATGGGAAGCTGATCAATGATTGAAAAAGGTAATCAAAGAGGGAGGATTCCAATATGATGATAGGAAGCATGCGGAGTGGTTCAACGCTATGTTTCTGCCCCACCTACGCATACCGATGGGCTACCAAGATATTGAGTTGTAGGAGAAGGCCTTGGAGATAGCAATGAAGCTGGAGGTTGTGCCACGAGACGAAACCCAATTGTGTATCCAACAGATACAAGGCCAGCTAGAAGCAATGCATATGGAGATCCAAAACCTGCAAAAGGGACGAGGAGCGGAGGCTAGCCCTGACAGGTGGTGCATACGATGTGGGGTGAATGGCCACACCAAGGACAATTGTTTTCTATTAGCAAACTACATGCAGGCAGGAGGACCTAGCCCGCTATGCCCTAGAGAAGCTACGGGACCAAGTATGTCAGCACTATCATGTGATGATTTTCGTGTTGTGATATTGCACGACACCAACCACTGCCATTGCCTTGCCACTACTATTCTAGAGGTTAAGCAGCAATGGTGCAGGTTTTGTAGGTCTGTGGGGCATGATGACCAGAACTGTCGTACTTATGATCAAATGATAGATCAAGGAAACCTCTATAGGGTACAGACATATCCTTTGTCACCAATGACCCCTTCTGGTATCGAGGGCTCCCCCGTTAGGGGTAGGGGAGGGGGACGAAGCAGAAGCACGGGTAGAGGAAGAGGCCAACTGATATGTTATAAATACGGAGAGATAGGTCACTTTGCAAAGGACTACCTGAACCCTACAAGGCAACCTTGCAGGTATTGCAAGCAGCTGGACCACGTGATCGAGGATTGTCTGTAATGTTCCCAAATCAGGAAATTGCTACAACAATGAGAATATCTCAAGATATTCTAAAGTTGGAGCTCTAGCAATAAGCAAACACAATAATGGTGCAACAACAACACTCAACTCATATAAATGTGAAAGAAATCCATAGCCTTCTCATTAAATAATAGCATCAACAAATACATACAAGATCTTGAGGAAATGTTACCCAAGATAGGCAATGCTCAGCCTCAAGAGACAAGTACATGAATCATAACAAAACCACTACTACATAATGCATGCCAAGTTATGACAACGCAGTTTTATAGAGCAACTGCATGCTACACATGTAAAATACATGGATAAATCAATATAAGGCCCAATACAACATTGGGAGTGAAGATATTAGCTCCCAAAGACTACCTCATGTCAATCTTGGAAGGATTGGTAATAAAATACAAAAACTGCAAAATGCCGAAGTTGTTGGGTAGCAGCAGCAACTTAAAAATAGAACTAGATGGAGATGGCTATTGATGGTACCCAAACTGGATATGCCTCCTCCAATGGATCTTTAGGATGAAAGGCTGATCCCTTCACCAAAGATCTCCCCCTCTAACAATCTGCAAGAACCCCACTGCAAATGCTCCTCTAAAATAACGCAATCACTGGATGGAATTGCACTGTAGGGCTAGAGAAAGAGTTGGCCTTGATGAAAAATCTGCAATATGCTTTGTAATGCCTCCAATATGATATCTCAAAGGAAAGAGGGACTCCTCCTCTAAAATTAGCTTATGAAGGTGGTGTAGTGAACCCTCACTGCAACACCCAGCAACACAACATTACTCTACTGTAGAAATAACGCTGTCTTGATGGAGGATGCTTGGCCTCAAGCCTGGATGTGAGGAAAATCATAGTAATCCCTTAAGATGCCTCTCAAGAAGGAGAATGAATCATAAACATGAATTCCCCCAGCAATTCTTGCTAAACAGCAAAGAATTCACAACTGTCTGAAGAGACAATTGAGATGACTAATACAAAGCATGAAAAACAATGGTTGCCTTGTCCTCCTTTTAAACAAGTGAAAGCCCCTTTCCATGGGTCCCACTCCTTTTAGGGTTTCCTCCACCAAATAACCCTCTTCCCATTCATACCGCATTGTTTCTCTAAGTGTGTTCCACCTCTTGGCCCAGAGCTGTTGAATTGGTCAAACTTGACCTTGTCCACTTGCAAATAACCATGTTCACACATGAGGGTGTGAAAACCAGCTCCAATGATGATCCCCTTTCATACTATGAGGGATTTTATTGATATTATCACTATGCATGGGCCTCCTTACCCATTTATTCTCCTCCTAGGTGAAATTAGCAAAAATTAAGGTTCCAAATTATTGTCGGAAAATTTTGGAACATTATAGTCCTCCCCTCCCAAATGTTGCTTGTCCTCAAGCAACTGCAAGGACAGAACTGGGAAGCCTCCTCTCAATTCATGGAGTCTATGAAGTGTTTGAGGAACATCTTCCTCATATGGATCCTCCATCCCCCAAGAAATCATCCATACAAAATGAGTTACCTTCCAACTAGGCAACTCCTGGAAACTGTCCTCCACCTTTGGCTCCAACAAAGTAGGTGGGATGAAAATGTGCTCATGGTAGACAATGTAGCCTACCCCACGCTATCCATCTCTCTACTTATGATAAGTGTAGAGAAAGTGTTGATCCTGGGCTGCAAAATACTTGCCCTCTAGTGGCACGATGAAGACTAGATCTCCAAGGATCTCTCCTCCAACGTTGCAAATCATGCTGGCCCAAGTATCTCCATATATGATGAGTTGGAGTCATCATCATATGGCATCTCCTCCATCATATGACTCACTTCAAAAAGTGACAAATGGGTTGTTAAGGTAACCATATCATGTCCCATGTTCCCCTTATAACATGTAGATCAAAACTGTGAGGAATCTCTCCCTCAAAGGACACATTCACCCAATGTGTCTCTCCTCTAATCATGCTCCCAAGGAAAGCTCTAGCAATGTCAACCAAGGGAACCATAAGGAGAATCATTCTGGCTGCCATGTGAAGTAAAGGAGAAGGGCAATGGCCCCTCACATGTAGCCAACGCAGTTTGACTCTCCACTGCCATAGAAAATAAAATGATGGGTAGCCTCCCCACCATTTTCTTGCTACCCCGGTCTCATCACAAATATGTAGAAAGTGAATGATATAATGTGCAATGTGAGTACATTATCCATGAGAAATCTCCTCCCCGTATCCACTTAGGGAGTGATCACCCATAATGGCCTTATGTAGACCACCAAATCTAAAAGGAAGAATATCCTCCCTTTGAGAAAATCCCTGCACAGATATGGTTAAGAGATGCATATATATAGAAAAATCTCTATGCAATCCAATAATACTCTTACCATATGTTTTTCTCATATAAATGGAGTAGCTCATAGATGAGTCTTCCCTCATCCTCAAAGGGAAAAGAGTTGACTGTGCTAACTCCTCCATCTCCTCATGATCCATGGAGTACCTCCTCGAGTTCTTCAAGTGGTCTCTCCATATGCTGAAATATGTATTGTTGAATGCCCTTCAAAATTAACTCCTTTGCCAAGGCAAGATATGCATCACAATGCATGGAAAAGAAGTCTTCATGTGCTGCATGCAACAGCTTCTCCTTGAGACTAGAATATCTAGTCAAAAAGACTTTGTCATAAGAATAGATGACCATATCATCTACCATGTATCTGTCATATCCATCCAGGTCATCAAGAATCATGCATGCACCAAGATCCTTGGAGTACTCTACCAAGAGTTGAGACCTCCAATAGGGATCAATCCTCCCAAGAGACAGCACTGGTGATCTAGCATGTGAAGCTCTCCTCCTGTTGTTGCCTACTACCTTGACATCCCCCATGCCAAATTTCTCCTCCAAACTCTTCACCTCTCTAAAATCCAAGAGCGGTGAACCTAAAGACAAAATGTCTCTCATCAATGATAGATCTGGTGACCTCCGTGGTGGAATGCCTCTATGCAGTGAAACATCAATGTCAAGAGTGGACTGTACATATGGTTGGGCAACTTTTCCTTTGCTCTCATAGCACAATACAGTCTGCCCCCTCTTTGCACTAGCTCTCTGAAATAGAGAAGGGTGTGTGCTTCTCATCACATGATGCTAATCTTCCTCCCTTCCTCCTTCTTCCAGCTGCAATGCTGCACAATCATGTTGCTCACTGATCGTTCTTGGACCTCCATGTATGAGATCCTGGGGACTTCCTTACAATGATGCAAGAATCTCTATAGTGGGAGCAAGAGCTCCTCCTTCCTCTACATGAGGTGCTAGATCAACTCTAGAAATGACACCTTTGTTGCCCTCAGCCTCCTCAACATGAGTGAGCAACCCTCCAATGAATAGATCCTCTTTTGGAAAAGGGATCTTTATGCCTCCTTGTGCCAAAACAAAAGATGAAGGTCTTGCCTCCAATAAATTATCATGCAAGATATCAGCCTTCTTCATAGTTATCTGGAGTGATTTTGAGTCTATGGTTTCCTCCATCACATGCAAGGGTTTTGTCTTTTTTAATGTGTTTGTTTCCTCCACATGTGTTTTAGAATTTCTCCTACCAAATCTCCTCATCAAAGTTCTAATGAACATTGCATAGGAAGAGGTATTTTCATTTTTCAAAGTAAATGACTCAAATAACCACCATGCATAGACCTTACCTCCCAAGTGCAGCGCTGCTACTCTGATGGCTTCATCTTCGAAGATCTGATGCCGCTGCAGAAAGGTGTCTAGCTCTTCTATCCAAGCCCTGGCTGAACAAGTAGGGGAACCATCAAAGATAGATAGAAGAAATCTATCCTCATTATGCTGCTTGCTCCTCCTCACCATGATCTTGCAAAACTCCAGGAAAGTAATATGATCTCTAAACTTCTGAGTTTGAGATTCAACTCATGTAAGAACCCACTAAGATTTCCTTCCTTCGGCATTCCTTCTTCTTCTTCTCCTCTCATGGAAAAACTGGCCATGTGACTATGATGTACATAATAGGTTGTGGTTGCATGCTCACACTCTCTATAAGAAAATCTAGAGTTTTTCTTAGTTTCAAACCCTCTTGGAGATCTTGTACATATCTCCCTCCTTATCTTCTCAAATTCTTCATGAATGCTCTGTATAGATCTTGGAAGAAGCTTTGTGAGCTTATCTCCCTTCTTCTCTCCACATAGTGGAGTCTTCATATTCTCTCTCCTTGATATCATTATGGCTGAGATCCACCAGTTGAGCCAGATATCATGCTCTGATACCACTTTAATGTTCCCAAATCAGGAAATTGCTACAACAATGAGAATATCTCAAGATATTCTAAAGTTGGAGCTCCAGCAATAAGCAAACACAATAATGGTGCAGCAGCAACACTCAACTCATATAAATGTGAGATAAATCCATAGCCTTCTCAATAAATATAGTTGCAACAAATACATACAAGATCTTGAGGAAATGTTACACAAGATAGGCAATGCTCAGCCTCAAGAGACAAGTACATGAATCATAACAAAACCACTGCTACACAATGTATGCCAAGCTATGAAAGCGCAGTTTTATAGAGAAACTACATGCTACATATGTCAAACACATGGATAAATCAATATAAGGCCCAATACAACATTGGGAGTGAAGATATCAGCTCCCAAAGACTACCTCATGTCAATCCTGGAAGGATTGGCAATAAAATACAAAAACTGCAAAATGTCGGAGTTGCTGGGTAGCAGCAACAACTCAAAAATAGAATTGGATGGAGATGGCTATAGATGGTACCCAAAAAGAAATATGCCTCTTCCAATGGATCTTTAGGATGAAAAGCTGATCCCTTCACCAAATATCTCCCCCTCTAACAATCTGCAAGAGCCCGACTGCAAATGCTCCTCTAAAATAACGCAATCACTGGATGGAACTGCTCTTTAGGGCTAGGAAAAGAGTTGACTTGATGCAAAAATCTAAAATATGCTTTGGAATGCCTCCAATATTATATCTCAAAGGAAAGAGGGACTCCTCCTCTAAAATTAGCTGATGAAGGTGGTGTAGTGAACCCTCACTGCAACACCCAACAACACAACATTACTCTACTATAGAAATAATGTTGTCTTGATGGAGGATGCTTGGCCTCAAGCCTGGATGTGAGGAAAATCAGAGCAATCCCTCAAGACGCCTCTCAAGAAGGAGAAGGAATCCTAAACAGGAAATTCTCCGGAAATTCTTGCTAAACAGCAAAGAGTGCACAATTGTCTTAAGAGACAATTGAGATGACTAATACAAAGCATGAGAAACAATGGTTGCCTTGTCCTCCTTTTAAACAATTGAAAGCCCCTTTCCATGGGTCCCACTCCTTTTAGGGTTTCCTCCACCAAATAACCCTCTTCCCATTCATACTGCATTGTTTCTCTAAGTGTGCTCCACCTCTTGGCCCAGCACTGTTGACTTGGTCAAACTTGACCTTGTCCACTTGCAAATAACCCTATTCACACATGAGGGTGTGAAAACCAGCTCCAATGATGATCCCCTTTCATGCTATGAGGGATTTTATTGAGATTATCACTATGCATGGGCCTCGTTACCCATTTATTCTCCTCCTAGGTGAAATCAGCAAAAATTAATGTTCCAAATTATGTCAGAAAATTTTGGAACATTACACTGTCCGATCTTGATCGCTAAGGTGCAGGAGAAACAATAGACACCTACGCAAAATGTGAAAATGGTTACAGTGGAGCCTCAAAATGAGGGACCAGGTATTAATATCATAACCCGTAGTGGCCTAGGCACCGGGGGTGTAATATCCCAAAATCGAGACTGCTAGCAAGGCATGACTTGAAAACGAATTTTCCAGGAATGGCTGTTACAACTCTTGAAATCATCCCTTGGATCCCTTAGATATGAGTATCTAAGACCTAAATCCAAGAGGATATCATAAACAAATCTTTCTAGGTGGGTTAAACAGATCTCCCGCACCTAGTACAGCTTGAAAACTTCCCAAAGAAGGGACTGCAGCAATACAAAAGAACATTGCCCATAAAATAACTCAGTTTTAGATAGTAGTAGCAAGAGGCCAATATGACAGCTCAAAATTAGCTTATACAATAATAAATCAGATTTACAATAGAGCCCAATCAATGTACAGGAGAAAGAAAGAGACTTTTATGGAGAAAACCCCTCTAAAAGAGGTGTTGCAACAATATAATTCACTGTAAAGCCATGACAACGTTATTTTCATGAGTAAACAGCAGTTTTAGGTTACAATTCATATCTAGGACAGATCTTTGTACAAAATATTAGATCAATATTATATTTGTACAGTAGATTGTCTCTATTTTACATCCCCCTTGGGGTTTTTAGCAAAACATGAAAGTACAAGAATAGATCTGAGATCTACTGCAGCAGATCTACAGAATGATTCAGAAATCTTGAAGTAGATACATCAATGAATATATTAGATCTGAAACATACATGGATTATATGGTTAATCCATGGATCACCACAATGTAAGGAAGGCTCCTTTTCACCAAAGATCTCTCCTCCAAATAGTTGCCAAACACCCTGAAACTTCTCACTTGCAAAATAACACAGTCCATGGATATAAACTACGTTGTAGACTTGATGTAGACTTTGGTATGATGCCAATTTGTAGATCTAAAGCTCCAATCAAGTAATACACTCTTGCCAATGGGATAGAAGGCTTTCCCACTAAAAAGAGGCACTAGTATGGTCTAGATAGATATAGACTCCACTTGTTGCTGCTCACAAGGAAAACCAAACCCTCAGCAAGATCTGAGTTGTAGTTGGAAGAATAAGCTTGGCCAAATGCCTAATAGTGGACAAGAGATGCAAGACTCTTCCAAGAGGACCCTCAAGGAAAGAGGTGGGATTCCTGATCAGGAACACCGAGTGCTAAACAACACTATTCTCAGCTAAACAGCCAGAGAATGAGAAGTGTCTAAACAGACAAATCATTTCAATACAATATGTTCAAAAACCCCTCTCATGCTTCTCTCCTCTTTCATTTATAGGATGAAAGCCTTGCAAAACCCTAAACCATCTCAAAGGTTTAGCTCCTTTCACATTTGAAACCTCCAACTAGATCTATGTTGTTCATCTAGGTACATTGCATCTAGACAGTGTTGTAGATTTGGTCCTGTTGACCCAATCAATTGTCACAATCCCTTTTCACACATGAGGGAGTTTTATTAAGGTAGCCCAGATTTAGCCTTGTTCACATGGTCATTGATTTATTTTGTTGTTTAAGGAGTTTAATTTGTCCTCTTGAGGGCTAATAATATTACAGTCCTCCCCTCCAAAATGTTGCTTGTCCTCAAGAAACTGATAAGGTGAGTGTTGCAACTCATCTCCTCCTCCATTGGTGTCACAAATAAAGGATAAGATTCTCTCATAAGCTAAGTGATCACCAAACCATCCATCCATGACTTGTCCCAATAATGTTCTTATGATATGCAAACAGCTCCTCCCATAAGGAAACAATGAATCACATGAAACAACCATGGTTTTCCCAATGCCCTCCCTAAAATATAAGATAGAAAGTACAGGGAGTGTATTCATCCCATAGGGCACATGCATGCCTTCCCTCCTTCCTCCATTCATCTCCATGAAAAGTGCAAGTACATCATCAATATAGGGGATCAAGACAATGTACAAACAAACAGAAATGTGTGTACATGGATGTGGATCATAGTCCCACATGTGGAACCAGCGCAGAGCATCCCCTGCCTGCATCAAACCAAGATGTGGTAAGTGTTTTTCCCACCACTTACTTGTTGCCCAAGCCATCTCACTCTTGCAGAAAATGTGAGATATAATTGGTTCCTTTGGGAAGCACCCGTCAAGAAAATAAATCTCCCTTTGCATATCAAGGGAGTGGCCAAATTTAGAATTTTTAGTGGCCCAACAATTTCCATTAGATTTACATGATACATTGCCCCTTTTAGGAGTCATGGCCTACATACAAATGGTAAGAGAACATTTACAATCAGAAAAATACACTTGCTTTACATGAATAGATTCTTTACCATCAAAGTTACTCATGCACATGGAGTTGTGCATGGACATTTCTCCTCTTTCAAAGGAAGGAAGAGATGGCTGAAATGACTCTTGCATAGAGGCCCTTGGCTGCCTCAAATCCACATAGCTCATGTAATCTTGAAATTTGTGATGTAGTTCCTATCTCAAGCCTTCCTAATCAAAGCTCCTCATGATTAGAGTGTAGATCTTCATTGACTTCATATGGCCGGAAAAGAACTCTTTGTGTGCTCCTTGAAGTATCTTCTGCTTGAGCTTGGAAGCTCTAGACAAGAAGACTCTACCATGATGATAGATGACCCCTCCTTGGACTAAGTAGCCCTCTTCTTGCAACATGTCATCAAGTATCATACATGTGTGAAGATATTTGGAATACTCTGAAAGTAGTTGAGATTTCCAATATAGATATATACTGCTCAACAATGACAGCGCTGATGATACATCCACAGGAATGTTTGTCATATTGTTGATCTTCTCCTTGGCATGCCCCATGCCATAGGTGTGTGTTGGAAGGTTGATCCTTCCATTTTTCTCCTCCCACAGTGCAGATACAGATAGGAGCGTGGGTGGTGATGTTAAGGGAATAAGATCTCCCTTCTCCTTGAGCTTACCCAAGCCTCCCAGTGTTGTAGCCTTGTCTTCTAATGCTCCAATCCTTCTTGGACTCATGAGTGGAGCATCAAGATGTGGGACGACTCTCACCAAATATGAGTTAGGTGGTCTCCCAGGTGGTTTTCCACAAGACAGTGATGCCTCATGGTTCATTCTCCCATGCTTATCAGATTGGATCAACATTCCCTTGCTTCCATAGCACAAGTTCACCTCTAATTTTTGTGTGGAAGTATTCTAAAACCTGGAGACCCCTCTTAGTGGTGTAAGAGTGCCTCTGATTGGAGCATTTGCCCCATCTTCTGATAGTGGACCAGCTAAGTGATCCCTCCTTTGTTCTGTCTCATTGTCTTTTAGCAAAGACACATGCTGCTCATGTCCTCCATATGGAAGAACCTTAGGAAATCCCTACAAAGGTGCAATAACTCCTCTAGTGGAAGCCATTGCTTCATATGCATCTCCAACTGAAAATATATCTCCTCCTATAGTCACAGCGCTGGAGGATCTTCTCTGCTCTTCCTCTCCCTTCTCATCATTATTTGAGAATGCTTCATCATCAAGAGATCCTTTTTCTTGATCTCTTAGTGATGAAGGAACCCTCGTGTCTTTTCTTTTGAGAAAAGAGATCTTGTTGTAGTGGGGCTTTTGCCTCTGGAAAATTTTGCAGCAAATCTTCAACCCCCTCGACAATGTTTAGGACTGGAGTTGGCTCCATTGAATCTTCCAACTTATGCAAAGATGCAGATTTCTTGGGCTTTATTTTCTCTTCCCAAGAAGTCTCAGAATGTTTCTCATCAAATCTTGTCAATAGTCTCCTAGTGAACCTTGCATAAGAAGAGATATTTATCCCCTTTAAGGAAGAGGACTCAAATAGCCACCAAGCATAATCTTTGCCTTGAAGATGCAGCACTGCTACTCTCAAGGCTTCTTCTTCTGACACTTGATGCAGTTGAAATTATGTGTCAAGCTTCCTTACCCAGGACTTGGCTAAGTCTTTAGGTGATACATCAAAAATAGGTAGAGAGAATTGACCCAAAGTGTGCTGAAGGCACCCTCTTCTCCTACTGTAGGTGCTGGATGTTGCTTCTTTGAGTTGATAGAACTCTGGGAAACTAAGTGTTGTGGAGGTAAATCCCCTCTGCGGACAGAGGCGATCCCTACTAGTCCAGACCAAGTCTAGCAACAATCAATCACGCTATAGGGCAGGTTCCTAATTGCAAATAAACCAACTAACGATGAAGGCTTACCTGGAATCCAACGCAGTCGTTGTAGAAGAGGTGGCTCTCCCGTTCCTCAACTCTGGCATATCACGATCCCCACGATCTCTGTGATGGGACACCTGCACATGCGAGAAACAAAAAAAATGCAAGTGTAAAATCCAGTAGATGCAACTATATGTCAGTCAGAAAGGACATAACTCATCATCATAAATAACAACAAGAGTGGAACCATAACCAATAGTCGTTTATTAATAATAAATCAAAGGAAAATTACAACCATAGTTTTGATGCTGAATTCTCCTTCGGAGGGGTCGCCAGCAGAACACGTCTCGAAAAGCCTGTCAAGGATGGGACAAACTTCTCTCTTCGGATCTTGAAAATAGTCTCCTTGCTTGAAATTGGCCTTAAGGGAATTATGGAGGCTCTTGCAGCATAAGGATCTTGGGAACTTGGAGACTTCAAGACTAGCTTGCCATGGAGATGGGCAAGCTTTTATAGATGGAGGAAGAGGAGTGGGGATCCCTATAATCATGGGATTTTCCCTATCATCAAGGAAGCTTCCATGAGAGGTGGAAAACCACTTCCTCTCTATGGAAATCCGTAGCCAAAACTCCCAACTCAAGATAGATATCAGTTCCTGGATCATTTAGGACAAAACTTCCGCCATTTATTTTTTAAAAACACCTCTCAAATTGGCTGGCGCGAGTGCGACTCTGGGACAAAGCGCCAACTGGCACGGCCTCTTTGAAGTATTTTCCCCATTGGCGCGGGTACTGAACTGCCTACTCGCGCCAATGCTAAAAGGGAAATTTTTAGGGTTTTTCACAAGGAGATGTCTTCAGGGCAATGAAAGCTCTTGTTTAGAGGGATGTCATGAAAGTGGTTCCAAGCCATGTCACTGCTCACAGGTCACAAAATGAGCCCTCCAATGTGCGGGACGGGGATTGGAGGGACGGTGACAAATTACTGTGTAACACTAAGATTATCTTTGAATCTCTCTGATAGAGACTGATATTCTTGGAGATAATCACCAAGATATTCCTCCTTTGGTGTTCCTCCCTTTCCTCCTTTCTTTGACAAGAAAGTAGGCATGTTCCAATGTTGCAGATCAGGTTGTGTGGTTGAATGCTCACACAAATTATAGGAAGCACTGGGGCTTTCTTGATGTAATAATCCTTCTAAGGGATCTACATGTCTTTCCCTCTTCATTCCCTGGATTTATTCCTTCAGTTCATGCATAGCTTGAGAAAGAGTTTTTGAGAACTCTTCTCTCTGCAAACTTCCAGATAAAGGGTTTGGACCCTTTACTTCTATGTATTTGATGTAACCACATTTCTTCATCAGTATTTTCCTCCCATGAAAATACATATTGGTTCTTCAAAAGCAAAGCACAGGCTGTGCCAATAAAGATGCTCTGATACCACTGTAATATCCCAAAATCAGGACTGCTAGCGATTCATGATTGGAAAATGCATTTTTCAGGAATGGCTGCTACAGCTCTTGAAATCAGCCCTTGGATCCCTTAAATCTGAGTATCTAAGAACTGAATCCAAGAGGAGATCAGAAACAAATCTTTCTAGGTGGGTTAAACAGATATCTCACACCTAGTACAGCTTGAAAACTACCCAAAGAAGGGACTGCAACAATACAAAAGAACACTGCCCAGAAAATAACACAGTTTTAGATAGTAGTAGCAAGAGGCCAATATGACAGCTCAAAATTAGCTTATACAATGATAAATTAGACTTACAATAAATCCCAATCAATGTATAGGAGAAAGAAAGAGACTTTTATGGAGAAAAACCCTCTAAAAGAGGTGTTGCAACAATATAATTCACTGTAAAGCCATGACAACATTATTTTCATGAGTAAATAGTAGCTATAGGTTAAAATTCAGATCTAGGATAGATCTGTGTACAAAATATTAGATCTATATCATATATGTACACTAGATTGTCTCTATTTTACATCCCCCCCTTGGGGTTTTCAGAAAAACATGAAAGTACAAGAGTAGATCTGAGATCTACTACAACAGATCTGCAAAATGATTTAGAAATCCTAAAGTAGATACATCAATGAATAGATCAGATCTAAAAAATACATGGATTAGATGGCTAATCCATGGATCACCACAGTGTAAGGAAGGCTCCTTTTCACCAGAGATCTCTCCTCCAAATAGTTGCCAAACACCCTGCAATTTCTCACTTGAAAAATAACGCAGTCCAGGGATATAAACTACGTTGTAGGCTTTATGTAGAATTTGACCTGATGCCAAGTTGTAGATCTGAAGCTCCAATTAGCTAATACACTCTTGCCAATGGAATAGAAGGCTTTCCCACTAAAAAGAGGCACTAGTATGGTCTAGATCTGAATAGATATAGACTCCACTTGCTACTGCTCACAAGGAAAACCAAACCCTCAACAAGATCTAAGTTGTAGTTGGAAGAAGAAGCTTGGCCAAATGCCTGATAGTGGACAAGAGATCCAAGACTCTTCCAAGAGGCCCCTCAAGGAAAGAGGTGGGATTCTCGATCATGAACACCGAGTGCTAAACAACACTATTCTCAGCTAAACAGACAGAGAATGAGAAGTGTCTAAACATACAAATCCTTTCAATAAAATATGTTCAACAACCCCTCTCATGCTGCTCTCCTCTTTCATTTATAGGATGAAAGCCTTGCAAAACCCTAAACCATCTCAAAGGTTTAGCTCCTTTCACATTTGAAACCTCCAACTAGATCCTCATTGTTCATCTAGGTACATTGCATCTGGACAGCGTTGTAGATTTGGTCCTGTTGAACTAGTCAATTGTCACAATCCCTTTTCACACATGAGGGAGTTTTATTAAGGCAACCCAAATTTAGCCTTGTTCACATGGGCATTGATTTATTTTGTTGTTTAAGGAGTTTAATTTTTCCTCCTTTATAAAAGTTATGTGCACTATTGGAGAGTTATATATATACCTCAAAACTATAAGACCTTGGTCCTCAATTGTGGAGACAAATGTCCTCTAAAATAACCCAGAATTGTGGAATTTGGACCTAGCCTTAACACCTCAAGACTGCTAGATATGGAATGAATAGAAGTCTTGGAAAGTATTTAGACCATTGGGAGGTGAAGTGTTTTGAAGATACATATTGAATATCATGGAGCAATCATATGGAAGGATGATAGCATTGGACAGTCACATTCTTGGAAACATTTGGAAACTTTAGACAGAGTACTCTTGGAACATTACATTGGACAAGTGAAGTTTTTGAAGAACATTCAGTGGCAAAATTGGAAGGCAAACTTGATAGACTTTATCTCAGTTTTGGATTTGTTCCCTTCCATTGAAGCAGAACTGTTCAACATTAACAAGTGAGGTGAAAGAAAGAAATCAAAGTGCAGCCTAAGATCAGGTAAGGACTTTGAACCTATCCTGCTTTTGACGTACTTCAAAGGAGACTCTTGGTAAAGATACAAAGGGCAACTTAAGAACAGGTAAAGACTTTTAACTTAGCCTACTTTCAACATACTCTTAAGGAAAATGATCCAGCAGTCCTCATGACCAATTTCAGATAGTAGAAAACATTTAAGATTGAACACAAAGCAAGGCCTAAGATCAGAGAAATACTTTTAACCTTCAATGCTTTTGACACTAGCTCATAGGGATCTTAGCAAGGCTGACTATTGGAAAAGGAACCAAGTGGATAGGGCTAACTACAAATCCCCAGTTTCCCAATTCTTCCATCTGAAACCAAACAAGAACATCTAAGAAACAAACTCTAAATTCATACATCAGTAAGCATCGGCAGACCAACATCTTTGACTGGTTAAATTATGTTGAATTTGTTCTTAGATATACAATCAGCAGAAAACATAAAAGATAAAAAGATCAGGAAGCATTAGGGTACTTGCAGTAGTATATCCTAGGAGTGATTACTGATTCTTATCAGCGAATAATGGACAGTATGATTAAACATGAAAGGAGACAATTGCAGTAAGCAAAACATCACCAGTAGTGTAGACCAGGATCCTGTGAATCTACTTGTTCAATTGATGTGCAAAACCAGTCACATACTTTGAGCTTAATGGTTTTTACAGTCCAAAATTTCCTTCCCAGCCTACTAAATTACAAACTACCTAGCTACTTCTCCCAATAACAGTTCTAACAGTCAATACAATCCCAACAACCAACCACTTACAATGTATTTTTAATGAATATTTATAGGTGACTGAGGAGGGGGAGTAATAGAGGATATTGTTGGCCAAATTGAATGAAGAGTTTTAATGTTTCTCGACCTCTGGGAGGTTTTATGGAGAAGAAATGACATGCTCCATACTTTATTAAATGGACCTTTGCTTGTATTTTCACTTTGGCAGTTTTTGTTTAACTTTCGGAAGCTCTAGTAAGCTGACAATTTACTTTTGAGCTACATGTATGCCCATAATATCTCTGACTGCCTTGAAGGTGACCTGTTTTAATGGAAAATAGGACTGCAGGGGCAGTATGGGTCGATGGAAGGTGACTAGCCTCTCTGATTTGGCATGTAGAGGCTTTCTCTATTGATCTATCCTTCATGCTTCACTAGTGCTCTAATATTCTTTGTTTAATTGTTGTTCACTGTGTTTTTGTTATTTGCAGGTGCGCAGGAGGCTTGCATGGGTGGAGGTGTTCATTTAATGAGGAAATCTTGGATCCCTCCCTATACCAAAGACTTGGAACAATCATTCCTGGCTTTTGTGCAAATTTTAAATCTCTGGGAGAAAACCTTTATAACCTTCAAAAAATAAATAAAAGTGAAGAAAACCTGGCGAAAAAGGTTTAGAATTGGCTTTGGAGGTTTGGGGGCATGGTTAAAATGGAACTGTCGATTTATATTAATCGACGAAGATCTACGGCTGAGATCGTTCGGAGAAACACTTGGGAGGAAAGATGGAGTGTGAATGAATTGGTGCGAAGTTAAATCGGAGCCGTCTGATCACACAGACCGACGACTAAGATCAAAAGATAAACAACATTGCGGGGTCAATGGTAAAGGGGAAAACCAAAGTGGTTTTCGCAAAAGGTTATGGGCGATAAGTGGTTTGGCTAAAAGAAATGTGATACGGTACGCCGCTTGACGCGTTTCCTTTTGAATACCGCCCATTTCGCAAAACTTTTGGGGATTAAACTGCAGGTGGAAAAATTTTGCAAAATGCGATATCGGTCGTCGGATTGGATGGTCTAGATCAGATGGTGCGGAAAAACTCTGATGGGGAAAGGTGCACGTTTGATGAGGTCAGCGGGACCCAGGGATGACGTGAGATCTTTGTCGCAGAGCGGGCAGATCAATGGAATTTCGAGTTTAACCCTGATTGTCTAATCTGATGAATGGACGATCCAGATTTAAATATGAGGCGGGGTTATTTGAAAGAGGAAAGGTGAGGAAAATGACATGGGCAGAGAATGAGTGGGCGAGGACCGTTTATCTACAAATATTGACGGTTGACGTTCATTTTAGCATTGAACGTCGAGAAACAAAAAAAAAAAGGAAAAATGCTTTCGCAGAAAGGTTTTTTAAAGCTCCTTAGCGCCCGACTGTGGGCTGTGGGACGTATGGAGGGAGGGGCTAGATGGAATAAGCCCTCAGGGGCCAAGGAATTATATAATGCAAAAGGGGTGTTTAGGCCTAAAAACAAGGTTTTTAAGGCTTAGAATGGGGTTCTGGTAGATGAAAAGAGGGATTTTTAAACCCAATAAAGGACAGTATATGGTTTAAAGGGGATTTAGGAAGATTTAGAGGTTAAATGGAGGGTTAGAGAGGAATTTTGTGAAGGGAATAAGGGTGACAAAAATGGGAAATTGTGGGAATGAAAAGGAAGAAAACGGAGGCCTCTTTGATAGCATATTCTTCATGGCAGAACAGTAGGCTTTGAATGTCTTTGATGGAGACAACAGTGAAGATCATTTTGAAGGGAAAAAAACACATGGAGGCTTCAAGAATGAAATATTTTCAAGGGAAATGTTTCTCTTGAAGACTCAGAACATATTTAGCCACCTCTTTGCTAAGCCAAAAATTTATATGTGGCTAACAGTGGCTCCACATGGGGATGGCATCTTCTTGAAGGTGTCAAGAATCTCTGAAATAATATTTGGAGGTAGGCCAGATGCCTGGTATTTTGACCATCCCTTTCTTCTTTTACAGCTGCCACAATCATGAAGACATTATATCATCAGAAAACATTCTCCCAAACAACTACCTACCCAAGCTATTTTCCTAACATTTTTCTTCAAGGTGCATTTGGACTTGCAAACCTTTTACATCATCAATTTTTACAAACAGGAAAATAAACCTATCTAATGCTACCCTTATTTCTCCATGAGACCAGATTTAAGCGGTTGGACTCATAGTTTCTCTACCTAAACTAATATCTGCTAGGATTAAACTGTCTAGCAGATTTCTTTCTCTACATTCTAAAATAGAAATTTAAACATAGACAAACTAGGCTTAGACTGTCTGACTTGATGTGGATCCATGGCATAAATACAAGCTGCACATGGACTGGACTTTGCAAAAATTAAGAACAACTAACTAAATTCTCACAAGTTGAGCTTTATTGAGATTTCCTACCTACCCTACTCTAACTTGAGATATTTACATATCTATCTTTCAAAATTTCTTTTCCAATACATCCAGTCAATCAAATTATCCCATGGCTGGTCTCTGTTCATTTCTTTGAGCATGTTGGATAGGCAGGGCCACTCCCATTCTCTTTGTTTTTTAACAGCAACTTCCAAAAAATTTCTTGTTGTCTGCAACAAGCTGCTCAAAATGACCTTTGATCCTTCCTCAAATGTCTGCAGGAAATGAGCATAAGGATCTTGAAATGATATCTGGTTATGAGTGTTTGACAAGTAGTTTTTAACCAGGATTACTTCCTCTTTCACTGGATCAAGAAACAGATTCTCTTGAGAAAGAAAATATCCCTCATCTTCATCATTATCTGAACTGGAGGACTCATCATATACTGCAGCGTTTCCCTCTTGTAGCTCTGAGATCTTCTGATCTGGTGGTCTGAGCTCTGTGGTAAGATTAACATGTTCTTGAGTAGGGGTTTATTTCATTACCTCAACCCTTTCAGGAGAAGGTTCTTCAATTTCATCTGGCTCAAGAACTTCTTCATTGTCTTCCTCCTCATCCTTTGAGATGAAAGGCTGTTGATCCCTAATCACATGAAAACTGTTACTGATGCTCTGAGATAAAGCAGAGTGAAGACTCAATGAATCTTCATCTACTGTCAGACATTCATAACTTTCCCCATCAGTATCATAAATAGCCTGACTTGGCTCATTACTCTCTGGAAGTTGATGGAACTGATTTTCCTCCCACAAATATACTACTGATGGTCCTACTAGATCAACTTCTGTTTGGAGAACAACATCATCAGATGAATCAAAACTACGAAAATCATCAAAGTAAGTAATGCTACCAATTAGACATACTGGATTATTAGCAGATCTTTCTTCATTCTGATTTACAAAGGAGCTTTCCAAGTTTTACAACAAAGCTCAATAGATGGATGAGTGAGAATGTTTGTTTTGCAAAAAAATTCAGAGGTTGGCTGGCCATTGATGATCTGGTCTATTTCTTCTTCTATCAAAGGGGAAGATGCTCTTATACTTCTTTGAGTAGAAGAGCAGTAGCTCTATGTTTCTTGCGAAGACTGAGTTTGAGGCTGGATGTCTTCTTGGGCCTCATCTACAAGGGATGATGAATCAGTATTTGAGCTTGCAGGTATATCTTGAGGAATGTCCTCAATTTCTTGGTGATTTTCTTCCTCAACTGGTTCATCTAGATCCTTGTGATAGCTAGGATGCATATGAAACTATTGAATGGCTCCCAGCAGATCCTCAGGGTAAATATCTACCAAATTCTCATCAATATCTAGCAGGTATTGTATGAGGTTCTGAGATTGGTCACAACAGTCTGCACTCCATGGTATGGATGAGGGGTTTTCTTTGTACTTCTCATAGAATACTTGGTGCATGTCTTTCAAAGAAAATAAACTCCTAGGTTCTAGCCATTCATACCAGTCCCTTGCCTTTCCTTCTAATGTTAACATGAACATTTTCATAAGGCAGTCTTCATGCCACTCGGTCTTTGCCTTCCATACATTTATGTGAAACTTGATGAGATGCAGCAATGGGTCTTCAAATTTTTCACCTTGGAAAACAGGAAGGTGATCATCCCAAATCACCTGGGGCATTTTATGTGGGAACCTAGGGATATGTTCTCTACTCATTGGGGCATATCTTCGTTGTATCCTTGGAATCATTTTGTAAATCAGATAAGAGGTCACCATGTTTATTCAACAATTTCAGGGTCTTTTACCAGTGGATTCATTTGGTCCTTTAGGAATTGTGGAGTGTGGAGTTGCCAGGTGGATGAATGTGATTGTTTAAAGCAGGTTGTTGTCCACCATCAGCAAATAAATACCAATCTAACCAGAGATCATGGGTATTCTGAGAGCCTAGGGTATATAAGATGAAGTGCACTCAAAAGTCCCCAGCGGAGTCACCATTATGTTCTGGCTCCTGTGTTTTGGCAAGATTGGCAAGACCAGAAGACAAGACAACATCAAACCACTTTGGGATCTCAGGATCTAGCCCTCTTGGATCCAGAGAGGGATCTCTCTATAAATGTAAATAATGACATATCTTTAAGGTTAGTTTATGGTGTTAGGCTAGGTATGAAGCACAGGGGTTTTTGATTTGTTTGATTGTTTAGTTGGAGACCATTGACTGAGAAGGTTATGTAAGTGAAAAAGGAACTAAATAGAAGGATGTTTCAGCCTGGGAAGAAAGTTCAAAGAAGTATCAATCCATTGGGCTCTGGAGTCATGAAAGGGTTTAATTTGCATAAAAATTAACCAAGGGTTTCCATAGGGAAAGTCATCTATACTAAAGGATATTTTTAGATAGATGGTGAGATGGAACAGTAAGAAGTGAGGTGAAAGAAAGAAACCAAAGTGCAGCCTAAGATCAGGTAAGGACTTTGAGCCTATCCTGCTTTTGACGTACTTCAAAGGAGACTCTTGGTAAAGATACAAAGGGCAGCTTAAGATCAGGTAAAGACTTTTAACTTAGCCTGCTTTCAGCATAATCTTAAGGAAAATGATCCAACAGTCCTCATGACCACTTTCAGATAGTAGAAAACATCTAAGATTGAACACAGAGCAAGGCCTAAGATCAGAGAAAGACTTTTAACCTGCAATGCTTTTGACACTAGCTCAAAGGGATCTTAGCAAGTCTGATTGTTGGAAAAGGAACCTAGTGGACAAGGCTAACTCTAAATCCCCAGTTTCCCAATTCTTCCAGCTGAAACCAAACAAGAACATCTAAGAAACAAACTCTAAATTCATACATCAGTAAGCATGGGTAGACCAACATCTTTGACTAGTTAAATTATGTTGAATTTGTTCTTAGATATACAATCAGCAGAAAACATAAAAGATAAGAAGAGAAGGAAGCATTAGGGTACTTGCAGTAGTATATCCTAGGAGTATTTACTGATTCTTATCAGAGAATAATGGACAGTATGATTAAACATGAAAGGAGAAAATTGCAGTAAGCAAAACATCACCAGTAGTGTAGACCAGGATCCTATGAATCTGCTTGTTCAATTGATGTGCAAAACCAGTCACATACTTTGAGCTCAATGGTTTTTGCAGTCCAAAATTTCCTTCCCATTTTACTAAATTATAAACTACTTAGCTACTTCCCCCAATAACAATTCTAACAGTCAATACAATCCCAACAACCAACCACTTACCATGTATTTTCGATGAATATTTATAAGTGACTAAGGAGGAGGAGCAATAGAGGAGATTTTTGGCCCAATTGAATGAAGAGTTTTAATGTTTCTCAACCTCTGGGAGGCTTTATGGAGAAGAAATGACATGCTCCATACTTCATTAAATGGACCTTTTCTTGTATTTATACTCTGGCAGTTTTTGTTTGACTTTCGGAAGCTCTGGTAGGCTAACAATTTACTTCTGAGCTGCATGTATGCCCATAATATCTCTAACTACCTTGACTGTGACCTATGTTAATGGAAAATAGGACTGTAGGGGCAGTATGGGTTGATGGAAGGTGACTAGCCTCTCTGATTTGGCGTGTAGAGGCTTTCTCTATTGATTTGTCCTTCATGCTTCACTGGTGCTCTGATCTTCTTTGTTTAATTGTTGTTCACTGTGTTTTTGTTGTTTGCAGGTGCGCAGGAGGCTTGCACGGGTGGAGGTGTTCATTTAATGAGGAAATCTTGGATCCCTTCCTGTACCGAAGACTTGGAACAATTATTCCTGGCTTTCGTGCAAATTTTAAATCTCTGGGAGAAAACCCTTATAACCTTCAAAAAACAAATAAAAGTGAAGAAAACCCAACGAAAAAGGTTTAGAATTGGCTTTGGAGGTTCGGGGGTGTGGTTAAAATGGAACTTTCAATTTAGATTAATCGACGGAGATCTACGACTGAGATCGTTCGGAGAAACACTTGGGAGGAAAGATGGAGGGCGAATGAATTGGTGCGAAGTTAAATCAGAGCCATCCAATCACACAGACCGACGGCTAAGATCAAAAGATAAACAACATTGTGGGGTCAGTAGTAAAGGGGAAAACCAGAGTGGTTTTTGCAAAAGGTTATGGGTGGTAAGTGGTTTGGCTAAAAGAAATGCAATACGATACGCCACTTGACACATGTCCTTTTTAATACCGCCCATTTCGCAAAAATTTTGGGGATTAAAATGCAGGCGGAAAAATTTTGCGAAACGCGATATCGGCCATCAGATCAGATGGTCTAGATCGGAAGGTGTGGAAAAACTCCGATGGGGAAAGCTGTACATTTGATGAGGTCAGTGGGACCCAGGGATGACGTGAGATCTTTGTCGCGGAGCAGGCGGATCAATGGACTTTCGGGTTTAACCCCGATCATCCGATCTAATGAATGGACGATCCAGATTTAAAGATGAGGTGGGGTTATTTGAAAGAGGAAAGGTGAGGCAAATGACATGGGTGAAGAATGAGTGTGCGAGGACCGTTGATCTACAAAGATCAACGGTTGACGTTCATTTTAGCATTAAACGTCAAGAAACAAAAATAAAAGGAAAAAGGCTTTCAGAGAAAGGTTTTTTAAAGCTCCTTAGCACCCGATTGCGGGTTGTGGGACGTATGGAGGGAGGGGCTAGATGGAATAAGCCCTCAGGGGCCAAGGAATTATATAATGTAGAAGGGGTGTTTAGGCCTAAAAAGATGGTTTTTAAGGCTTAGAAAGGGGTTACGGTAGATGAAAAGAGGCATTTTTAAACCCAATAAAGGATAGTTTATGGTTTAAAAGGGAATTTAGGAAGATTTAGAGGTTAAATGAAGGGTTAGAGAGGAATTTTCTGAAGGTAATAAGGGTGAAAAAAATGGGAAATTGTGGGAATGAAAAGGAAGAAAATGGAGGCCTCTTTGACAGTAGCTTCTTCATAGCAGAACAGTAGGCTTTGAATGTCTTTGATGGAGACAATAGTGAAGATCATTTTGAAGGGCAGAAAACACATGGAGGCTTCAAGAATGAAATATTTTCAAGGGAAATGTTTCTCTTGAAGGCTCAGAACATATTTAGCCACCTATTTTCTATGCCAAAAATTTATAGGTGGCTAAGACATCCTTGAACATATTTGGAGAAGATTCTTTGTAGCAACTACTGAAGAGTTGAAATCTTGCTATATCATATTAAAGATAATTTTGAAGACATCATTTGAGCACCTATTAAGGAACCTGTGAAGAAACTCTTAGAGATATTTTTTAGGGTCATGATGCATTAGTCATCATGAGGTAACCTTGGAGATTTATGTTTGGGTACAATGAAGAGCAGTGGTGACACCTTCATGAGAAGGACAAGGTTGTCATTGATGAAGTGACGTGGAGAGTAAGTGAGGGGATAGCTAAAGATTTTCAGGACTTGTTGAATAAGATATGGGAGCCGTGAAGTATAAACAAATATATCTAGACGAATTGAAGCAAGAGGTTGGAGCCTCATAGAGACAAGTTTGGTGCCTTGGAAGATAAGGTTGGAGCCCTAGAGAATAGGAGTCCTCAAGAGACTAGGTTAGAGCCTATACCAGAGATAGGGTTGGAGCCCTAGAGGTTGGTGCCTCAAACTAACAAGGTTGGAGCCTTGGGAAGTCCAAGTCGGTGCTTGGCACAATACGAGTTGGAGCCTGGAAGATTGGAGTCGTCATCTAGGGTTGGATCCCTATATCATTATTGTACTTTACTTATTGTAAAGAAGAAATGAATATAAGTATCTATTCCATCATTGTTCATTTTGTGTTCTAAATATAAGTGATCTAACTAGTAAAATTAACAATTGAAAATAAATACTTATTCACCCCCCTCTCAGTATTTCCAACACTTCTGATGGGTTTGAATTCCTTCCTTTGAGGTCGACTTGATCTCCTTTAGGTTGACTTGATGTGGAGGGATACTACACCACTTTTGAATCAATAATAAACCTAATTACATGATTCAAAAACCCAAGGAGGCTCAATATAAATCTGTAATGACTAACCTAGAAGTCCACAATTGGTACCTTATACTAAAAATGACCCAAGCATGAAACCCATGCTTTAATAATTCATTTAATAATAAAAATAAATAATACAATTTCATTTTCTTCAATTATTTTGATGAGTAAAATAATTATAAATTATGAAGACTGAACCTAGTTACAATCTTCAACACTCCATCCTAACTAGGCAGGTATTCAAAATATACAACAGGAAGATCTCAAACTATATGAAACTATGAAAAACAATTAGGCACCGAAATTCCATAGACTAGATTCATGACTAGGGTAATATATCCATTTGGTCACTCATCTCTTTAGGCACCGCAATGCCATGGACTAGATTCCTAGCCAAGGAAATCCATCTATTTGGGACTAAGTTGGAATAAAGCTTTAAACCTCTATAGGTACCATCAAGCTTAATTACTAACCACCAACCCAGGGAACTAGGTGGAAATCCACCTTATGTCACCTTCCCTACCATACATCAATGTAAGGTGTCGGCCTCGATTTATTTCCAAGTAATTCTTCACTCTCAAAGCCTCAACACACCTTGATCCAACAGATCAAGAACATTTCCAGGCAATGTTTCACTCACAAAGCCTCGGAAAATTCTTCACTCAAAAATCCTTAATACACCTTAATCCAACATATCAAGGACAAACAATCTCTCCCAATCAAACTTATTGATAACTAGCATGCTATCAAGTTCTTCGACAGATTCACCTATGCAAACAAAAGCCCCAATCATCAATAATTTCAAATGCATAATCAAAAATAACTTTGAGGTTTCGATGTTTCCCTCCAAATAATTCCAGTAGGACTATCAATATAATATTTTTAGGAGAAGATTCCTCTTTCTATTTGACATGTGGCAACATATCTTTTCATATCATATTCTCCAACCATAAACTTCGTTATTCTCTCCCTCTTAAATAGGGAGATTTCTTCTATCCATACTCCCTCTTAATGTAGGGAGATGAGTCTTTTGTCCAGACTCCCGCTTAATGTAGAGATATTTTATTTTATTTTAGGTGTTGAAGAATCTTTCATGGCTTCCATTCTTTTCATCATACTTATTAACTTATCATCTTCATAATGTACTTGCACAGCTTTAAACAACAAGTATAAACAAAACTATAGAAGCATAAAGTTAGCCATATCATAGTCACAAAAGCATTTTCAACTTTATACATGTCAGATACCCTAAACAAGAGAAATATACTCTTAAACATTTCTAGACCCTAGAATACAATGTCTTTCATTTTATCTATGGTTTCAATGTTTCTTTCAAAGGTATAATATACCTTGCTGCAACATTCAATAAATCCTATAACTAATATAGATCTACAAGATATCTAACGACCTTTAAAATTCACATGTTAGACTTTACACTAGGAATTAATACAAATCTTAGATTTCATATAAAATATTCAATCAAGATTAACCACAGCTCAGACATTTCATGACTAGCTTTCACTAGAGTTATATGCATACCCTATATTTCAAATATATTATCAAAACATATCATGAAGATCTTTTAGAATTCAGAAAACACATCATGAGTAACTTCCACTAGTGTTTGATGTAAACCTTATATTTTCCATCTATAAATTCTAAGAACACATTATATAGGTTCAAATAAACATACCTAGTAGATAATTTAATCAGTAATAGGATTTATTTATAGACCCTAGACCTTTCAATCATCATCCTATATCTTTTCAAACTTCTACCAAGGTTTGTTTCCAAACCCTAGATTCTTAGCACCATTAGAAAATGGGTCAACAAACATATCTAGGAGATCATCATTACAAGAACATCATATGTTATACAACATTTATACATTATACACGCATTGACCTAAACTAGGCTAGGGATTCAATCAAGAGAAAATATACCTATTGTTCCACTCCTATGACTTTCCATAATAAGGATTTTATTTATAAACCTCACCAAAACCTTTGGTTTTGGCTCATTGTCAAAGAAAACCCTAATTATATTAAACTTTAAGGGTTCAATATTTTTAACAACATCATTTCAACTCCAACAAGTTTAGAGCATCCATGGTCATATCAAAATCCCAAATGTGGCATTGTCAATATATCAATCAAACTAGCAATTCCTTCACAAATGGCCCTAAAAAACTTTAGGATTTCACACATTATCAACATACCCTTAGGTTAGGGTTTTCTATAGAAACTCCTTAAGGTTCTATTTATATAAGCAATCATAGGTGTATAAGGTGGGTAGATTCATCAGGTGATGAATCATCCCAAACAAGAATCCTTTTAGGACTCAATAGAGATAGACATAACAACAATTAATAACATAGAAATGGATATTTCAAAGAGAGTAACAAGACTATATATTTCAATTCATACCTTTGATTCTTTGACAAACCTTTTCACTTTGAGGTCTTCTTATTTGATCCTTGAAGCCTCCTCTATGATTCTTGAACATCCAGCAGATTGATTCCTAGACAAGGAATAAAGGTAGATAAGTGATTAGTATTTAATATAATCAAAATCTTAAATTAGTACATGAAGACAAATATAGAAGGAATGGGATACTTATCTTGAGGATATTTTGTGGGCTCCCTCCCAAGCTTGAGGGAAAACCTAAAACTTACAAAACAAAGAAATGCAAATTCAAGAAGATGTTAAACCTATACTATATGAAATATACAAATGAAACATAATATGGAAGGGGCTTAGTATTGTAATTCACTTAATTCATCTCTGGGATTTTATTTCTTGGGGTATTTTGTCTCTTCAGCCATGTTATCATGGTCTCTATCTCTTTCCCTGGTCCTAGGATTGTCAGGACAATCACTCCTATGGTATCTCATATTGTGACAATGATAACACTCGATCTTGGACATGTCAACCTTCTTCCTTGGCCCTTTCTTCTTGAATATTCCTTTATGATGAGCAACATAAGCATTTGATACTTCTTCATTGTTTGTTACCATGGATACCCTTAACTCTTCTTTACTGCATGTTTTCCATAGCTCTTCAAAGGTGGGTGTTTCTTTCCAACTGTTGAGAGCTAAAGCAAAGGAACTCTAAGAAGATGGGTGTCCCGGAATGGTTGTAATCACTAGTTCTTTATCTATAACTATTTAATCAATGAAAATAAGCTCATACCTTATCCTTGTTGTCCTCACAAATAAAGAGGAAACAATATCCTCATTTTTCATCTTATTAGTTCTTATTTCATTCTTCAGGCTTGCCACCTTTCCAATGTTCTTGATGGTGAATAGATTTGATAATGCTTCATACATTTCTTTAGCATGATCAATGTTTTTTATGATGGGGAAAAGGTTGTCCTTTATGCCTTCAATTATCAAAACCATAGCTACCAATTCCATTTCTTTATACTTCACCTTATCAACATCACTTGATTCTTTTGTGGGTATTTTCATTTTTCCATTGACTAGATCTAAGACCTTGTTCTTTTCAAGGATGATGTCAATCCTCTTATTCCAAGTCCTATAGTTTGTGGCTCCTTCAAGCTTGTTCTCTCCCTTGATAGTGTTAGATATATTTCTTTAAGGTAGTGAAGACTTCTTTCTTCTACTGAAATTCTTATGACTTCCTTGATCAAGTCTTTGAGACTGCCTTTTCCTTCTTCTTTCACCAAAGCTCTGACACCATATTATAGAATCAGAAAGGTGGAAATAGTCTCTTGTTATTTATTATTTACTTGTGATATTCTTTAGTTATTCTTATTTTATTCTTATCTTTCTTCTTATTATTTCATCAAGAAAATATCAAAAAAAATAGACATAGATCAAGGACATCAAACATAGGCCAACAGCCACAGAAAAACCCTCCTCAAGCGGAAAACCTAGTCAAGATAATTCTTCTTTTCAATAGTATTCTTTGAGACTCTTAACCCTAGACATGAGACAAAATTTCCCTCCACGCCAAGTCATACTTCCAGATCTTCAACCTAGCAGTAGCAGCAACTAGTATTCTAGCAACTTTGCAGATTTGGAGCAGCAGCAGCTTCCAAACTTCAAATAATTCAATCTCCCAAGAGATCATGAAACATGGAGATTGTTAGAAAATTATATATTACAGAGCAATGCAACACATAAAATATGTGAAAATACAAGCACACAAAACACATAAAACCAGAGAGACACAAATATACGTGGTTCACCCAGTTTGGGCTACGTCCACCTCGAACAGCCAGTCCTTCCTTTCTATTATCCAGCAAAATGGAGAGACACAACCTACAGCAAATCCGCTGTAATATCCGTTGTTCTCTCTCACAATCTCCCTCTTTGTTTCTCGCTCTGAGAATACACATACAATACATAGCCGCAATACAATACCCTCATAAAAGCGAGGGGTTGCCTTCTAGGGCACAAAACCCTAAACTAAACATAACTTCTACCGTCAGATCATTTACCTAATGAACGGCCTAGATTGACTAGAAATTACTATACTTTTACAAGGCAATTTTACATATGTTTTTAGCTTCGAGGGCGCTGCCCCCGAAACCCCCCACCAGGGGGGGGCTCCATAAAGTCGTTGCCACCCCCCTTGACCCCCCAAGGCAGCGATTAATTTACGGGCGGCGTTGCCGCCCCATTTAAGGTACAGGCATCCAATGCTGAGATACAAAGTAAAAAAGATAATCAAGCTCCACACCCAACAATCTCCCACTTGGAGACTGATTGTAGCAACTCCACTGCTGCTTCATTTGCTGGACAATGACTCCTCTTTGGACCTGGCTGTTTCTCATATTCATCGTCATCCTTGAAGACCAATTGAAACTGAGCACGTTCTCATTTTCTCCCTGGTTACAACTTTTGTTAGCATATCTTCAGGCTTCTGACTAGTGTGTATCTTTTCCATCTTCAACTCTCCATCTTCCAATACTGACCGTATGAAATGGTACTTAAGATGTATGTGTTTAGTCATAGAATGAAATTTTGAGTTCTTTTCAAGATGAATGGCACTTTAGCTATCACTGTATAGTGTTCCCATATCATGCTTCTTACCCAATTCATCCATAAACCTTTGTAACCAAATCATTTCTTTACTAGCCTCTGTAGAGGCAACATACTCTGCTTCTGTTGTTGAAAGTGCAACAACACTTTGGATTTTTGAAACCCAACTGACAGCTGTTCCACCTACAGTAAATACATATCCTGTAGTGCTCCTCCTGTTATCTCTGTCAGCAGTAGCTTCCAAACTTCAAAGACTTCAATCTCCCAAGAGAGATCATGAAACACAGAGATTGTTAGAAAATTATATATTACAGAGCAATGCAACACATAAAATATGCGAAAATACAAGCAAACAAAACACATAAAACTAAACAGACACAAATATACATGGTTCACCTAGTTTGGGCTACGTCCACCCCGAACAGCTAGTCCTTCCTTTCTATTATCCAGCAAAATGGAGAGACACAACCTACAACAGATCCGTTGTAATATCCTTTGGTCTCTCTCATAGTCTCCCTCTCTGTTTCTCACTCCAAGAATACACATACAATACATAGCCGCAATACAATACCCTCATAAAAACGAGGGGTTTCCTTCTAGGGAAAAAAACCCTAAACTAAACATAACTTCTACCATCAGATCATTTGCCTAATGAACGGCCCAGATTGACTAGAAATTACTATACTTTTACAAGGCAATTTTACATCTGTTTTTAGCTTCGAGGGCGCTGCCCCCGAAACCCCCCACCAGGGGGGGGCTCCATAAAGTCGCTGCCACCCCCCCTGGACCCCCCACGGCAGCGATTAATTTACAGGCGGCGTTGCCGCCCCATTTAAGGTACAGGGGTCCAATGCTAAGATACAAAGTAAAAAAGATAATCAGGCTCCACACCCAACAATCTCCCACTTGGAGACTGATTGTAGTAACTCCACCGCTGCTTCATTTGCTGGACAATGACTCCTCTTTAGACCTGGTTGTTTCTCATCTTCATCGTCATCCTTGAAGACCAATTGAAACTGAGCATGTTCTCAGTTTCTCCCTGGTTACAGCTTTTGTTAGCATATCTGTAGGATTCTGGCTAGTGTGTATCTTTTCCATCTTCAACTCTCCATCTTCCAATACTGACCATATGAAATGGTACTTGAGATGTATGTGTTTAGTCCTTGAATGAAATGCTGAGTTCTTTGCAAGATGAATGGAACTTTGGCTATCACTGTATAGCATGCCCATATCATGCTTCTTACCCAATTCATCCATAAGCCTTTGTAACCAAATCATTTCTTTACTAGCCTCTGTAGCAGCAACATACTTTGCTTTTGTTGTTGCAAGTGCAACAACACTTTGGATTTTTGAAACCCAACTAACAGTTGTTCCACCTACAGTAAATACATATCCTGTAGTGCTCCTCATGTTATCTCTGTCACCTTCCATATCTGCATCAACATATCCTTGTAGAGAAATGTTTGAACCACCAAAGCATAATGTTTGATTTGTGGTACCTCTCAAATATCTGAGAATCCATTTTACTGCCATCCAATGTTCTTTTCCTGGATTGTTCATGTACCTGCTTACAACTCCCACTGCATGTCAAATATCAGGCCTTGTGCAAACCATTGCATACATTAAGCTTCCAACTGCTGATACATATGGAACTTTAGACATATATTACATTTCTTTGTGGGTCTTGGGGCACATCTCCTTACTAAGTTTGAAATGGCTAGCAAAAGGTGTACTAACTAGTTTTGCATTCTGCATATTAAATATTTTCAACACCTTTTCTATGTACTCATTCTGATATAGTGCTAATTTGCGATTTTTCCTGTCTCTAGTTATCCTCATACCAAGGATTTGTTTTGTAGCTCCCAAATCCTTCATTGCAAATGAATTTTCCAATTTTCTTTTTAGCACATTTATTTCCTGCATGTTAGACCCTGCAACAAGCATGTCATTTGCATACAATAACAATATAATATAGCTGCCATCATTTTGCCTTTTTAGATAAACACAATGATCAGAGTGACATCTAGTATAATCTTGTGTTGACGGGAAAATCTGTCCGGCCAATAGCAGGGGATCTCCCAGGTAAAAGGTCCCAATTAGACCTTGAACCGTTTGGATTAGGGATCTCGTCTGGGGTGTGGGTCCAGCTACCACTGATTTCTCCTTTGCTTTGGGTCTCGCTTAAAATCGATAAAAAAGTGAATACACACCTAATCGACTGATACAAGACATATGCTTGATGCATTAAATGTACATACGAGACTATGAGTAGCAAGAGAAAAATAATAAAGTATGAAGACCGAAGGAAGTGTTGTTAGAAACACTTCATTAGGTTCATGCATGTAAGTTGTTCTGACCATGAAAGAAACAGTTCCTCATGGCGAGAACACCCTTCACTTCCTAAAAGCTTTAAATGATAACACAAACGCAGATAAACAAATTCATCAGCATTCGCCAAGAAAGTGAAATAACTCAACCACCATTAACATACTCAGCAAACTGTTATGTAACTGTGAACTGAATTAAAGATACATTTCCCTTAATCTAAAGATGTTCAGAAACTGAAAATATAATACTCAAGAGTGCTCGTACATAAAACAACACCAGATCCACAAATAGATTTTACAAAATGCTTGTATTCATCATTAAATGTATAATCTACTGGTAATACAATGTACTCAGCTCGAGTCCCCAAACAAAGATCCTTTTTACAAGCTCCCGAGGGAGTATTTATTATGCAAAACCTGCCCTTTGGGCTTCCTTGACCTTTCATCTTCCTGACCGTTGGGCTGCCTTGCGACCCAGTCTGTTCTGCGACCTGCGACCTAATTAAGTTTTGTGACCTACGACCTGACTGGGTCGCGAGGTCGCAGGTTGTAAGAAAATGGCCAAGGCGCGACCTCTCGACCTTGCGACTGGGTCGCAGGGTCGCGAGGTCGCAAGTTATAAGAAAATGAGAGATTGCGACCTTGCGACTTTATGATTGAGATGCGGGGTCGCGGGGTTGAAAAATGCATAAAACCGAAGAGATGCAACCTTGCGACCTTGCAACTAGGTCGTTCGGTCGCGAGGTCGCAAAAGGCAGAAAAACCGAAGATATGTGACCTTGCGACCTGCTGGGATTTGTGACCTCGTGACCTCGGCAAATGTGCGACCTGCGACCTGCCCAGATTATGCGACCTACGACCTCCTGGGATTTGCGACCTCGCGACCTCGGCAGTCATGCGACCTAGGGTTTTATCCTTTCCACCTTTCTCCTGTTGAGATAGTCTTAGTTCCCGCCATATGAACCAGCACTTCCTGGGTGGGTGACAAACTTTCTTGTCTGGGTCGTCATCATAATCTCCTCATGTTACCTGTGTGTAAGCACATTAGATTATCCATTAGCCTCATCCACATGAATACGTTTATGCATGTTGAAGAAAAATAAAGATACAATAAAATAAAATGCAGATGCGTAAAGAGCATATTGACAGATAACATCAAGGGATTTTAACGATTAGCTTGGACCCCTGAGTAGTCCTGTTCTGTAGGCGATATATTCTTGGAGAAAAGAGGCCATTCTGAAGCGGGGTCGCATGGTCGAAGCTTTCATAGGGTCGCAGCCTCTAGTGGACATATCATTCTGCGACCTTGCGACCTTGGAGGGGTCGCATAGTCGCATGGTCGTATTTTCCGTCCAGTAGCGTGCATTGCGACTCAGTGACCTGGAGGGGTCGCAAGTCGCATTTTCACTCACTCTATCAGCTATGCGACCCTGCAACTGAGAGAAAATGCGACTTGTTTTGGGGGTCGCGCGATCGTGCTCTTGATGTGGGATGCGCCCTCAACAGGTCACGGGGTCGCGATTTAATCTGGCCACATCTTCCTTCGCCCTGCCTGTTCCGTGACCTGGCGACCCGTGTATCTTGGATGAAATCACATTTAGGATGACAAAATGGTTCTCATAGTCGCAGTTGCAGCGTATAGATATTCATTTCATACCAGCGTCGCATTGCAATAGAAATGCAATGCTCGATCTTACCAGTGTGTCAAGACCCAAGTTATGCGATCAATACCAGGGTACTTTCCTGTTCGTGTCGGCTATAGAAATATGCAGTGGCAGTGATAGTATCTGGAGTTCAAACAAAATTCTGTTGCAAACAAGGTAGGTGGCGGATCGCTGTCGTTCACTTGTCAAGAACAAACTGGTGCTGATCAGGGTGTGTATCCGCGTGGACCCAACGATGAATGCAGTCTAATTAACGAATGCTTCTTTCTCGAATCAAAGGTGTGTTTTTGATAAGCCATAAATATCTGAGGGGATTGCAGTGCAGCAATTTTGCATTTAATTTTTCCCAACAAGCCCTCGTTATTCTATCAGCAGAAACGCGCAGAAATTTCTATTATGTTTTTCGCCTACCCTATGACCCGAAGGTGAATCAATGAATCATGACTGCCACCACATTTGCTTCGGCCAGAAAAAAATCGGTATACATCTAAAAGACTTAGAAATGCAATAAAAAACGGTGGACAGGCCTGGTGGTTCCTTTCAATCGAGTGCCTGTGGCCTAGATGATTATCACTGAGAGCACGGTGATGGCAGGGCTCTCGATAATGGGATGACTACGGTGCGCAGACAAAATATCTCTGACCATGAAATTTAGACATGAAAATAATACCCTTCCCTGCATGACACGGTATGACTGTATGATCCGGCTTTTCAGCACCTTTGGACAGGGTAAAAGAAAACGCTTTAGGAATTATTGAAAATGGAGCTCTGTAGAGACAGCTCGATGTGGTTAGGAACGGAATCATCGAAAATTCAGCTTCCAACAAGCATGTAAGGATAGCATCTTTCCAAACGGGACTATCGTAGGTTATTAATAGCAAATTCGAAGCGTGATTATATCCCAGAATATCGCCCTTGGGGATACGAAGTCGGATTTCATGCTGGCTTTTCAGTCCATGACTCCAGTCGTAACGCATAAATCATTTGATTTCTATTCCATCACGATGGTTGCCATGCAGACTTGGAGATAGATACGTTGCAGATTCATCCATGCAGTTTCAACGTGTTATAATATTCCGCTGCCATGTGTGAACACACTTTTGGACCATAAAATATATCCGCTCCAAACCTGCGCCATCGAACCTTTGCACACCGCTCAACGTATATGTATGGGGCATGATCATATATCTCGACATCAAGATTGTTCAACTTTTCTATTTCCTTTATTACACTGTCTGGCACACGATACCGTCCCTCTGTTGAAAAATTAGCTGGCACCATTCCCTTCCATGAAGAAATGCACCGCCGTCTTCGAGATGACCTTGAAGTAGAAACACAACCTTCATAACTTACCATCAGTTCATTTATGTTCAACTTCTGGTCCTCAATACTGCTCTGTGGTTGCATTACTTCTTCTGAGTCACTACCATTTGACAACAGTCTACTATCTGTTCTGTTATCGGTAATAAAGGAACTTAAACCAAAAGAATTATTTGACTTTTGTAACTGAGAGATCACTTGCGCTCCAACTGTATTTGCAAACATTGTATTAGACTCCTTATGGTTCTTCATAAGGCACACATGTATAAACGTTGAAAGTTTTTAGTTTGAAAATTTAACCGCCACGTGTACGTATAAACATTTTCATTTGGCTTATTGGACGTTGGGCTGCATGCAACGTAGACTTCAAACGTTGGTTTCGTTCCATGCAATGTGTCTGTGTGGTTTTGCGCCAGGTTTCCAACTAAGGTTGACCGCCATCTATGCCTGGTCCACATGGATTAACACTACCCATCGATACGTTGGCGTCCATTTGTAACTGTCCGCTTCATATTTGCAACGTAAAATTGACAGGCACCAAACTTTTAACCTTACATACTGCGCTTGCATTTAGCCCTGATCCGTGTTTTAATTATAACGTTAACTGTTGTATGTAATATATTGGCTCTCAAACAAAACCTGCCATCGACCATCGGGCTTCATATGGTTTACAATCCGTGTCTCAATCATAAGGTTAGGACCGATTGTTTTATATGGTTGGGAAACTACCTTGTTTGCGCCTTGTCTTAACAATGCAACGTGATCATTTGCTTTTCGTTATGATGCCCCATCCATGACAGATGACAACGCACACTCCCATTCCATTAAAACCATAACTAATGACCCGGTCTATGTGGCCAACAAATGGTCGCATGGCGGTGGTATCGAGTCAATTTATCCTCTAACTTTAACTCACCATGGTTATTTAAACATAAGCTTAGATCGCTATATTCGCTATAGAATAACTTAGGCTCACTTGTAATGTTTTCCATATAGTCTTGGCTCACCATTTTATATGGTTTGGGAAACCACATGGTCTTGAGCCTTGGTTTTAAACTTGCAATGTAACCTTGGCCCATCCAATGTGTGCCTACTTGCAATGGTTTCACATAGTTCTGCTCAACGATCTCCTATGATTTCGACACCATATGGTCTTTATTTGCCTTGTTTTAATTATATAATATCAAAACCATAACATTGGTCCATCAATGTGCGTCTTCCGTTTAGCTTGGGTTCGCATTGCATTGCTTCTCTAAAAGTGTGTTAGATATCTGCAAATTGTGCCAGCAAACTATTAATGCACCCATTTCCCAACAATCGTTTCAGTCTCAATTAAAAAACTCACACTATATTTCTATATTGATGAGGTAAATTGTGAGGAAATAAATCCAAACAATCACCACCATATATCTTTCAAATAGTTATCGTGCCACATTTTGAACCTGTGAGCCATCTCATTCAACTGAGGAAAAAGAACTTTTAGCTGTGCAATTGTCTTGCCACCATCATCATGTGTGCTTTCGCACTGCATCTCGGCACGAAAAATCCTTGAATGAGATGGTCGTTCTTTAGGGGAATCTTCTGAGTCCACTTTGTTCACCAGGCTATACTTCAGGCTAGACTTGTCGAAGTGGTGAAATATGTTCTTTTGTGTGCACCCATCGACATTTAGATGGTATGGTGCAGGATCTTGACATTTTCAAATGGATCGTTTTAAGTATCTGGTGCGCACTAGTGAAGGAAGCCTTTGCATCAGTGAGATAAAAGGTTCCTTTTCTGATCAACATGCATCACACCATCCTCCTTTTAACAGTATTGGTCACTTTCTCCTACTCCTCCCCTGTTCCACAACTTTGGCCTCGTCGTTAAGCCCAATTTCATTTCCCTTGATGTCGTGACACGACTGAGGAGTTTGTCACCCATGGGGTCAACCTGTGTGAAACATTACGGCATCACAATTACTCTTTGATAATGGTGTCTCTAGATAAAACATATGAGATTAACGAGCTCGAAATACGTATTCAGTCAACATGCTTAATGACCCACGACGAGAGGGCCGTTAATTGTCAATACACAAAGGTTTCCATTCAAATGCACGCATGGCACTCTCATTACACATGGCATGATTGTGGTAAAAAATGTTGGAGCGTACGCTGGATGATCTTTCCCACATATGGCGTGATTGCAACAACAGCGTCTGATTATGATGGTGAGAAAGCTCATGAGGGGTTGAGGAGAGGTCGGTGGGATGTCGTTGACTGCAGGTCGGGTGAAAGAATTAAACGCCTAAGCGAGCAGAGGGGGAACCCGAAATTTTAAATATACCCAAAATTTTGGGTGGTGTTGTAGTGGATACAACAAATGGCGAACCACTGGTAGAATCCAGCATCTATATCATTATCACAACAAAATTCTGATTCCTGATAGTAATGCAAGGGAATATTGAACAAGTTCCATGGGTCCCCTTTGTGTTACTTTGGCCCTCTACAGGTATGCCTAATCTTTGTGCCTCAACTAAATCCCGCTAATTAGAAACACATCAAAGAGAAATCTCACAGACGCCAGCGGCTTATTGATGATGTGCAAGGCAAGGCAGTGGGTTTATTATTTTCAGGATTTTTTTTAAAGTAAGTTTCTGGTGTTGCTCCGCTGCCAGCAGGCCTGGACAGTACCCCGGCGGAGTCACTTCAAGAAATCACAAACGTTGCTCCGCTGCCAGCGAGCCTGATCAGTACCTTGGCGGAGTCGTTGCATTACCTCTCTGTGCAGAAAGCCTTTCTCGATCCTTTACCCTTTTTTGTTTCATGTGCTTGTAGCACTTATTTTCATGTGCTCGTGGCACTTATTTTTCATGGGCAGATGAGGGATCCCGACTTATTTTATGAGAAAGAGAGGTTGTTTCTTGTTTTGCAGAAACTGAAAGATATCCTGATTTGGGTTTACCCTTGAGCCAAACCTTCACATCCCATCCACCACAATAGGTGACGCGTGCAAAATAGGTCATTAATATGTCCAATACTACGTTGGGCACAAGGCTTAGGCTACGGGTATGGGCCATTCAAACTCATTAGGTCTCCCATAAGCAACCAGCTCGTATCTCCCTGGCTAAATAAGTTTAGACTCATATGCCTCTTGTTGAGAATGCGACTTTGATGACTGGTCCTAAGAGAAAGCTGCCTCTTGAGATAGCCACCGCAACCTCATGCAAAACAAGGGGTTACTGTTTCAACAATCGGGACAAAACAAGACTGCAAGGTGATAGGGTTGCAATGAGGGCTCATGCAGTGGTAGGCGATATGAAAAAAATGATGTGAGGGAGAGAGAATAGGACGCAACATACTAGGTGAGGCTCAAGATGCAATGCAACGCCATGCGGGAGAATGATTAACCAGTTGTAGGTGGGAAAGAGGCGCAATACAAGCAGTAATTATTTATGCAGCAACAAGAAAAATGAAAAGAAATGAGTGCAAAACAATTGTAACATGATGATGCCTGGGATATTAATCGTAAACAAGAATAACAAACACACTTTTAAACTATGAAGTAAAAATTTGGCGAGTAAACCTAATTAACTTTGAACTAAAAAAAAAAAATTATTTCAGGTCCTAGCTAGCCTACACCTAAACCCTATTTTAACCAATGATGCGGTGGGGTTATGTAAAATCAGCTTTCCAGTGTAGCCACCGCATTAGTTCCTGACCTGCAAGAACAATAATGATCAAGACCAGAGCTAATATCCAAAAAAGTGCTGCAGCAGCAGCAAAACTTACCTGAGGAGCAGGTGCAATGGCAAGATGATCATAGATACTTGCCAAAGAACATGCCAGAATAGATTGTGCAAGCTGAAACCCACTCTCATCTTGATACACAGCAATATGTTCTTGAAACTCAACATTTATAAATGACACACATTCATTCATGCACAATCCTAGGTCTGATGGGCGCTGGGTAAGCCACCGCCTATTTTCAGGCACATCAACTGGATAGGGTTGGTTGAGTTGACCGGCGATCTCATCATGGTGTTGAGGACCATCAATTTTATGGAATCGAAACAATAAGCAAGTGCTAGGAGAATTACAGATGCATGCGCATCTAAGCGTAGAAACCCTAGTTTCGAAAACCCTAGTCTGGGGTTGCTGCTGGGTTTGGTCAAGGGTATGGGCATCCGAATCCACATTTAGTGGAGCCTGAAATTCCTCACCGCCTTGAAAAAACTCTGGACCTTTGAGCGGAGTGCTTCCCAACTTTGATGGTTGGGCGAGATCAATAGGCGAATGGATGTGATCATGCATTGTGGTGAGTTGCAAAATGTCAGTGGGCTTTGTATCAATTTGGTCAAATGTTTGCATGCTGACAAATTTTTAGATCGATATATCATATTCTTTAGATTTTCCAGGGTAGGGTGGATCTACTGCGGTTATGCTGGGAGGAGCGTGGTATTTGGAGATCGTCATTTGAGAAATGGGCAACAGAAGCTGAGGCGCTTCGATTTTCCGATGGGTAATTAAATCTTCCAAAAGTGAATCATCGAATTCAGGTGTCTTCATAGGGTCAGCAAAGAGATGCGATTGATATTCCTCAGCGATATGATAGAATATGTTTTCAGATAAGGAGTGATCGCTACAACCATCGATTTGATCAAGTTGGGTACCTGGCAAGTCAGGCTCCGCGGGAGTTACCAACTAGGATGGATCAATAAAGAGGACATCTTGATTTTTCCCAGACAGGAAATCACTCCTATGGTTGTCTAAAGGTTCCGAGTGAGAATGATCAAATTTGAAAGATTCATCGATTTTGAACTGCGATTGTGAAACACCATCTGCGAGCTTATAATTGTCGCCAATACCAGTATAAGGAAATTTTGAATGTCCCGAAGAAATTACTGGTGTGGCGGGATCGGGAAACCAACTAGGGAATAATGAACGAAAAGATTGAGTCGTAGGGGCGTTAACCCTACAAGGCTTTTCAACACGTGCATCTGTGTCATTCAGAGAAAATGATGATCTAGCAGGCCTTGTATGGGAATCAACTTCATCCGAGGTAGGAGTCGATTCATAATCAGTATGCGAATCATATTTAGGTTTGTGCCCAGGGAGACAGCGAGTGGGCTCGAGGTAGGTTTCATGAACTGAGAGAAATAATGAGCCACTGGGGTTTTCAAGCTCTGATTTGACATGGTGCATGAAAGATTCAAAGGTAGTGCAGTAGGCTTTATCCTCTTGCCAGTGTCTATCCTTGCTCAGAACTTTCGAGGTCACAACTTCACTACCCGAAAACTCAGGAGGAGGGGTGAGAATATCACAAATAGCAACACTCTCCTTGGAGGCCTGAATGAGGTCTGGACATGGGGAGATGGACAACAAGGCATTAGGGAAAAATTTTGAATAGCCGGTAACTTGCGGGTCATCATAGGGAACACTAGGATCTAACTGGAATTGTTCAAGGGAAACGAGAATCACATACTTGAACTGTTCACTTAAACATTTCCAATCGACATCCCTCTCAGGGAACTCAAAACAAAAATGAACGAATCTGATAGAGAACTCATCTAAAGATTCCTGAGGTTCCATTCTGATGTCATTTAACTTAATTACAACGTTATGAAGATCATACCTATGAAAAGCTTTTTGTAATTCACTGGCGAGTTGTTCAAACGAATGGATGGAAGCTTTCGGCAATGTGCGGCACCATTGCTTAGCGTGACCTTCGAGAGTGAGGAAGAAAAGCAAACAAATCAAACCTTCATCGTCAATTTCACAGCACTCACCAAAGTCACAGAAATCTAAAAAGTGTTTTGTTATGGACACCCCATTTTCACCATCGAATTTTAACTAGGACAAGTGATACATAATTTTATCGGGGATGAAGTATCGAGGCTCATAAAACTCTGACAAACATCTCGGGAGAATGATTTGGGAACGAGCCATTACAAATATGGGATTAAATTCAGGCTCTCCGAACTCAGCTTGTCATCTGGCCCTCCTTCTCGCGCCAATTTTGTTGACTGGAAAATCTGTCCGGCCAACAGCAGGGGATCTCCCCGGTAAAAGGTCCCAATTAGACCTTGAACCGTTTGGATTAGGGATCCCGTCCGAGGTGTGGGTCCGGCTACCACTGATTTCTCCTTTGCTTTGGATCTCGCTTAAAATCGATAAAATAGTTAATACACACCTAATCGACTGATACAAGACATATGCTTGATGCATTAAATGTACATACGACACTATGAGTAGCAAGAGAAAAATTATAAATCATGAAGACCGAAGGAAGTGTTGTTAGCAACACTTCATTAGGTTCATGCCTGTAAGTTGTTCTGACCATGAAAGAAACAGTTCCTCATGGTGAGAACACCCTTCACTTCCTAAAAGCTTTAAATGATAACACAAACGCAAATAAACAAAGTCATCATCATTCGCCAAGAAAGTGAAATAACTCAACCACCATTAACATACTCAGAAAACTGTTATGTAACTATGAACTGAATTAAAGATACAGTTCCCTTAATCTAAAGATGTTCAGAAACTAAAAATATAATACTCAAGAGGGCTCGTACATAAAACAACACCAGATCCACAAAGAGATTTTACAAAATGCTTGTATTCATCATTAAATGTATAATCTACTGGTAATACAATGTACTTAGCTCGAGTCCCCAACCAAAGATCCTTTTTACAAGCTCCCAAGGGAGTATTTATCATGCAAAACCTGCCCTTTGGGCTTCCTTGACCTTTCATCTTCCTGACCGTTGGGCTGCCTTGTGACCCAGTCTGTTCTGTGACCTGCGACCTAACTGAGTTTTGCGACCTACGACCTGACTGGGTCGCGGGGTCGTAGGTTGTAAGAAAATGGCCAAGGTGCGACCTCGCGACCTTTCGACTAGGTCGCAGGGTCGCGGGGTCGCAAGTTGTAAGAAAATGAGAGATTGAGACCTTGCGACTTTGCGACTGAGTCACGGGGTCGCGGGGTCGCGGGGTTGCAAAATGCATAAAACTGAAGAGATGTGACCTTGCGACCTTGCGACTAGGTCGCTAGGTCGCAGGGTCGCAAAAGGCGGAAAAACTGAAGATATGCGACCTTGCGACCTGCTGGGATTTTCGACCTCGTGACCTCAGAAAATGTGCGACCTGCGACCTGCCCAGATTATGCGACCTACGACCTCCTGGGATTTGCGACCTCGCGACCTCGGCAGTCATGCGACCTGGGGTTTTATCCTTTCCACCTTTATCCTTTTGAGATAGTCTTAGCTTCCGCCATATGAACCAGCACTTCCTGGGTGGGCGACAAACTTTCTTGTCTGGGTCGTCATCATAATCTCCTCATGTTACCTACGTGTAAGCACATTAGATTAGCCATTAGCCTCATCCACATGAATACATTTATGCATGTTGAAGAAAAATAAAGATACAATAAAAGAAAACGCAAATGCATAAAGAACATATTGACAGATAACATCAAGGCATTTTAACGATTAGCTTGGACCCCTGAGCAGTCTTGTTCTGTAGGTGATATATGCTTGGAGAAAAGAGGCCATTCTGAAGCGGGGTCACATGGTCGGAGCTTTCATAGGGTCGCAGCCTCTAGTGGTATCATTCTGCGACCTTGCGACCTTGGAGGGGTCGCACAGTCACATGGTCGTATTTTCCGTCCAGTAGCGTGCATTGCGACTCAGCGACCTGGAGGGGTCGCAAGTCGCATTTTCACTCACTCTATCATCTATGCAACCCTGCGACTGAGAGAAACTGTGACTTGTTTTGGGGGTCGCGCGATCATGCTCTTGATGTGGGATGCGACCTCAACAGGTCGTGGGGTCGCGATTTAATCTGGCCACACCTTCCTTCGCCCTGCCCGTTCCGTGACCTGGCGACCCGTGTATCTTGGATGCAATCACATTTAGGATGATGAAATGGTTCTCATAGTCACAGTTGCAGCGTATAGATATTCATTTCATACCAGCGCCGCATTGCAATAGAAATGCAATGCTCGATCTTACCAGTGTGTCAAGACCCAAGTTATGAGATCAATACCAGGGTACTTTCCCGTTCGTGTCAGCTATAGAAATATGCAGTGGTGGTGATAGTATCTGGAGTTCAAACACAATTCTGTCGTAGACAAGGTAGGTGGCGAATCGCTGCCGTTCACTTGTCAAGAACAAACCGGTGCTGATCAGGGTGTGTATCCATGCGGACCCAACGATGAATGCAGTCTAATTAACGAATGCTTCTTTCTCGAATCGAAGGTGCATTTTTGATAAGCCATAAATATCTGAGAGGATTGCAGTGCATCAATTTTGCATTTAATTCTACCCAACAGGCCCTCGTTAGTCTATCAGCAGAAATGCATAGCAATTGCTATTATGTTCTTCGCCTACCCTATGACCCTAAGGTGAATCAATGAATCATGAATTCCACCACGTTTGCTTCGGCCAGAAATGAATCAGTATACATCTGAAAGACTTAGAAATGCAATAAAAAACGGTGGATAGGCCTGGTGGTTCCTTTCAGTCGAGTGCCTATGGCCTGGATGATTATCACTGAGAGTACGGTGATGGCAGGGCTCTCGATAATGGGATGACTACGGTGCGCAGACAAAATATCTCTGACCATGAAATTTAGACATGAAAATAATACCCTTCCCTACATGACATGGTATAACTGTATGATCCAGCTTTTTAGCGCCTTTGGACAGGGTAAAAGCAAACGCTTTAGGAATTATTGAAAATGGAGCTCTGTAGAGACAGCTCGATGTGGTTAGGAACGGCATCATCGAAAATTCAGCTTCCAACGAGCATGTAACGATAGCATCTTTCCAAACGGGAATAGTGTAGGTTATTAATAGCAAATTCGAAGATGATTATATCCCGTAATATCACCATTGGGGATATGAAGTCATATTTCATGCTGGCTTTTCAGTCCATGACTCCAGTCGTAACGCATAAATCATTCAATTTCTATTCCAGCACGATGGTTGCCATGCAGACTTGGAGATAGATACATTCCAGATTCATCCATGCAGTTTCAACGTGTTATAATATTCCGCTGCCACGTGTGAACACACTTTTGGACCATAAACTATATCCGCTCCAAACCTGCGCCATCGAACCTTTTCACACCGCTCCACGTATATGTATGGGGCATGATCATATATCTCAACATCAAGACTGTTCAACTTTTCTATTTCCTTTATTACACTGTCTGGCACACGAGACCGAACCTCTATTGAAAAATTAGTTGGCGCCATTCCCTTCAATGAATAAATGCACCACCGTCTTCGAGATGACCTTGAAATAGAAACACAACCTTCATAACTTCCCATCAGTTCATGTATGTTCAACTTCTGGTCCTCAATACTGCTCTGTGGTTGCATTACTTCTTCTGAGTCGCTACCATTTGACAACAGTCTACTATCTGTTCTGTTATCGGTAACAAAGGAACTTAAACCAAAAGAATTATTTGACTTTTGCAACTGAGAGATCACTTGCGCTCCAACTGTATTTTCAAACATTGTAGCAGACTCCTTATGGTTCTCCGTAAGGCCCACATGTATAAACGTTGAAAGGTTTTGGTTTGAAAAGTTAACCGCCACGTGTGCGTATAAACATTTTCATTTGGCTTATTGGATGTTGGGTTGCATGCAACGTAGACTTCGAACGTTGGTTTCGTTCCATGCAACGTTTCTGTGTGGTTCTGCGTGGGGTTTCCAACTAAGGTTGACCGCCATCTATGCCTGGTCCATGTGGATTAACACTACCCATCGACACGTTGGCGTCCATTTGTAACTGTTCGCTTCATATTTGCAACGTAAAATTGACAGCCACCAAATGTTTAAACTTACATACTGCGCTTGCATGTAGCCCTGATCCGTGTTTTAATTATAACGTTAACTGTTGTATGTAATATATTGGCTCTCAAAAAAAACCCGCCATCGAACATTGGGCTTCATATGGTTTACAATCCATGTCTCAATCATAAGGTTAGGACCGCTTGTTTTATATGGTTGGGAAACTACCTTGTTTGCGCCTTGTCTTAACAATGCAACGTGATCATTTGCTTTTCGTTATGATGCCCCATCCATGACAAATGACAACGCACACTCCCATTCCATTAAAACCATAACTAATGACCCGATCTACGTGGCCAACAAATGGTCGCATGGCGGTGGTATCGAGTCAATTTCTCCTTTGACTTTAACTCACCATGGTTATTTAAACGTAAGCTTAGATCGCTATATTCACTATAGAAGAATTTAGGCTCACTTGTAATCTTTTCCATATAGTCTTGGCTCACCATTTTATATGGTTTGGGAAACCACATGGTCTTGCGCCTTGGTTTTAAACTTGCAATGTAACCTTGGCCCATCCAATGTGCGCCTACTTGCAATGGTTTCACATAGTTCTGCTCAACGATCTCCTATGATTTCGACACCATATGGTCTTTATTTGCCTTGTTTTAATTATATAATATAAAAACCATAACATTAGTCCATCGAATGTGCGTCCACTGTGTAGCTTGGGTTCAGCACAAATTGCTTCTTAAAAGTGTGTTAGATATTCAAAATTGTGCCAAAACTATTAACACACCCATTGCCTGAACAATCAAGCCTAAATCTCACCAACAAACCTACACCTGTTCTTCGATGGATGATGAGGCGCTGAGAGAAACAAATCCAAACTTAATCACCAAATTGACAGTGATGACCTTTCAAATAGTTATCGTGCCACATTTTGAACCTGTGAGCCATCTCATTCAACTGAGGAAAAAGAAATTTTAGCTGTGCAATTGTCTTGCCACCATTAGCATGTGCGCTTTCGCACTGCATCTCGGCACGAAAAAGCCTTGAATGAGATGGTCGTTCTTTAGGGGAATATTATGAGTCTACTTTGTTCACCAGGCTATACTTCAGGCTAGACTTGTCAAAGTGGTGAAATATGTTTTTTTGTGTGCACCCATCGACATTTAGATGGTATGGTGCAGGATCTTGACATTTTCAAATGGATCGTTTTAAGTATCTGGTGCGCACTAGTGAAGGAAGCCTTTGCATCAGTGAGATAAAAGGTTCCTTTTCTGATCAACATGCATCACACCATCCTCCTTTTAACAGTACTAGTCACTTGCTCCTACTCCTCCCCTATTCCACAACTCTGGCCTCGTCGTTAAGCCCAATTTAATTTCCCTTGATGTCGTGACACAACTGAGGAGTTTGTCACCCGTGGGGTCAACCTGTGTGAAACATTAAGACATCACAATTACTCTTTGATAATGGTGTCTCTAGATAAAACATATGAGATTAACGAGCTCGAAATACGTATTCAGTCAACATGCTTAATGACCCATGATGAGAGGGCCGTTAATTTTCAATACACAAAGGTTTCCATTCAAATGCACGCATGGCACTCTCATTACACATGGCATGACTGCGGTAAAAAATGTTGGAGCGTACGCTAGATGATCTTTCCCACATATGGCGTGATTGCAGTAATAGCGTCTGATTATGATGGTGAGAAAGCTCATGAGGGGTTGAGGAGAGGTCGGTGGGATGTCGTTGACTGCAGGTCAGGTGAAAGAATTAAACGCCTAAGCGAGCAGAGGGGGAACCCGAAATTTTAAATATACCCAAAATTTTGGGTAGTGTTGTAGCGGCTACAACACCTTGTTCAGACATAAACTTGTCAAATTTTAGATACCACTACCTTGGAGCCTGTTTTAAGCCATAAAAGCTCTTCTTTAACCTGCACACCAATTTATCTTTCCCTTTTACCTCATATCCTTCTGGTTGCTACATGTATGTCTCTTCCTCCAAATCTCCATGGAGAAATGTTGTCTTTACATCTAACTGTTCAAGATGTAAATCTTCCACTACTACAAGACTTAAGATAGTTCTGATTGAAGTCATCTTAAAAATAGGAGAAAATATTTCATCAAAATCAATACCTTTCTTCTGTGCAAACCCCTTCACCACAAGTCTAGCTTTGTACATTTTTTTTCCTCCATCTTCTTCCTTCAGCCTGTAAACCCATTTATTTTGCAATGTAGTTATACCTGCAGGAAACCTGACTAAGTCCCAAGTCTGGTTATGCATTAAGGAATCCATCTCTTCTTCCATGGCTAGCTCCCACTTCTTCCTGCTTTCAACCTGTATTGCTTCTTCATAACATTCGGGTTCACCAGAATCAGTCAACAATAAATAATATAATGAAGGAGAGTATCGTTCAGGGGGTCTACTTACCCTGGTAGATCTTCTAACACCACTTTCAGGTGTTTGAGGTGCATGTTGCTGTTGTGGTGGTTGCTGCTGCTGTGGTTGTTGATTAGTATTATTTTCAGGCACCTTTACTTTTTCAGTTATCTCATCAAGAACTGTGTATTCCTTGCTTTCTTTTTCTTGTTTCTTTTCCTGCAACTGATTCTTATACAAGACCTTTTCATTGAATATTACATCTCTGCTCCTAATGATTTTGTGATTTTCATAATCATATAAGCGATAACTGAAATCATTAACACCATATCCAATAAAGGTACATTTCTTTGATTTTGCCTCAAGCTTTGTTCTATTTTCTTTATTAATATGGACAAAGGCCTCACAACAAAAAGGCTTTAAAAAATATTAGTTTACCTTTTTACCTGTCCATGCTTCCTCTGGAATACCACCATCCAAGGAACTTGAAGGCACTCTGTTTATTAGATAAACAGCAGTATCTACAGCATCTGCCCAAAATTGTAAAGGCAATCCTGCATGCAATCTCATACACCTTGCATGCTCCATGATTGTTCTGTTCATCCTTTCTGACACACCATTTTCTTGTGGTATTCTTGAAACTGTCTTCTCTCTACGAATTCCATGCTCTGAACAGTACCTATCAAACTCTTTGCTGCAATATTCATCTCCATTGTCTGATCTGAGACACTTCAACTTCTTTCCTCTCTCAATATCAACCAAATCTTTCCATTTCTTGAAAGTCTCAAATGCATGCGAGGCTATTTGGATGAGGAAGATCCTCGCAGGATTGTTCAGGTTGCATTTGGAGCCTACAGTGATTTACTGTGATAACCAGAGCTGCATCAAGCTCTCGGCTAATCCATTATTTCATGATAGGTCCAAACACATCGACATCAGGTACCATCATATCAGATATTGTGTTCAGCGGAGAATCATGATGCTTTCATATGTTCCCACGGAGGATCACGATGCCGACATCCTGACGAAGGCGCTCACCATGAGCAAGTTTGAATTCCACAGAGGCAGGATAGGGGTTGCAGATAATCCATATCTTGCTGAGAGGGAGTGTTGAAAATGCAGCAAGATGATGGAGCTTATTGAAATGAAGTCGCCTTCACTAAGTGAGCCCGCAGGCAAATTCTGGCGCAAAATCTATTTTTAGACATATGGAGCATGGTCCGGGGATTGCAGTATGTTATTCTTGGAGTATTGGTCATGTTGGTAAAAATATATGGGACTCTATTTTTTTGACCTATAGGTCGAAGTCTATTTTTAGACTTCCTCTCCTTAAAATAGGGAAGTCAAATATTATTTACCCTTAATAATATTTGGACTATAAACTTCAGTTTACTCTCTTGGAGCACTTCAGTTCGAGCCTTTGAAGTGGCTCATGCATCTGACAGAGGAATCACGTGATTCCCAAGGGTTTAATGGCACATGCATGGTTGACTTCAGTTAGGACTTCAGTGGCAGAAGTTTGGTGGAGTTAATGAGACAGCTAGTGGAGTTGTGTTCGGTTTAATTTAGTTGAACTGGTTGAGATTAGTTTAACTAGCTAATCAAATAGTTATGAGTGGAGTGAATTAAATATTATTTAATTCATTAATTAGTAACTCATTATTCAACTCAAGAACACATCAGTTCACTACAGTGCATGATCAGTTCAGTGGAGACCATTGAAAGAGGTAGATGAAAGGGTGGAGTTAGCTATCAGTTGTGACTATACTGTTGCTATTTGCAACACACAGATAGGTGGAGTAAGCCCATGAGGATTGCGCAGTTCAGGCTGGTGGTTTATCTATATAAAGAGGCCATCCCATAGCATTGAAACACGCAATAGAGGCAAGGCAATTGGCGATGAGTTTTGAACCAGTAACTTGTTCAAAACTGAGCTAGATTGTGGGTAACTGTATGAGAAAGTACTGAGTACTTGTGAGGAGTATTGTACCGAGTTTGTTACTTGATTTCTCCATTATAATATACACAATAGCTGCGGGGTTTTCAGCTATAAGCTTTCCCCATACATACTGTGTTAATGTGTATGATGATTTGATGTGTTATCGCTTGATTTTATTTCCGCATGTTTGATGATCTGGGTGGAAGAGATTATGTGTTGCATATAAATTCGAATTGTATGTGATCAGGATAGTCTCGGTGGATAATTAATCATTATTCAGCAAATTTCTACATGGTATCGGAGCTATTGAAGCTTAGATTGATCATCACAGTGATTACAAACTTATTTCGGTAGACAGAGTCTGCATGCGGGCCAGGTAGCCTCCGGATTCATCTTTCTTCAGAAAGTGAAAGGTCTGGTAAACGCCCCTTGCAGTCGATCTCTGTGCTAGAAATAATTTTTTCTCACGATCTAGAGCGGTTGAGCTTGAGGTGGAATTCAAAATTTTGCAGCAGTTTTGTTTTCTTGGTGCCAGTGTTGAAAATGTCTTTCAACGGTTTGCGACTCGAATATGCTCTTGAAGGCAGTTCGAATTATGTTGCATGGAAGGATCGCATGGAGGTAGTATTAGAAGATAATGGTCTTAAGGAGTTCGTGGATACGGATGTCCAAAAGCCCACTGATCCTGCTGAAGTCGATGTATGGAAAAAGATGGGGAAATGTCGAAGGATCCTGTTGGAGGGCGTCAAGGATCATATTGTATCCAGCCTGCATGGAAAGGCTTCTCCATTTTTAATGTGGAAAGCTTTGATGGATCTATTCCAGAGTAAGAGTGACCAAAGGAAGCTGGCGCTCAAAGATAAGCTCAGGAACATCAAGATGGAGAAAGGCGACAGTATCACCAAATACCTCACGAAGTTCACTCAGTGCAGAGATGAGCTGGGAAGTGTGAGGGTGACTGCCGAAGACGAGGACATGGTCGACCTGGCTCTCCTTGGTCTTCCGAAGGCTTGGCACTCATATCAAGATAGTGTCAATGGTCGGGAGAAGCTGCCGGGATGGGAGCGCCTTTGGGCGGATCTCATGCAGGAGGAGATAAGGAGGACTACTTGGGATGGATCTTCATCAAAGGGAGCTGATGAAGAAAATTGCGCTTTGGTTGCCAAAGCAAAGAAGGGGAAGGGTAAGAAACCTTCTCATTCCGGTGCAAAGGGAAAGAAGCAGGATATGGCGAAAGTGAAGTGTTTTCACTGCCATGATCATGGACATTATGCTACCAATTGTCCAAAGAAGAAGAAAAACAAGCAAGCAGGAAGATCTGCAGATGGAGAAGCTTTGGCTTCACAGTTAGAGATTTAATTTTCACTGATCGCATGCTTGGTTTCAAGTGTGATGGGATCGGTGTGGTTCTTGGACAACGGTGCGTCATTTCATATGAAGGGAGATCGAGATTTGTTCTCAGATCTGGAGGACAAAGATTTGGGTGTGCACATCGAGATGGGCGATGATGGTAGATACAGTGCGACTGGAATCAGTACCATATCAATTCAGAGGGAGTCTGGTAAACCCTTTGTACTGAAGGATGTCATGCATGTACCTGGATTGAAGAAAAACTTGATCTCTGTGGCAATGTTGGAAGATAAGGGGTATGATGTGGTCTTCAGTGAAGGAAAATCCTTCCTGCGTAGTAAGACTACTGGAGAGACCCAGAAGATAGGGGTTCGAACCAAGAACCTTTATCAGTTGCAGGTAGATGGCTGCGCAGCAATGGCATGCAAGGTGGGAGAAGTGGTGAGCCGGGATGATGAGGGCGAACTGTGGCATAGGATATTGGGCCACCTTCACCATGGAGCTTTGAAGATCCTGCAGCAGATTTCTATTGGGCTTCCTAAGGGCACTCTTGCGCAGTCAGATCAGTGCAAGGGGTGTACCTTGGGGAAGTATGTGAAAGCCACCTTTCACGAGAAGGATATTCGTGCCACGACGATCCTTGAGAGAGTTCACACAGACGTGTGTGGTCCTTTCTCAGTTGCTTCGACAGCAAAGCACAAGTATTATGTGATCTTTGTTGATGATTTCTCTCGAAAGTGCTGGATCTTCTTCATGCACAAGAAGAGCGATACATTCGCGAAGTTCTGTGAGTTTAAAGCACTGGTCGAGAAGGAGTCGGGGAAGAAGGTGATTGCTCTAAGGAGTGATAACGGTGGTGAATTCATCTTGGCTAAATTCAAGGAGTTCTGCAGTGCAGAAGGGATTCAGAGAGAGCTCATCGCACCCCATAACCCACAGCAGAACGGGGTGGCTGAGCGGAAGAACAGAACGATCGTGGGTGCTGCATGGGCGATGTTGCATGATCAGGGCCTACCCCTTCACTTGTGGGCCGAGGCATGCAATACAGCAGTGTATGTGCAGAACCGTTGTCCTCACAAGGTTCTTGGCATGAGTACACCGGAGGAGGCTTATTCTGGCAAGAGGCCCGATATTTCCCATTTGCGGATTTTTGGTTCTCCTGTCTACATGCATGTGACGAAGGATGCGAGAAGGAAGCTGGATCCAACTGCTGAGGTTGGAATATTTGTGGGGTACACTGATACACCTCACAACTATCGAGTGTATTTGTCAGACAGTCGAAAGACTGTTGTGCGACGGGATATCAAGTTTCAGGAGGAGAAAGCCATGCAGTGTTTGCTTGAGAGGGAGCTACACTTGCATGCAGATGAGGAGCTGTTAGTTCCTAATGAGGAGCTTCCGGATGTGGATCAGCCACAAGAGGATGTTCAGGAGGTGGAAGAAATCACCCATGCAGCGCCAACCATCAGAGGGCGCATGCACACTACAGAAGCTGAGCGACTGGCTCGGGATGCAGAGAAGGTTGTAGGACCACCTACAGCACAGCGCAAACAGAGGCAGTCACCGGATCGGTACACTGGATACATGGCACTTGTGAGTCAATGTGTTGTGATGGAGCCATCCTCTTTTGAGGAAGCTGTGGAGGAACCCGCATGGGTTGATGCCATGATCGAAGAATATGATTCGATTGTCAGGAACAGTGCATGGGAGATTGTCCCAAGACCGGTTGGGAAATCGTTGGTGGGTTCGCGATGGATCTACAAAGTGAAGCGTGGTCTGACGAAGTGTGGAGAAGTATAGTACAAGGCGAGATTGTCGCCCGTGGCTTCTCGCGCATCGACGGATCGATTATGAGGAGACCTTGCACTGTCAGCGGTACTTTCCATACGGTGGACATCCTTGCTCTCGGCGTATGGGGTGGCACATTCATCAGATGGATGTGAAGACTGCATTCCTCAATGGAGTTATTGAGGAGGAGGTGTACATAGAGCAGCCTGAAGGTTTCGAGATCTTCAGCAGTGAGTCGCATGTATGCCGAATCAAGAGAGAACTATACGGGCTGAAGCAAGCACCTCGTGCTTGGTACACTCGGATAGACAGCTACTTCACCGAGCTTGGATTCTCCAAGAGTGAGGCAGATCCAAACCTGTACCAGATTGTGGTGGAGGGGAAGCTGTTGATCATTGTACTATATGTAGATGATCTGATTTTGACTAGCGATGAGCAGTTGATACTTTCATGCAAGGAGGATCTTGCACGAGAGTTTGAGATGAAGGACTTGGGCATCCTTCATTATTTCCTGGGATTGGAGATTTGGCAGCGCAGCGGAGGACTGTTTGCTTCTCAGGGCAAGTATGCCCGGGAGATTTTGGAGAGGTTCAACATGCAAGGCTGCAAGCCTGTTGACACTCCTCTTCCTGGTGGTTGGAGGAAGGAGGATGCTACTTCAGCGGAGGTAGTGGATGCCACCGTCTATCGACAGTTGGTGGGGTCGCTTATGTATCTGGTCAATACACGACCCGATATATGCTATGCAGTTAACCAGCTTTCGCAAGCTATGGTTAAGCCTACCAAGCTCTTTTGGAAGGCAGGCAAGCATGTATTGCGCTATATCAGAGGCACATCGAGATATGGTCTATGGTACAGACAGGAGGATGGAGCGAAGCTTTCTGGCTTCACTGATGCAGATTGGGCAGGGAGTCCAATGGACCGGAAGAGCACTTCTGGAGGAGTTTTCAGCATTGGGTCGACAACAGTTTCCTGGTACAGCAGGAAGCAGAGATCCGTGGCACTCAGTTCAGCAGAGGCCGAGTACATGGCAGCTAGCTTGGCTGCATGCGAGGCTATTTGGATGAGGAAGATCCTCGTAGGATTGTTCAGGTTGCATTTGGAGCCTACAGTGATCTACTGTGATAACCAGAGTTGCATTAAACTCTCGGCTAATCCAGTATTTCATGATAGGTCCAAACACATCGACATCAGGTACCATCATATCAGAGATTGTGTTCAGCGGAGAATCATGATGCTTTCATATGTTCCCACGGAGGATCAAGATGCCGACATCCTAACGAAGGCGCTCACCAGGAGCAAGTTCGAATTCCACAGAGGCAGGATAGGGGTTGAAGATAATACATATCTTTCTGAAAGGGAGTGTTGAAAATGCAGCAAGATGATGGAGCTTAGTGAAATGAAGTCGCCTTCACTAAGTGGGCCCGCAGGCAAATTCTGGCGCAAAATCTATTTTTAGACTATGTTTATTTTTAGACATATGGAGCATGGTCCGGGGATTGCAGTATGTTATTCTTGGAGTATTGGTCATGTTGGTAAAAATATATGGGACTCTATTTTTTTGACCTATAGGTCAAAGTCTATTTTTAGACTGCCTGTCCTTAAAATAGGGAAGTCAAATATTATTTACCCTTAATAATATTTGGACTATAAACTTCAGTTTACTCTCTTGGAGCACTTCAGTTCGAGCCTTGGAAGTGGCTCATGCATCTGACAGAGGAATCACGTGATTCCCAAGGGTTTGATGGCACATGCATGGTTTTCTTCAGTTAGGACTTCAGTGGCAGAAGTTTGGTGGAGTTAATGAGACAGCTAGTGGAGTTGTGTTCGGTTTAATTTAGTTGAACTGGTTGAGATTAGTTTAACTAGATAATCAACTAGTTATGAGTGGAGTGAATTAAATATTATTTAATTCATTAATTAGTAACTCATTATTCAACTCAATAACACATCAGTTCACTACAGTGCATGATCAGTTCAATGGAGACCAGTGAAAGAGGTAGATGAAAGGGTGGAGTTAGCTATCAGTGGCGACATCAGTTGTGCATGAGATTTTCACCACACTTGGAGGAATTTCCCATGATGATTGCACTGTCAAGCCAAGGAGATTCAAACCTTGGATCTCTATTTAGACAAGCCATGATTGCGCAATAGAGGCAAGGCAATTAGTGGTGAGTTTTGAACCAGTAACCTGTTCAAAACTGAGCTAGTTTGTGAGTAAATTTATGAGAAAGTACTGAGTACTTGTGAGGAGTATTGTATTGAGTTTGTTACTTGATTTCTCCATTATAATATACACAATATCTGCGGGGTTTTCAGCTATAAGATTTCCCCATACATACTGTGTTAATGTGTATGACGATTTGATGTGTTATCGCTTGATTTATTTTCCGCATGTTTGATGATCTGAGTGGAAGATATTATGTGTTGCATATAAATTCGAATTGTATGTGATCAGGATAGTCTCAGTGGATAATTATTCATTATTCAGCAAATTTCATACATGGTATCGGAGCTATTGAAGCTTAGATTGATCATCACAGTGATTGCAAATTTATTTCAGTAGACAGAGTCTGCATGCGGGCCAGGTAGCCTCCGGATTCATCTTTCTTCGGAAAGTGAAAGGTCTGGTAAATGCCCCTTGCAGTCAATCTCTGTGCTAGAAATAATTTTTTCTCACAGATCTAGAGTGGTTTAGCTTTGAGGTGGAATTCGAATTTTGCAGCAGTTTTGTTTTCTTGGTGCCGGTGTTGAAAATGTCTTTCAACGGTTTGCGACTCGAATATGCTCTTGAAGGTAGTTCGAATTATGTTACATGGAAGGATCGCATGGAGGCAGTATTAGAAGATAATGGTCTTAAGGAGTTCATAGATACGGATGTCCAAAAGCCCACTGATCCTGCTGAAGTCGAAGCATGGCAAAAGAAGATGGCGAAATGTCGAAGGATCCTGTTGGAGGGCATCAAGGATCATATTGTATCCAGCCTGCATGGAAAGGCTTCTCCATATTTAATGTGGAAATATTTGACGGATCTATTCCAGAGTAAGAGCGACCAAAGGAAGTTGGCGCTCAAAGATAAGCTCAGGAACATCAAGATGGAGAAAGGCGACAATATCGCCAAATACCTCACGAAGTTCACTCAATGCAGAGATGAGCTGGGAAGTGTGGGGGTGACTGTCGAAGACGAGGACATGGTTGACCTGGCTCTCCTTGGTCTTCCGAAGGCTTGGCACTCATATCAAGATAGTGTCAATGGTCGGGAGAAGCTGCCGGGATGGGAGCGCCTTTGGGCGTATCTCATGCAGGAGGAGATAAGGAGGACTACTCGAGATGGATCTTCATCAAAGGGAGCCGATGAAGAAAATTGCGCTTTGGTGGCCAAAGCAAAGAAGGGGAAGGGTAAGAAAACCTCTCATTTTGGTGCGAAGGGCAAGAAGCAGGATATGGTGAAAGTGAAGTGTTTTCACTGCCATGATCGCGGACATTATGCTACCAATTGTCCAAAGAAGAAGAAGAACAAGCAAGCGGGAAGATCTGCAGATGGAGAAGCTTTGGCTTCACAGTTCGAGCTTGACTTTTCACTGATCGTATGCTTGGTTTCAAGTGTGATGGGATCGGTATGGTTCTTGGACAGCGGTGCGTCATTTCATATGATGGGAGATCGGGATTTGTTCTCAGATCTGGAGGACAAAGATTTGGGTGTGCACATCGAGATGGGCGATGATGGTAGATACAAGGTGACCGGTATCGGTACCCATATCCTTCGCAGGGAGTCTGGTAAACCCTTTGTACCGAAGGATGTCATGCATGTAACGGATTGAGAAGAACTTGATCTCGTGGCGATGTTTGAAGATAAGGTATGATGTATCTTCTGCTTCAGCGAAGGAAAAGCCTTCTTGCGTAGTAAGACTACTGGAGAGACCCGGAAGATAGGGGTTCGGACCAAGAACCTTTATCAGTTGCAGGTAGATGGCTGCGCAGCTATGGCATGCAAGGTGGGAGAAGTGGTGAGCCGGGATGATGAGGGCGAACTGTGGCACAGGAGATTGAGCCACCTTCACCATGGAGCTTTGAAGATTCTGCAGCAGATTTCTACTGGGCTTCCAAAGGGCACTCTTGCGCAGTCAGATCAGTGCAAGGGGTGTACTTTAGGGAAGTATGTGAAAGCCACCTTTCACGAGAAGGATAGTCGCGCCACGACAATCCTTAAGAGAGTTCACACAGACGTGTGTGGTCCTTTCTCAGTTGCTTCGACAGCAAAGCACAAGTATTATGTGATCTTTGTTGATGATTTCTCTCGAAAGTGCTGGATCTTCTTCATGCAGAAGAAGAGCGATACATTCGCGAAGTTCTGTGAGTTTAAAGCACTGGTCGAGAAGGAGTCGGGGAAGAAGGTGATTGCTCTAAGGGGTGATAACGGTGGTGAATTCATCTCGGCTGAATTCAAGGAGTTCTGCAGCGCAGAAGGGATTCGGAGAGAGCTCATCGCACCCCATAATCCACAGCAGAACGGGGTGGCTGAGCGGAAGAACAGAACGATCGTGGGTGCTGCACGGGCGATGTTGCATGATCAGGGCCTACCCCTTCACTTGTGGGCTGAGGCATGCAATACAGCAGTGTATGTGCAGAACTGTTGTCCTCACAAGGTTCTTGGCATGAGTACACCGGAGGAGGCTTATTCTGGAAAGAGGCCTGATATTTCCCATTTGCGGATTTTTGGTTCTCTTGTCTACATGCATGTGATGAAGGATGCGAGAAGGAAGCTGGATCCGACCACAGAGGTTGGAATATTTGTGGGGTACACTGATACACCTCACAACTATCGGGTGTATTTGTCAGACAGTCGAAAGACTATTGTGCGATGGGATATCAAGTTTCAGGAGGAGAAAGCCATGCAGTGTTCGCTTGAGAGGGAGCTACACTTGCATGCAGATGAGGAGCTGTTAGTTCCTAAGGAGGAGCTTCCGGATGTGGATCAGCCACAAGAGGAGGTTCAGGAGGTGGAAGAAACCACCCAGGCAGCGCCAACCATCAGAGGGCGCATGCGCACTCCAGAAGCTGAGCGACTGGCTCGGGATGCAGAGAAGGTTGTAGGACCACCTACAGCACAGCGCAGACAGAGACAGTCACCGGATCGGTACACTGGATACATGGCTCTTATGAGTCAATGTGTTGTGACAGAGCCATCCTCTTTTGAGGAAGCTGTGGAGGAACCCGCATGGGTTGATGCCATTATCGAAGAATATGATTCGATCATCAGGAACAGTGCATGGGAGATTGTCCCAAGACCGGTTGGGAAATCAGTTGTAGGTTCGCGATGGATCTACAAGGTGAAGCAGGCGGCTGAGGGGAGTGTGGAGAAGTACAAGGCGAGATTTGTCGCCCGTGGCTTCTCACAGATCGAGGGGATTGACTATGAGGAGACTTTTGCACCTGTCGCAAGGTACTCTTCCATACGGACGATCCTTGCTCTCTCAGCGCAGATGGGGTGGCACATTCATCAGATGGATGTGAAGACTGCATTCCTCAATGGATTTATTGAGGAGGAGGTGTACATAGAGCAGCCTGAAGGTTTTGAGATCTTCAGCAGTGAGTCGCATGTGTGCCGACTCAAGAGAGCACTGTACGGGCTGAAGCAAGCACCTCGTGCTTGGTACACTCGGATAGACAGCTACTTCACCGGGCTTGGGTTCTCCAAGAGTGAGGTGGATCCAAACCTGTACCAGATTGTGGTGGAGGGGAAGCTGTTGATCATCGTACTGTATATAGATGATCTAATTTTGACTGGCGATGAGCAGTTGATACTTTCATGCAAGGAGGATCTTGCACGAGTTTTTGAGATGAAGGACTTGGGCATCCTTCATTATTTCCTGGGATTGGAGATTTGGCAACGCAGCGGAGGACTGTTTGTTTCTCAGGTCAAGTATGCCCTGGAGATTCTAGAGAGGTTCAACATGCAAGGCTACAAGCCTGTTGACACTCCTCTTCTTGGTGGTTGGAGGAAGGAGGATGCTACTTCAGCGAAGGTAGTGGATGCCACTGTCTATCGACAGTTGGTGGGGTCGCTTATGTATCTGGTCAATACACGACCCGATATATGCTATGCAGTTAACCAGCTTTCGCAAGCTATGTTTAAGCCTACCAAGCTCTTTTGGAAGGCGGGCAAGCATGTATTGCGCTATATCAGAGGCACATCGGGATATGGTCTATGGTACAGACAGGAGGATGGAGTGAAGCTTTCTGGTTTCACTGATGCAGATTGGGCAGGGAGCCCAACAGACCGGAAGAGCACTTCTGGAGGGGTTTTCAGCATTGGGTCGACAGCAGTTTCCTGGTACAGCAGGAAGCAGAGATCCGTGGCACTCAGTTCAGCAGAGGCCGAGTACATGGCAGCTAGCTTGGCTGCATGCGAGGCTATTTGGATGAGGAAGATCCTCGCAGGATTGTTCATGTTGCATTTGGAGCCTACAGTGATCTACTGTGATAACCAGAGCTGCATCAAGCTCTCGGCTAATCCAGTATTTCATGATAGGTCCAAACACATCGACATCAAGTACCATCATATCAGAGATTGTGTTCAGCGGAGAATCATGATGCTTTCATATGTTCTCACGGAGGATCAGGATGCCGACATCCTGACGAAGGCGCTCACCAGGAGCAAGTTCGAATTCCACAGAGGCAGGATAGGGGTTGCAGATAATCCATATCTTGCTGAGAGGGAGTGTTGAAAATGCAGCAAGATGATGGAGCTTGGTGAAATGAAGTCGCCTTCATCAAGTGGGCCCGCAGGCAAATTCTGGCGCAAAATCTATTTTTAGACTATGTCTATTTTTAGACATATGGAGCATGGTTCGGGGATTCCAGTTTGAGATTCTTGAAGTATGTGTCATGTTGGTAAAAATAGATGAGACTCTATTTTTGATGTCAAAGAGGTCGAAGTCTATTTTTAGACTTCCTCTCCTTAAAACAGGGAAGTCAAATATTATTTACCCTTAATAATATTTAGACTATAAACAACAGTTTACTCTCTTGGAGCACTTCAGTTCGAGCTACAGAAGTGGCTCATGCATCTGACAGAGGAATCACGTGGTTCCCAAGGGTTTGATGGCACATGCATGGTTGACTTCAGTTAGGACTTCAGTGGCAGAAGTTTGGTGGAGTTAATGAGACAGCTAGTGGAGTTGTGTTCTGTTTATTTTAGTTGAACTAGTTGAGTTTAGTTTAACTAGCTAATCAATTAGTTATGAGTGGAGTGAATTAAATATTATTTAATTCATTAATTAGTAACTCATTATTCAACTCAAGAACACATCAATTCACTACAGTGCATGATCAGTTCAGTGGAGACCAGTGAAAGAGGTAGATGAAAGGGTGGAGTTATCTATCAGTGGCGACATCAGTTGTGCATGAGATTTGCACCACACTTGGAGGAATTTCCCATGATGATTGCGCTGTCAAGCCAAGGAGATTCGAACCTTGGATCTCTATTTAGACAGGCCATGATTGCGCAAAATAGGCAAGGCAATTAGTGGTGAGTTTTGAACCAGTAACCTGTTCAAAACTGAGCTAGTTTGTGAGTAACTTTATGAGAAAGTACTGAGTACTTGTGAGGAGTATTGTACTGAGTTTGTTACTTGATTTCTCCATTATAATATACATAATAGCTACGGGGTTTTCAGCTATAAGCTTTCCCCATACATAATGTGTTAATGTGTATGATGATTTGATGTGTTATCGCTTGATTTATTTTCCGCATGTTTGATGATCTGAGTGGAAGAGATTATGTGTTGCATATAAATTCGAATTGTATGTGATCAGGATAGTCTCGGTGGATAATTATTCATTATTCAGATAGTCTCTACACTTTCCGCGAGTTTATCGACCCAAATATACCTTCGGCTCGATGCTACCTCGCCTGTTAGAAAATTATATATTACAGAGCAATGAAACACATAAAATATGCGAAATACAAGCACACAAAACACATAAAACCATAGAGACACGTATATACGTGGTTCACCCAGTTTGGGCTACGTCCACCCCGAACAGCCAGTCCTTCCTTTCTATTATCCAGCAAAATGAAGAGACACAACCTACAGCAGATCCGCTGTAATATCCTTTGTTCTCTCACAGTCTCCCTCTCTATTTCTCTCTCCGAGAATACACATACAATACGCAGCCGCAATACAATACCCTCATAAAATGAGGGGTTGCCTTCTAGGGCAAGAAACCCTAATCTAAACATAACTTCTACCGTCAGATCATTTGCCTATGAACGGCCCAGATTGACTAGAAATTACTATACTTTTACAAGGCAATTTTACATCTGTTTTTAGCTTCGGGGGCGCTGCCCCCGAAACCCCCCGCTAGTGGGGGGCTCCATAAAGTTGCTGCCGTCTCCCCTAGACCCCCCATGACAGTGATTAATTTACAGGCGGCGTTGCTGCCCCATTTAAGGTACAGGGGTCCAATGCTGTGATACAAAGTAAACAAGATAATCAGGCTACACACCCAACAAGATCTTTCTAAAATTTTGATTTTTTTTCTCTCTTTCAGATAATCGCACTTTGTTTTTTCCTTCCACTCCCTTATTTTCCCTTGATGTCGTGAGTTGCATTGAATTGGTTAGCAAATGAATTTGAACTCCTTGCATTTATAGCCTTCTAATGAGTTTAAATTCGTTCCTTTGAGGCTGACTTGATCTCCTTTAGCCTGACTTGATGTGGAGGGATATTATACCACTTTTGACTCAAAAATAAACCTAATTACACGATTCAAAAGCCCAAGGATGGTCAATATAAATTTGTAATGACTAACCTAGAAGTCCACAATTGGGACCTTATACTAAACATGACCCAAGCATGAAACCCATGCTTTAATAAGTCATTTAATAATAAAATTAAATAATATAATTTATTTTTCTTCAATTCTTTGATGAGTACAATAAATATAAATTATGAAGACCGAACCTAGTTATAGTCATCAACATGATGGCCAACTGTTGAGAGACCTATCGGATATTCGACATTTGGTGCGTCGAATATTTGACGAATTATAGAGTAGCAAAACCGACTTCAAAAAGTCAATTATTTAATGACAATTTAAGCATTTTTTATGTCGAATAATTGGCATATGTATCATCGAATATTCAATGTTAACTAAACTATCAAATATTTGAAAAAATTCCAACGATGATTTGATGAGCACCAATGTGTTGGATATTTGATGCCAATAAGTTGCATATCCGACTAATAGGTGTCGGATTATGGCCCCATTTATACTAGTGGCATGACACCAAAGCAAATTTCTTCTCAAAATTATTAGCCAACTCACCCATTTATGTTTTGGTTGCCATAGATTTCTTTCCCTTGCCCTTCTTCTGGTTTGGACATTGTCCAACAAAATGATCAAACTTATGACAGAAACATAAATACTTTTTTTTTTTTTTACTGCGAAACTTATATTTATTAGATGGACCAAAGCGGCATCATTGTGTGGGACAAATCTACTCACTGCAAGAATATCTTTTCACTATGAAACCCAAGAAGAATAATTGAATAAATCCTAGTTTGTTTGATTTTTCCTTATGGATACAATTAATTAAAAAGAAATAATTATTACCCCTAGTCATGTAACCCAAAACAAATGAAAAATTAATTAGATAAATCTAATTATTTATCTATTATTTTTCTAGGAATAATTATTAAACATTATTTAGATATCTCTCTGTTAACTTTCTAATAACCATTTATGTGTGTAAGTAAATAATTCAATAAACTAATATTTAATTAATTATTACTCCGAACCACATTCTTAAAATAATAAATAAATCATTTATTTATTTATTATTTACAAATAAAGGGATTTGACCAAATTCAAATTCTTTTTCCCTCCAAAAAATATAATAAAATATTCCATAAAAGTTGGATCTAGATTTGGTTAATAATATTTTAATTATGCACCAATATCTAGAGTAACTCAATATTTTGTTATAAATAGAAGGGTTTTTCCATTCATTCACTACATTTTGTTGCCTAAAGATCGCTTTGGATCTATACTTTTGGTATGACTTTGATCCTCCATCATTGTCATATTTTTTCTACCTTTTTTCTTATGAGCTCAATTTGAGTTCAATTTTTGTCTAGGTTTTCTACACCATCAAGAGAGAGAGAGATCTTAGATCTGAAGCACTGAGGACATACAAGAACCCATCCCATTGAGGAGGAATGGTAACATCTTTCTATGTTCCCTTCCCAAGTGTCATAAATACAAAATTCTTTAAAAGTATACTTTTCTTGTCTATTGGATGCATGGAGCAACTCTTACTTTTACTTTTTGTTTAATATATTTAACTGCATAGATCTAGATTTCTGTAGCATTTATTATGATCGCTAACTACATATATATGGAAATTGACAGCCATCTTTGATATTACGGTTGTTTGTTATGCACAGCTAACGTGATATTTTTTCGTACACTTGCGATTAGAATTCACACTAACAATTGGAAACTCCACACAGGTTTATAATTACAACCACTATCATTTTTCAGATCCCTTCATGACGAGTTGCTTCAACCCCTCATGTTTTTCTTCAGATTCTTATTTTTCATTTCTTGATGTTGTTTTTTACCTTTAAAACCCTAAAACAGTAAAAATTCTTACTTTCATGTGTTTTTGGGCCTATTGCACATGTGACAGATATCAACCGTAGCTGAGACGATAATTTTTTTCTGAAACCTACTCCCGAGATGATCGGAATTGCAAGTCCCACTTTTTGGGCCAAAACCTGTGACCTCAACCTCCAAGGCACAGAAAATAGCCAGAAAATTGTGACCTCCGTGGAAAACAGGTCGGAAACTGCGACCTGAACTTTTTGCGGGAATTTTTCTGTGATTTTTTTGGGTTTGTCTGGGCTACTGTTCAGGGTTTTCTAACCTCCCTCTCCACCCGTCTTAGACCAGTACTTGCTCTGTTTTACTCGTCGAAGTAGGAACCAAGCCCCTTAGGGCTTCAATACGCTTCCACCTTTTTAGTAAATTAGCTGAAGTAGGTCGTCTGAGATTTCAGTGTGTTCAGCCATTTTTCAGATCTGAACCTATACTTTCAGATCCATTTCAAATCGGTTATTCATCCATCCAAAACACTTCTTTTCTATTTTATTTGGTCCTCCTTTAGGGTCCCCTCCATTTCCCTTCAGGTTGAAGCCTTTCGCCACCTTTCTTGCAGCACTTTTCCCTCTAGTTTTTTTTGTTTTCTACACCTATTTCCAGCAGATCTAACATTTAGATCCCTGTCCCTCCCGACTTTAGATCCATTGGCATTTTTTTTTTTTGACTAGATTTCGCCCACCCATAGACTAGTTGTTGGGAAGCCATCCTCCTTGGGTTTAAATTTATGTATCTTTAGCTGTTTATTTTCTATCATATTTAGTTTCCTTTACTGTCATTTTCATATTTATTTACAGTTATACAACATCTTTTTTCTTTTTTCTCTACACACGTATGGGTTTAATTAAAATTAACACACTTATCACATACACGGACACCCTAATTCAAGAGCGCCTGGTTTACACCGCCAGGCCAAGACTATAATATTGTAATCAATTGATCCTACACTTCCCTACCCTTGTTTCGACATTGTAATCATTTGATTTGGCACCTCCTTGTCGTTGTTGGTCTCTCTTCCTTCTGTGATATGTGTATGTTTTCCATCATTGTACCCCCAAGGCATTTATCCTGGAGACTTCTTGGCCTTCATCCTCAGTTTCTATTAGGAAGACTTACTCCTTCACGTAGGGTCCGAGTTAGTCCTCCTCCGAGTACCCATTCTGACTCTGCTTCTGGTTCATCGGGTTCCCCTTCTGGTTCTATCCCCAGTTCTCCTCCTGTCACCTTCACCATGTCTGGTTCAGGACCTAACGCTAGTGGTAGCCCCGGCCCTTGATTTTAAAGGATTGTATTAGTTTATTGTGCTAAGTGTCTTTTCATTTATAAAACATGTACATATTTGTCTCCATTTGTTTTCTTAAGGAATGAGGAATTTAACCATGAAACATAGATGAATTTATGAGTTTTAAGCATGTAAATAAGCCTAAATATCACTGAACAGCAGTGTATAACAGAGAAATAACATCACACATAACATTTACACAGCAGGCATGATGAATCAATTCACCCCTCCTGGGCTACATCTGCTGGTCTAGCCCCCAATGGCATGTCCCTCTTTTTCATTATGCTCAACATTGCAAATACATGTGTGTTACAAGCCTCCAATGGCTTTTTTCTCTACACCAATGGATCTAGAATGCTCAAATTAGTCTAGGTATACTCTTGTTTCACCCAAATTGGTTGAAAAGTGACCTCCCTAGCCATTTTCCCAATGACAGCCACAAATGCTCCACTAAATGCGGAAAACTGCAGTTAAAATAGAAAAATCCACCTAATTTAAATGGCACGCTGAAATACCGCTAGCGGAAACCATTTGAATTAAAATTTGAGGGTTGTTTTATGATCATGTCGACTCCCCCCCCCCAAAAAAAAAAAAATTGCAGTTAGATTTAAAACTCCACAAAAAATGTGTAGTGGTGCAGAACCAAGTGGAGGGGTTCCATTTAACTGTTAGCATACCTGATAGAACTGCACATGTGACATGGCTTTGAAGACAATTGGAGTTATGGTGAATATAGCTTCCAGTTCAACATGTTACGATTCAGTTTCTATGTCATGTGATCGTTGTAAGTGCCGCCGGATTGAACGGTTATGGAACCATCAGTTACAACATATACCATGGTTTCATATTTTCCATGTGACCACAATGATTAGGGCCATTAGCGGGTTGGGACCGTCGGCGGTCCCCCCCCCCCCCCACCCCCCATGTGCATTCATTGTAAAACTTAAATATCACCAATGTGCTTATAAGGTTAAGATTCATATGACAGTGGAGTTGGTCGAAGTCGCGGGCGCGCATGGAGGTCACAGGGTCGAACCCCCTGGACTCCACCATAATTTTGATCTGTTGTACAGGGTACACGTGGCAGCCTTTAGGTTGGCCACGTGTCACCCATCCAATAGTCCATAAATCAACACATACAACCAAATCAATGAATCACATAATGCCATTTGGCATTCACTGGTTGGCTTGGGAAAATAGAATATTCCACCTTTCACTGACTGAGCATCCCAGTCACCCCTGTCACAAAAATTTAGTTGTTTGGGAAATCGATCAGAACATGATATCCCCCTCATGCGACATCGGTTTTTCGAACCATTCATGGCGCCGGAATTAGAACGACGAGATATACCCGGTCGCTCAGGCTCAATACAGTTTCGAGCACTTTAAATTTTGAGAAAAATTCATGATATCCTAATCACACCTCCCCATTGGGAAGCTTTTGGACTCCAAAAGACTTTGATTACATGTTCCACAGATGAGGGTATAGCTCCCTCACATTTCCAACTTCCATCCACTTTTCCTTGCTTGGTTTACTACCTTTGAGCCCAACTCAAAGGTAGTCAACATTTCACCTCTTAGATGTTCTTTTCCTCCTATTAAGGATGGTATCCTCCTTGAGCTCATCCAGAAATTCTTGCGAGAAATATTCAATAGAAAGCATCTTAACATCACTCCCTTGATCATCGATCAAAGGGGGCTCATACAAACGTAAATTTTCAACATTGACAACTGAATACATTTGCATATATGAAGGCAAGTCAAGTTGAAATGCATTATTACCAACTTTCTTGATGATCTTGAATGGACCATAGTGAATGGGCTTCATATTTTTACCTTCTCCTTGCACCATTTCTTTGCTTATGTGCCACCATACCTCATCTCCTTCTTGAAATTTTTTATCAACTCTATGTTTGTCATGCCTCTCCTTGTATTTGCTTTGACTCTTCTCAAGTTGTTCTTGAACTTGCTGATAAATAATCTAAATTTTCTCAATGGACTTTCGAGCCATGTCAATATCACTATTCCCATCAATTGCAACATCTTTCTCAAAGATAAAGCCTAATGGAAATTTTGGAAAATACCCAAATCATGCTTCAAAAGGTGAAGTATTTGTGGAAGAGTGCTTGGCCCTATTTTAAGCATGTTGAATGTAATGCAGATGTTCATCCCACAACTTGGGATGTTTGCTGCAATATCCTCTCAATAGATGCACAACGGTTCTGTTCACCACCTCAGTTTGGCCATCAGTTTGTGGATGAAAAGCAGTACTCTTTTTCAACTTTGTGTTCATCATCTTCCAAATACTGGACCAAAAAACCCCAATGAACCTGGAATCCCTACCACTAACAATAGAAGTTGGCAATCCATAATGAACCCATACATGTTGAAAATAAATTTTAGCATTTATGGTTTTCTTACTTGGCATAACTATACACATTTTACTGAATCTATCCACAACTAAATAAAGATAATCATGTTGTTTTCTTGAAATAGGCAGACCTCCAACAAAGTCCATGGAGACACTCCCATGGCCTTGATGGTACCATTAGTGGCGTGTACAACCCAAGATTCCTATTGCTAGGCTTGCTTGTTGCACACATAGAACAACCTCTTATAAAACGTGACACACTATCTATCATGCGAGGCCAATAGCAATACCTCTGTAGATGTGTCATTGTTTTTCTTACCCCAAAGTGTCCAGCATTAAGAGATTAATGAGCCTCTCTCATGACACTAAGCCTCTCTCCTTGTGGTATACACAGCTTGCCAAAATGAAACAGCAAATTTTTATGCATGTGATAATCATTTTTCTCAACTTGATTCCCTTCACTCAAACTAGCATACACATCTTGAAAATCAGTATCATGTGCATAGTGTTCTATGTAACTCTCATGTACAATAGAATCATTTTTAATTAAAGTAGAAGAATTTATAATTGGCCTTGAAATCATATCATAAAATTTATTGAAAATACCTTTCTTGTACCTTATAACCAAGTGAAACTCTTGAAGAAATCCCATCCACCTGAAATGTCGTGATTGTTGCAATTTTGTTTGTGACTGCAAGTACTGTAATGGTTGGTGCTCAGTATGTATAATCATCTCTTTACCCACCAAGTAGTGTTTCCACTTCTTGACGCTTTGTACCAACGCATACAACTCTTTTTCATATGTAGGATAATTAGTTACAACACCATTGAATGTTTTAGAATGAAAAGTGATAGGCTTACCATGTTGCAAAGTACTGTGCCCATGGCATAATCACTAGCATCAATTTGTATCTTGAATGGCTGTCTCAATTCGATAATGCAAGGACTGGAGCTGAACTGATCTTGTCTTTTAAAGCTTCAAAAGCTTGTTGTTGTTTGCCTCCCCATTGGAAGCCTTTCTTCACACTTTTCATTGCATGCATAAGAGCTATTATCGTAGAAAAGTTAGCAATAAACTTTCTCCAATACTAAGCTGTGCCTAAGAAACTTCTTGTAATATTCCCAATTCGCCATGAGCTAGTTGGAATATTAAATTTTGTTTTTTCCTTATTGTTTAATGAATAAGAGAATATGGAGATCCATAAATCTCCTTAAATAAGAATAAAACCAATGCCAATGTGAAAGGAAGACATATTGGCAGCTCAATTGAGCACCCTTGTGTGTGAAAAGGGGTTGGAACACCTTGACTGGGTCAACTTTGACCAAATCAACAGTGTTGTCATGGAGAGTGAACATTTATGGAGGGATAGCGCAGTTTTAGATGGAGACTATTTGCATGGAGGTAGTGTCATAAATGAATGGGGCTTAGGGTTAGGAAGCTCATCAATTATATAAGGAAGAGGATGGAAGCCATATTTTGTTATGTTGATGTTACGATATTTTTATTATATGGTATGTTTAGACATATAGCTTTCTTCAGTTGTTTAGCTAAGATCGCAATGTTGTTTAGCATAGGGTGTTCCTGAGCGGGAATCCCACCTCTATCCTTGAGAGGCCTCAAAGGAAGATAATTTTCACTATAATTCCACATTCATGCATTAGTTTAAGCTCCATCTTTCATCTACAGCGCAGATCCTGTTAAGGGTTGTGTTGAGTTGCAGGTTGCAGCAATGTAGAAGACATTTGGGTGTTTTATGATTTGTTTTTCAATGGAGGAAGGTTTCCTTTCATTGGGAGGCTCGTGAGGAAGGCCCTTGAGCCTTATTGCAGCATTTGGCATCAGGGCACTTATTTATTTTCCCCTACAGCACAGTTTATATCTTGGACTATGTTATTTTCAGGGAGGAGTTGCAGGGTGGTTTCAGTACACCATTTGGAGAGGAGGTTTTCTAGTGAAGGGATCAGCCTTTCATCTTGAGGATCTATTCGAGGCGGATACATTCTTTGTCACATCAGATCAGCCACATCTTTCCAGTTTATTGTTTTATTGAATCTTCAGCCCTAGGGCTTTGATTCCCATCTTGTATATTGGTGTATTTCTGAAAACCCTCTAGGGTTCTTTCTTGGAGGTTGTATAGAGCCTAGATCTAAATTTTTTGTACCTTTTGAGGCATATAATAGCCATGTATCTTTTGTGTATTAATTTTTTGTAGCAGTGCACCAATGGTTGTGCTATAGCAGTCTTCTGACATTTTGATATAGTAGCAGCACCTCATTCTTGAGGGATTTCTTTATTGGAGGCTTGTTGTATCTTGTCATATGATTTGTGGCCCATTATTTTATACATATGTGCTACTTTTATGATGAATGGAAGGTCTCCATATTGGCTTCATGTTTTTATGTGATGTTTACACTACTATTTCAAACATTTTGCACTATATTCCTACTTTTCCCATTTGGGAATATTACAGTGGTATCAGAGCATAATCTTGGCTCAGCCTGTGCATCTTAAGCCAGTATATCATCAGAAGAAGGAGATCCTCTCACAAATATAGAGAGGAGGTATTTCATAGGAAACTGGAAGTATGATTATACAAATGATAAATAAGACAAGGGTAAAGCCCCTTTATCGGGAGGAGATGAGGAGAAGGAGTTCTCAGGACTTCTTTTCCAAACTATGCAGGGAATTAACAAATACATCATAGAGATGATGATGGAGAGACATAGAGATTCTCCAAGAGCGCTTGCACATAAATAAAGCTCCATTTTTTCACCTTGTGAGTGTGAGCATTCATCTACACCATAATATCTACAAGGTGGTACCATGACTACATTCTTGGCAAGAGAAGAAGGGGAAGGAGAAACACCAAAGGAGGAGACCCTTGGTGACTATCTCCAGGAATATGAATCTCAGTCTAGTAGAATCAAAGAAAATTTAAACTTGCAAGGTTTTTGTCAAATCAAAGAAGATAGAAAACCCAATAAACACAATAGAAGAAGAGGGTGCATGCAGCAGACTTTGGTTATATTCTTTCTACCTACTTTTGATGGGTCACCCAAGAGAATAGCCAAGGCTTGGGTAAAGAAACTAGACACATTTTTCAGTTACATCAAGTTTCAGAAGAGGAAGCCATTAGAGTGGCAGCGCTGCATCTTGAAGGTAAAGCTTATACCTGGTGGTTTTATGAATCTTCTTTATTAAATAATGCAAATTTATCTACTTATGCAAAGTTCACTAGGAGGTTAGTGAAAATATTTGATCTAAAACTTTCTGAAACTTCCCTGGGTGAGAAAACCAAGCCCAAGAAATCAGAACATTTGCATGATTTGGAAGGATCCATGAAATCAAGTCCATTTTAGAACATTTTTTAGGGGGTTAAAGATCTGCAACATATGTTTCCAAGGAAAAAAGCCCCACTTCAACAAGAGCTCCCTTCTCAAGAAGAATACATGAGGACTCCTCTTTCAAAAGGAGATCAAGACAAAGGATTTCTTAATGATGAGGTATTTTCCATTGATGAGGAGAAGGAAGAGGAAGAGCTGGAAAGATCCTCTAGCATTGTGACAGTAGGAGGAGATATACTTCTATTTGGAGATGGAGATGAATAAATTTCTTCAACTAGAGGAGCTCTTGTATCCTTGAAATAAGTTCCAAAGGATCTTACATATGAAGATCAGGAGCAACATGTGTCTATGTTGATAGGCATTGAGACAAAACAATGGAGGAAGTGTGTTCCAACATTGAATACAGTATTCAGGACATGCACTATGATAGATCATTCCCTTATGATCAAGACTTTTGACACCAATGAGATGTTGGGTATACATGGGTTGATTACATTTGAAGAAGACATCTTAGACTATGAGATCTTGCAGAAGGTAGGAGAAAAGGAGGGCCAGCATCAAGTGATTGGGAACATACACACCCATCCTTTTCAGGAGGTTTATGCACAAAAGGAGGATGATTTGCACAGTGAGGGCAGGGAAAAATTAGTTCACTCACATATACAGCCTGCTCTAGGCCTTGATGTTTCATTACATGGAGGCATTCCACCAGGGAGACCCCCTGATTGGAATATAATCAAAGAATTCTCTCAACTTGTTGCACCACTCATAGATCCAGGAGGAGTGGGAGCATTGGGAGTTCATGGTACAGTGCTGAGATTATTGGGTAAACTCAAGGAGGAGGGATACATTCTCCCAACATCATCATTACCCACTCTCATTTCAGATTTTTCGCTGAGAAAGGAGAAGCATGGGGAGGATAGAAGCCTTCCAAAATGTGACTTTGGCATGAGACATGTCAAAGAGAAGGACAACCATATGACAGATATTCTTTCTGATAGATCATGAGTGTTGTCACTATGGAGGATAGATCCGTATTGGAAATCCTAGCTGTTGGTGGATTATTCCAAGGATATTTTTACATGCATGACACTTGATGACCAGCTTCAAGAGGAGGGGTATTCAGTCCAAGATGAGGTCATCTATTATCATGGTAGGATCTTCTTTTCTAGAGCTTCCAAGCTCAAGAAGAACTTACTACAAAGAGCACATGAAGATTTTCTCTTCAGCCACACTTATTCCATGAGAGCCTACAACGCCATCATGGAGAGATACACTTGGGAAGGCTTCGAAGAGGAGATGTATCGACATTTGAAAATATGCTTGGACCATGTGGAGATGGGAGAGATACATAACTCTAAGGAAGAGTTATCACAGCCACCTCTTTCCTCTTTAGGAATGAGAGGAGATATATCTATGGACCACTCCATTTGTATGAGTAGATATTATGGAAAGGAACATGTCAATGTGCATAATGTTTTATTTGATGATTATTTGCACTCCTTTACCATGTATATGCAGGACATTGCTCCAAGGAGGATCACTCTTCCATATAAAATTCATGGCCAACTTTGGGCAATAAACATTGTTGAACATGACCACTCCCTAGGAGGATATAGGGAGATGATTTACCACTCTGGGTGCACGCCAAAGGCACCAAACATTTCTCACCTTTTCAGGACTTGTGAGAAAACTTGGGCATCAAGTAAGTGTTTTTCACTATCTGATGTAGTTAGGAGATATATTGTTCTGGTTCCACATATGGGACTATGATCCACCTCCATTTTTGCATATTATTGCTTATATGTACTTGGTTTTGATCCATGTTAGGTCCCCGTAATCTATCATATTGGCAAGGTCAAATGTACAAGGGTAACATCAAACCAGTCTTTGGAGTCCTAGGACCTAGCCTCCCTGTACTCAGAGAGGGCTCTCTCTATGCTTGTGCAAAAGATGTAACTTGGTAGCTTTTAGGGTTTTTATTTTAGGCTAGTTATTAGATTTAGGGTTTCTTTGTTTGATTTGTTTGGTTGGGTAGGTTTTCAAGAAAAACAAATAGAGTAGGAGAGGTTTAGAATATTGGGCTATGGAGTCTGCAATAGGTCTAGAAAGGTATAACAATAGGTCAAGGATGCTTTGGAGGGCAAGTATAACAAGGCTAAATGGATCTTCAAGGCTTAGGTGAGTGGAGTTAACATTAAATTGTGAACAAAGTAGGTGAAAAGGGCAGTTAAGAATCCTTTGTCAAATACTACAACAAGAAGGGCCTTTAGAATACTATGCATGAAGATAAAACCAAAGACGGGGCATACCATACTTCTTTGACCAAACCCTAGCAATCAAACATCAAGACAACAATCCAAAAAACCCTAGAGAGTAGGGAACTCCTAACCTCTCCAGCTATCTACCTTTAGAGAAATAAAACATGCAAGATGACATATAGTAATGATCAAGAAATAGGGAACTCCTAAGATTTCTTAATAAAACTACTAATAAACTTCAAAGAAACCATTTAAGATAAGAAAAAGGGCAGGGCAAACCATAGACCTCTTCATCTAAACCCTAACTATCAATACTTCGAAGTAAATACCTCAAAAACAATGTTTAAAGCACAGGGGCTTCACTGGGGGAGCAATACTTTACCACGTGGGTTCATATTGGGGGATATATATTGATGAAAAAATGACTTAATATATTGGGGGATATATAGGGGGTAAATGATTTTTATATCGGTGGGTATAAAAAATGGAGTTCAAAGTTAATGAAAAAATATAAAGGGATATAGAAAATGTTAATGAAAAAATGGATACCTACAATATTTGGTGAAGGTAGGGATTTTTTTAATTGGGGAGATGTATTGGGTTCATATTGATAGGGGGTTAAATAATGTGATTTTTAGAGGTATTTTCCAATATGTAGTCAAATTAGGGGTATTGTTTAGTATGCTATGAACGCAGGCGATATGTCAGAGGTTCATTGAGTGAAGCCCCCGTGGTTTAAAGTGATTTCAAAGGGCAGGGCTAACCATAAACCTCTTCGATACTAACTCCATTAAATCATTCATGAGATAAACAAGCTGAGTGGGTTTAAATAGCAACTGAGAATTCTCTAAACTCACCTAGCAGAGGAAAACATGAAAGCAAAAGAAGCAGACAGACTTAATGAGCTTATACAGCAAACCTTAAGCTAAAATTTCTACTCTGTTGCAAGATAAAGATGAAACAAGATGTAAAACATAAGAAAATGAAAACAAAACACGTAAAACATCACCATTTTCCATGTTCATGAATCCTGCAAAGTGCTTGGCTCCATTTTCATTCAGTCCAAAAAAATTACAAGGCTCCAAGGCCAAAAAATCTTTACAACTCAGAGCATGTGCTCAGTTCAACAAGTGACTAACCAACTACAACCAACCTGAAAAATGAGGGCCTCATGCAGTATTTATCATGAAAAGGAGATTAAAAACCCTAACTATGGTTTTGGAGGCCACTAATTGCTCATAAATATCAATTTTGTCCTTAGAGACAATGCAAGGCCCAAGGCACAAAATATCTAAGCTAATAAATGAAAAATATCTTTTAACACATAACATTGGAGTGATTTGCCCAAAAAAACCATAAAATATCTATTTTCCATAAATTAGTGTCCTTTTTTTACTTTTACAGATAAGGGCGCAGTAGTGAGGTCTAAGGGCATAGCGCCTGCATTGGAAAAATGGGTCACCTTGCAGCTAAGTTTTGAAGGCCTTCTTGGTGTCGAAATGAGCTCTGAGATAGCTCGTTGGAAAGACCGTTAAGTCTAATTTTCAAAAATACCATTTTTTTCTTATTGGACTTCATTTACATATTCAAAAACTGAAACTCCCAAGGCTGCTAAGGGCGCAGTGCCAACCCTGAAAACAAGGCAAAAAGGTGAAATTTTGCATGTTATTGGGCCTTTTGGAGGACCAAAACTGCTCCAAATGATCTGAAACTTGGTGAGTGTGATGTCCTTAGCATAATGAACCTAAAAATCTAAACCATTTCTGAAATGGATGCCTCAAGAAAAAGTGCAACGCCAAGGGCACTGCGCCCTTGGCCCTCAAAAACCAAAATATCCAAAAACTGCCAAAATTTGAAGTTGTCTTCCTCATGGTGTTTGGGATGCCTATAGGGGTGCATCAGCCAGCTTTTCAAGGTTTTATTTGTTCTATTAGCCTCCTTGTTCAAATACCTTTCATAGGCTTCATTGTTTAGCAGCCTTAGTGCTTTTTCTTACTGTTTGATTCCTTATTGGCAACCTGCCTCACTGACATTTTCCATCATTGTCATCTCCCTCATTGTTTGATTTACCTTTGCTTGATGCACCTTACTATTCTTTGCACTATTTTTTTGGGCTTCAATGCTCTTTGTTTTATCATTTCCAAGATTATCACTATCATAATCCTCACTATCCTTGATGCTTTCTTCATCATTGGTTTCTGCATCTCCACTACCCTTTACTTCAATGATTTCTCCTTCACTATCATTAGCCCCCCTTATTGCCTTTTTATTTACTGCCACTGTCTCTCCCTCTTGACATTTTGACCATTCTACCCTTAGAACAAAACCCTAGGTCTGCATAATAAAAATGAGATGAAGGGATGGATGATGGAAATTTTTTCAAATGAATGATATGAATGGGTGAGTGAGGGTAAGGGTATAGGAATAAGAGTGAGTGAAAAAAATAAATGATCAAACCTCTTCTACTTGTTTAAACTCAGAGTTGAAATTCCTGGCACTGATATAAAACTGATAGGAAAAAGAGGATGAATATGTTAATCTGTTTGTAGTGTAGGGGACAGAGTTTATGAGTGAATGGGGTGAGTGTAGGCACAGCTTTAGATGAATGAGCAACTTTTCAACAAGTTACCCTTCTGGATATCACTAGTCTTCTTAGTATGTAGATGGAGAAGTGTTTTAAACAGTGATGTTTTAAGCATGCAAGTTTGGGTTTTCTCCTTAGGTCTTCAGTTCCCTTTAATTATGAAACACCACAAATTATTGAAGAAAGGCTTGATGAGTTGTACTCACCTTCACCAGCTTTTGAAGACCCTTGCAGGAAGACTGAAGAAGTTTTTTTGAGGTGATTTGGGTATTTACAGGGCTTAGAAGCCATCCTAGCCAAACGCGTAGCGCCTAAACGAGGTGTCGGTTCAGTCAGGCAGAGGCGAGCAAAGGCGGGCACCTTGTGCCAAGAGCGCAGCACCAAAGGCTATTTTCTAGGCCTGTCGGGTGATTCGGGCAGGCGCACAATGTCTTTCCAGGCGTGCAACACCAAGCAAAGTGGCTTAGTTTTTCATTAAAAACTCAGATTTCCATCCTTTCTTAAAAGTTCTAATTCCCTGCAAGTGATCAATAATTCACATGAAGACAAAATGACCTGCAATAGACATTGGGAATTAGTTTGAACTTTGTAGACCTACTATTGTAATGCTTTAAGTCATTTTTACTTTCTTTCACTGATGTTCTCTGACCTTTTGCTTGCAGGTTTGTTTCAAGTCATAAATTTGACTTCCTTTTGACCTATTGATGCCCTTTAACTCTTTCACTTAGCAGGTGTCATGAAAAAATTGAAGTGGCTTTTTCCTTTGATATTTGAAGCATGCTAGATTTAACTTTGACAATATTAGGAACTCAAACATAGAGCAGCATTTTCAAAACCCCCTCTTTGCTGGCATCATGGAGTTTCTAACCTACAGTCGCTCATCTAGGCATGGAAAACTCATTTTCACCATTCTAGGATCTAATCATAGTGGCATCTTTAGGATATTTCTTGGCTGTCATTATGGATTCCAACTTACCATTTACTTTCTATATGCCATTTCTGCAATTTATTCACTGTGTTGGCACTTTGCTAGACTGCCAAGTGTAAAACCCTAGTTTTCTTGTCTTCCTCGCTGCAAGATGTCATCCTTTAGGCACAAAACACGTGCCTCGTCTATTCTTCTGCTAATTGAACTCTTAGAATTTCTGCAAAAGTGTCAAGCTTGTCTATTACCTCATGAGAAGACGTTGAAAATGAATGGTAGTCTTCTTTGGAAATGATGACCTTGAAACATATGAAACCCTAATTGACCTAGTGGGAGGCTTCTTTGACCTAGTCCTTGACTGAAAAATAGTTTGGAGGCTTCAAGTGTAAAAATAGAGTATTGACTAAGTGATGTATTGAAGATCCAAAATCCAATGTACTTGATTTATCTAAAGAGCCTACAAAGATAGTTTTGAGACCATCAATGCTTGAGGAATTTCGGAATCATGGAAAAAGTAGGCTATAGGAAAACCCTAGATGGAAAATGGATTTATGGGCAAGGGAAAAACAGAGCCAATGAGGTCGCAGGCAGGAAAAAGGATGAAGATGAGTGGTACAAGCCTATAAGGAGTCTTTTGGGAGTGGCAGGGTGACCATGGAAAGGCAAAATGGTAGAATAGTGAAAAAAACTTCTAAGGATAATGAAGGCAATGAGATTTCTAAAACTCACAATATTTAGGGAATTTTGTTTTTAGAAATCTATAATCAATACTTAGTCATCTACAGATATTAAAAATTATTGATGACTAATAGTGGCTCCACTTGGGGAGGGTAGCTTCTTTTCAGGAAGTGTCCAGGACCTCAAAGCTCAAATCTCTGAGTTTTGAAGACTAATGCCTTACTTGTACTTTGCAGACATTTCTTCTTCATATCTTGATTTTATTTTGAAGCTATGATCTCAAAATCAAAAAGACATGTTTGCTTCAACCTCATTTCTACCTACCCATCATACCTTGACTAACATTTTTTCTTCTTTGGGGTGCACTTGGACTAGCAAACCCTTGACATTATTTTCTTTTGAAAACATAGAAAACTATCTACTTGTACTCTTATCACTTCCAAGAGTTCATATTAGGCTAATTAACTCTCTTATTCTCTACCTAGTCTAATCATATTTCAAGATTAAGTTATTTGACAAACTTTATTCTCTATCCTATTAACATGAAATTCAAAACATGATCAAACCAGGATTAAGCAATCTGATTTGCCATGGGCTGTGGCATTTGGACAAGCTGCACACAGACATTATTTTTGTACAATCAAAAACTAGAAAACATGAGGGTTGTGGTTCAGAATTTGTTAGGCATCCCTCTCACTTTCTTTGGTTCAGATTTAAGCATTGAGAACCAGCATCTTTCCTAATCTAATCTACTAACAAGCCAAGCTTAAATTGTTTGACAAGTCCTCTTTCACTAACCTATCAGCAGAAATTTAAAACATGTTCAGTCATGATTAGGCTAGATGACCGAATAAGACTTTATTTTCTCAAAATTAGTGGCATTTAGGCTTGCACACTTTCAGAAGTAATATTTTTGATATGGAGTTGTACCTCTTCTTTAAAACTGCCCTCTTTTTATTCTTTTCTCTGTTTTTGTATTTTTGTTTTTTAGATCAACATTATAAGACTAAAACTAGAAAGATGCTCATACTGCTCAGCTTATTTGCATACCTGTCTATCCTAATCTAACCTATACATGATACATATTCATTTGGTGAACTCACTTTTCCAATACAACCAATCAAGAAGATGATTCCATGAGTGATCTTTGTTCAACTCTTTGAGTATGTTGAAACAACAATAACTCCATTCCCCTCTCACTTGTTTTTGAACAGCGGTGCTCAAATCTTTAAACCTTGCAACAAATTGTTTCTGGTATAACACACTCCTCCTTTAGATGTCTCTAAGAAAGTAGCAAAAGGATCTTGAAACAATACCTGACTTAGAGGATTTTAGAAATAAACTTCATTCGAGGTTGCTCCTTCCTTCACTCGGATATGCTTGGGATTCTTTTGAAAAATAAATTCCACCTCTTCCTCATGATCATTTGCACTAGAAACCTCATCATATATTGCAATATTGTCCTATACCAAACTTCATATATTCTGATTGAGTGGGCTGAAATCTGTGTGAAGGTCATCATGATGATGAGTAGGAGTACCCTTTGGCAATAAATCCTCTTGAGAAGGCAGTAGAACAACTCTCCTGTGATTATCAATTTCCAATCCCTCATCTGAAATTTGAAATTCAATGGAACTTGGTGGTTGTAGATCAGGAGCTAAGGAGGACTCTATGTCACCAATGATTTCCTCAACCATCTCATGAAAAGGCTTCTCATTTACAACTTTCTCAATAAGTTCATTATCTTCCCCAAACTCAACATCAAAACTAAAAGACTGTTGATTTCCAATCACATGAAAGTTATTTCCGATGGACTGAAATGAAGTAAAACAAAGAGTCAGATATTCTTCACTGACTTCCAAATTTTCTAGACTTTCCTCATTAGTGTCATAGCTGATATGTATTGGTTGATTACTATTTTGATGAAACTGAACTTCCTCCCACAAACTAGATGTTGATTGCTCTGCAAGATTAGCTTCTTCTTGGAGAACATGACCATCATCATACTGATCAAACTTTGGAAAATCATCAAAATAATTAATGTCACCAATCAAACATATTAGATTATCAGATTGTTTTTCTTCAAATTGATCTACACATCCATCTTATGATCTGTGATCGATAGTAATAGCATGAGAATGAATAGAAGTGTTCTGTTCATATGAAGGTTTAGAGGTTGGCTGCTTGTTTAGAATCGGATTTATTTCCTCTTCAGTCAAAAGAGTAGGCATCTTTCTCTTTCTTTGGATAACACTACAGCAATTTTCTTTCTCCGTTGAAGGCTGATTCTGAGGCTGAATATCTTCTTGAACCTAACCTAGAAGAGATGGTGAATCATCACTTGTGCCTTCAGAGAGATCCTGTGGACCTTCTTTTATCTCCTTATTGATTTCATCCTCAACCAAATCCTCTTGGCTGTCATGATAAATGATTTCAGAATGAAATTCATGAACTTATTTTAATAGGCTTTCAGGATGCCAATTTCCTAAATCTTCATCAATGTTTACAAGGTATTGTATGAGATCTTTAGATTGATCACAGCAATTTTCAGCTAATGACAGAGATGGAAAATATTCTTTATAGTGTTCATAAAATACCTTGTGGAAATCCTTCAAAGCAAACAAGGTGACATGGTCTAGGCCTTCATACCATTCTCTTGCATTTCCTTCTAATGTCCCCATGAACATTTTCATGAGGTAGTCCTCATGCCATTCAACTTTTAACCTCCATACATGTATGTGAAATTTGATGAGATGTAACAAGGGGTCATCAAATTTTTCATCTTGAAACATAGGCAGGTTTGTGTACCAATATATTTGAGGCATTTTGTGTGGGAATCTAGGGATGTGATCTCTATTCATTGGATCATATCTCTGTTGTATCCTTGGATCCATGTTTGTAAATCAGAAAGGGTCACTGCATCTTTTTAACCAGTCTAGAGTCTTCTACCAGTGGAGTCTTCAGGTTTATTGAGAATTGTGGAGTCGCCAGGTGGAGGGTTTCAACTTTGCTGTCCACCATCAGCATGATTAATGCCTCCCTAGGGGAGTCTATGAGAACTAGTGGGGTTAGAAGGCCTACTGGAGGCCAGTGGAGGATGCTTAATGTTTAAGGATGTAATTGTTGTCCACCATCAACAACCGAATGCCAATATAAGGATGTTTGTGGGTTTTCTGAGGTCCTAAGGAATACTTACTGACTCAGAAAGTCCCACCGCGATCGCCATTATGTTATGGCGTTGAGTCAGTGGATAGTATTGACAGGAGTTTTCTGAGGTTTTAAGGAGTTCTTAAGATGTTATTTACTCAGAAGTTCCCACCGTGATCGCCACTATGTTAGGTCCTCGTAATTTTTCAGATTGGCAAGGTCAAATGTACAAGGGTAACATCAAACCAGTCTTTCGAGTCCTAGGACATAGCCTTCCTGGACTTAGAGAGGGCTCTCTCTATTCTTGTGCAAAATATGTAACTTGGTAGCTTTTAGGGTTTTTATTTTAGGTTGTTTATTAGATTTAGGGTTTGTTTGTTTGATTTGTTTTGTTGGGTAGGTATTCAAGAAAAAAAGATAGAGTAGGAGAGGTTTATATCATTGGGATATGGCTGCAATAGGTCTAGAAAGGTACAACAATAGGTCAAGGATGATTTGGAGGGAAAGTATAACAAGACTAAATGGATCTTCAAGGCTTAGGTGAGTGGAGTGAACATTAAATTGTGAACAAAGTAGGTGCAAAGGCAGTTAAGAATCCTTTTTCAAATACTACAACAAGAAGGGCCTTTGGAATATTGTGCATGAATACAAAACCAAAGACAGGGCATACCATAATTCTTTGACCAAACCCTAGCAAGAAAACATCAAGACAACAATCCAATAAACCCTAGAGAGCGGGGAACTCCTAACCTCTCTAGCTATATACCTTTCAGAGAAAAAAAACATACAAGATGATATATAGTAATGATCAAGAAACAGGGAAATCCTAATATTTCTTAATAAAACTACTAAGAAACTTCAAAGAAACCATTTGAGATAAGCAAAAGGGCAGGGCAAACCATAGACCTCTTTAGCTAAACCCTAACTAGCAATACTTCGAAGTAAAGACCTCAAAAACAATGTTTAAAGTGATTTCAAAGGGCAGGGCTAACCATAAACTTATTTGATACTAACTCCATTAAATCATTCATGAGATAAACAAGCTAAATGGGTTTAGAGAGAAACTAAGAATTCTCTAAACTAACCTAGCAAAGGAAAACATGAAAGCAATAGAAGCAGACAGAATTAATGAGCTTAGACAACAAAACTTAAGCTAAAATTTCTACTCTGTTGCAAGATAAAGATGAAACAAGATGTAAAACATAAGAAAATGAAAACAAAACAAGGAAAACAACACCATTTTCCATGTTAATGAATCCTGCAAAGTGCTTGGCTCCATTATCATTCAATCCAAAAATATCACAAGGCTCCAAGGCCAAAAACTCTTTACATCTCAGAGCCTATGCTCAGTTCAAAAAGTGACTAACCAACTACAACCAACCTGAAAAATGAGGGCCTCATACAATATTTATCATGCAAAGGAGATTCAAAACCCAAACTAGGGTTTTTGAGGACATTAATTGCTCATAAATATCAATTTTGTCCTTAGAGACCATGCAAGGCCCAAGGCACAAAATACCTAAGCTAATAAATGCAAAATATCTTTTAACACCTAAATTTGGAGTGATTTTCCAAAAAAAACCATAAAATATCTATTTTCCATAAATTAGTGTCTTTTTTTTTACTTTTGCAGATAATTCTGTGCAGCAGTGAGGTCCAAGGGCACAGTGCCTACACTGGAAAATGGGTCACCTTGCAGCTAATGGCATTCCTGGTGTCGGAATGAGCGTCGTGTTAGCTCGTTGGAAAGCCTATCAAGTCTAATTTTCAAAACTTCCCTTGGTTTTCTGATTGGAATTCATTTACCTATTCAAAAACCAAAAATCCCAAGGCTGCTAAGAGCGTAGCGCCAGCCCTGAAAACAAGGCAAAAAGGTAAAATTCTGCATGTTTTTGGGCCTTTTGGAGGACCAAAACTGCTCCAAATGATCTTAAACTTGGTTAGTGTGATTTCCTTGGCCTAAAGAACCTAAAAATGTAAAACATTTCTCAAATGGATGCCTCAAGAAAAAATGCAGCGCTAAGGGCGCTGCACCCTTGGCCCTCAAAAATAGTCAAAAACCAAAATCTCCAAAAATTTTCCAAAATTTGAAGTTGTCTTCCTCATGGTGTTTGGGATGCCTATAGGGGTGCATCAGCTACTTTTTCAAGGTTTTCTGTGTTCTATTAGCCTCCTTTTTCCAATCATACCTTTCATAGGCTTCATTGTTTAGCAGCCTTACTGCTTTTTCTTACTGTTTGATACTTTATTGGCAACCTGCCTCACTAAAATTTGCCATCATTGCCATCTCCCTCGTTGTTTGATGCACCTTGTTATTTTCCCTATTTTTGTGGGCTTAAATTCTCTTTGTTTTATCATTGCCAAGATTATCACTATCATAAGCCTCACTCTCCTTGCTACTTTCTTCATCATTGGTTTCTGCATCTCCACTTCCCTTTGCTTCAATGCTTTCTCCTTCACTGTCATTAGCCCCCATTATTTCCTTTTTCTTTACTGCCACTGTCTTTCCCTCTTGGAATTTTTACCATTCTCCCCTTAAAACAAAACCCTAGGTCTACATAATAAAAATGAGATGAAGGGATGGAGGATGGCAGTTTTTGTAAATGAATGATATGGATGGGTGAGTGAGGGTAAGGGTATAGGAATAAGAGTGAGAGGCAAAACTCAATGATCAAACCTTTGCTGCTTATTTAAAATTAGTGTTGAAATTCCTAGGACTGATATAAAACTGATAGGAAAAAGAGGATGAATATTTCAATCTGTTTGTAGTGTAGGGGACAAAGTTTATGAGTGAATGGGCTAAGTGTAGGCACAGAGTTAGATGAATGAGAAACTTTTCAACAAGGTACCCTTATGGCTATCACTAGTCTTCTTAGTATGTAGATGGATAACTGTTTTAAACAGTGATGTTTTAAGCATGCAAGTTTGGGTTTCCTCCTTAGGTCTTCAATTCCCTTTAATTATGAAACACCACAAATGCTTGAAGAAAGGCTTGATGAGTTGTACTCACCTTCACCAGCTTTTGAGACCCTTGGAGGAATACTGAAGAATTTTTTTTTGAGGTGATTTGGGTGTTTGCAGGCCTTAGAAGCCATCCTGGCCAAACGCACAGCGCCTGAACGAGGTGTCGAGTCAGTCAGGCAGAGGCGGGCAAAGGCAAGCACCTTGTGCCAGGCGCGTAGTGCCAAAGGCTATTTGCTGGGCCTGTTGGGTGATTTGGGTAGGTGTGTAGTGCCCTGCCAGGTGTGCAACACCTGTCTCCAAGCACGTAGTGCCAAAGAAAAATGCACAGGGGAAACTGCCAGGTGCGCAGTGCCTGCCTCCAGGCACGCAGCACTGGGGAAAGTGGCCCAGTTTTGGCTTAAAAACTCAGATTTTCATCCTTTCTTAAAATTTCTAATTCCCTGCAAGTGATCAATAATTCACATGAATAAAATATGACTTGCAATAGACTTTTGGAATTAGTTTGAACTTTGTAGACCCACTATTGTAATGTTTTAAGTCGTTTTTACTTTATTTCACTGATGTTCTCTGACCTTTTTCTTGCAAGTCTGTTTCAAGTCATAAATTTGACTTCCTTTTGACCTATTGATGCCCTTTAACTCATTCACATAGTAGGTGTCATGAAAATAATGAAGTGGCTTTTTCCTTTGATCTTTGAAGCATGCTAGATTTACCTTTGACAATCTTAGGAACTCAAACACATAGCAGCATTTTCAAAACCCCTTCTTTGTTGGCATCATGGATAATTGGGAATAAAACCAATGCCAATGTGAAAGTAATACATCGTGGTAGCTTAATTGAGCACTCTTTTGTCTAAAAAGCGGATGGAACACCTTGACTGGGTCATCTTTGACCAAATCAACAGCATTGTCATGGAGAGTGGACATTTATGGAGGGACAGCGCAGTTTTAGATGGAGACTCTTTGCACGGAGGTATTTTCATAAATGAATGGGGCTTAGGGTTAGGAAGCTAATCAATTATATAAGGAAGAGGATGGCAGCCATATTTCATTATGTTGATGTTATGATATTTTGATTATATGGTATGTTTAGACATATAGCTTTCTTCATCTGTTTAGATAAGATTGCAGTGTTGTTTAGCACAGGGTGTTCCCAAGCAGGAATCCCACCTCTATCCTTGAGAGGTATCAAAGGAATATTATTTTCACTATACTTCCACATTCAGGAATTAGGCCAAGCTCCATCTTTCATCTACAACGTAGATCCTGTTGAGGGTTGTGTTGAGTTGCAAGTTGCAGCAGTGGAGAAGCAATTTGGGTGTTTTCTGATCTGTTTTTCAATGGAGGAAGGTTTCCTTTCATTGGGAGGCTGGTGAGGAAGGCCCTTGAGCCTTATTACAGCATTTGGCATCATGCCACTTATTTATTTGACCCTATAGCGTAGTTTCTATCTTGGACTGCATTATTTTCAGGGAGGAGTTGTAGGGTGGTTTCATTACACCATTTGGAGAGGAGTTTTTCTAGTGAAGGGATCAACCTTTCATCTAGAGGATCTATTGGAGGAGGCTACATTCTTTTCCACATCATATCAGCCACATCTTTCTAGTTTTATTGTTGTAGTGAACCTTCAGCCCTAAGGCTTTGATTCCCATCTTGTATATTGGTGTATTTTTGAAAACTCTCTAGGGCTCTTTGTTGGAGGTTGTATAGAGCCTAGATCTACATTTTTTGCATATTTTGAGGCATATAACAGCCATGTATATTTTTTGTATTCATTGTATGTAGCAGTGCACCTATCATTGCGCTGTAGCAGTCTTCCGGCATTTTGATATAGTAGCAGCACCTCTTTCTTGAGGGATTTCTTCATTGGAGGCTTGTTGTATCTTGTCATATGATTTGTGGCCCATTATTTTTTACATATATGCTGCCGTTATGATGAATGGAAAGTATCCATGTTGGCTTCATGTTTTTATGTGATGTTTATGTTGCTATTTCAATCATTTTGCACTATATTCCTACTTTTACCATTTGGGAATATTACACTTCTTACCTCGGTTACTATTTTGGGAGTGGGCCAATTCAAAATGGCTTCCACTTTAGAAGGATCAATTCTCAACGCCTCCTCCTACAATGTGTCCCGAATAAACTAGAGAATTCTTTTTGAACTCACACTTTGACATCTTAAGAAATAATTTCTCTTTCTTCAAAACATCAAGCACCATTTTCACATGCAAGATATGTTCTTCTCTTGTTTTGCTGAAAATTAGTATATCATCTAAATACACAACCACAAATTCATCAAGAAATGGACGCAAAACATTATCCATACCATGCATGAAATTTTCCGGTGCATTACATAAACCAAATGGCATAACCAACCACTCAAAGAATCCTTGTTTGGTTTTGAATGCAGTCTTCCATATATCACTTTCTACAATTCTTACTTGATGATATCCACTCCATAAATCTAACTTAGTGAAAAATTTTGCTTCTTTCAGTTGATCAATAAAATCATATATCCTCAGGAGTGGGTATCGATTCTTTACCATTATCTTGTTCAAAGCTCTGAAGTCTACACACATGTGCCAAGTCCCATCTTTCTTTGGAATCAAGACTATGGGTGAACTGCATGGCGAAGTGCTTGGCCTTATGAGTCACTTGTCCAACATGTCCTTGATTTTCCTCTTAATTTCATAATTCTCCATTATCGACATGTGATACATGTCGATGTTTGGAAGAGGAAAATCTTGCTGCAACTAAATCTCATGTTGAATCTCCCTTTTTGGAGGCAATCCTGTTGGCTCCTGAAACATCTCATGATGTGCATCAACTACATCATATAAATCTGATTTCAACTTAGGATCACAATCCTAAAATGATTCATGATTAACATTAGATTTAGGCTTAATCATTAGAAGAAGAAAAATTCTTACTTGAATTCACCAGCCTTTTTACCTGTCCAGCATTTGCCACTGCAATATTTGTCTTCTTGTGATGTGCTCTAACAATGTACTCCTTTCCATATTTGAATAAATGGTATTTTTTCTCATGATGATGGAAGATCTCTTTCTTGTAATACAAGTAAGGACTACCCAACACAATACCTATAATATCAAGCAGAACCACACCTAATTCAATTGTGTCAACAAAATGTGCAGTTATTGCAAACTGCAATATGCACTTCTTTGAAACTTGTAAATTTGCATCCTTACAAATCCACCCAAGCTGATATGGTTTTGGATGTGGAATGGTCTCAAGATTAAGTTTCTTGACCAAGCCTTCAGAGATTAATTTTGCTTGTGACCCACTGTCAAAAAGTGTGTCAATCTTGGTATGTTTGGATATGACCCTCACATGAAACAGTTCAATTCTCTCTTCTTCATTTGGAGCTTGTATGTGATAGTTTGATGTACTAGTACTAGATTTTGTTTCAATTTCTTTCCCCTTCATGTTCTTAAATCCCATGGCTATAATTTTAGATTCATCACCAGAACCCTCTCCTAAGTCATTTTGAGTTGCAGTTGCAGTTTTCTATTTCCCTTTTTCGTTCTGATGTTTGGGCCTCTTTTCAGGACGTAATTTCCAACAATTTTTCTCTTCATGGCCTTCTCTTGAGCAATGTTTACAGACCACCTTTTCTCCCTCTTCCTTGATAGATGCATTCTTTTTTCCCTTACCTTTTGAGGTCTTATCTTTGTTTTTCCCCTTAAAAGGTTTCTTCCTACCCTCATCAGTAATGTTTTTCCCTCTAGCTTCTAGATGTGTGGCCTGAACACAAACTTCATCTAGACATGTAGGGTTAAACATGAGGATAGTATGTTTTAGGTAGCTATGTAAGCCTCCTATGTACTTGAGCAAAGTATCTTGGCTCTACAAATCTACCCCTAATAACAGAGCTCTTCTCCTTAATTCTTGGGTGTATTCTTGCACATTCTATCCTTTCAATTGTCTAAAATTTTGCCAGTTCATTATGGCTTTTTGCATATGATCTAATGGATAAAACTGTTGTTTTATTTCAGTAATGAAATCATTCCATGATAGGACAATCTTACCATGCTTCTTGATCTCCTCCTTTGTCTTGGCTTCCCAGCAAACAAAAGTTGCACCTTCCATTCTCAATGAAGCTAGTTGGATTTTGGTATCATCATCATGAAGGTTTTGAATTATCAAATAGACCTCCAATTGCCTAATCCAATTATCAATATTTTATGCATTGACTTCACCATTAAACATTGGCAATTCAAACTTAAAATCAAGTTTTAGAAAAGAAATTTTACCAGTGTTCTTTGACTTGTGTGGCTCATGTACTGAAGATGAAGTAGAGGATGATGATGCGGGTGAGGATGGTGACTTTACACTGCCTCCATTTCCTCCATTTCCCTTCTTTGATTTATCTTCATCATTTTGACCTCCTGATGATCCATGTCCTTCCTTGTGAATTTAGGATCCTTCTCCCTCTATTATCTCATTCATTTATTGATAAAGGATTCTCACCATCTCAGTCATTTCAAGGAATGTTTTCCTGAACACTCTTTCTTCTTCTTTTGGATCCATCTCTTCATGTATTTCTCCTTATGGAGGCATGCTTAATGATGCTTCTGCTTCTTTTGGAGGTGAACTAGGTGGTGGAGAATGTGGCAATATTTCCATCCTTTGTTGTGGCTCACTTTGAGACCCTCTTGCTTCCACCAACTTTCCCTCTCCTCTCTTAAGCTTGAGCCTAGTAAGCATGTGAATACTTGCAAACAGTTAAACAAATCTTTGCACACAACAACACCAGAGAATAAACTTGGCTCTGATACCAACCTAATTTGAAAGGACTGTATTAGTTTGTTGTGCTAAGTGTCTTTTCAATTATTAAACATGTACATATTTTTCTCCATTTGTTTGCTTAATGAATGAGGAATTTAACCATGAAACATAGATGAATTTATGAGTTTTAAGCATGTAAATAAGCCTAAATAACATTGAAGAGTAGTGTATAACAAAGAAATAACATCACACATAATATTTACATAGTAGGCATGATGAATCAGTTCACCCCTCTTGGGATAGATCTGCGGGTCTAACTCCCAATGGCATGTCCCTCTTTGTCATTATTCTCAAAATTGAAAATACATGTGTTTACAAGCCTCCAATGGTTGTTTTCTCTACACCAATGACTCCAGAAAGCTCAAATTAGTCTAGGTAGACTTTTGTTTCACCCAAATTGGTCGAAAATTGACCTCCCTAGCCATTTTCCCAATGACAGCTACAAATGCTTCACTAAATGTGGAGAAGTACAGTTTAACTACAGTTAAAATAGAAAAAATCACCTAATTTAAATAGTGTGCTAAAATCCCTCCAATGGAAACCTTTTGAATTAAAATTTTACGGTTAAGGGCAGGGGTGGCCATATGTCGAACCCCCCCAAACTTCGCGGTTAGATTTAAAACTCCGCAACAAACGCATTGTGGTGCGGAACCATGTAGTGGAGGGGTTCCATTTAACTGTCGGCATACCCGACAGAACCACGCATGTGACATGGCTTTGAAGACTATTGGAGTTATGGTAAATGTAGCCACCGGTTCAACATGTTACAGTTTAGTTTGTATGTCATGTGATCGTTGTAAGCACTGCCAGATTGAACGGTTCTGGAACTGTCATTTACAACATATGTCATATTTTAATATTTTCCATGTGACCACAAAGATTGGGGTTGTCAGCAGGTTGGGACCGCCGGCGGTTCCCCCCCATGTGCATTCGTTGTAAAACTTAAATTGTAGAAATTTGCTGAATAATGAATATTTATCCACCGAGATTATCCTGATCACATACTAATTCGAATTCATATGCAACACATAATCTCTTCTACAATCAATCATCAATTTGCGGAAATAGAAACAGTCGCATGCTCACATAAACACAATATGCAATGGGAAAGCTTATAGTTGAAAACCCCTCAGCTATTTTGTATATTATATGGAGAGAACATGTAACAGTACATAGCACAATACTCCTCACAAGTACTCAGTTTTATCTCATAAAGTTACACACAAACTAGCTCAGTTTTGAACAAGTCACAGGTTCAAAACTCATCCACTAATTGCCTGCCTCTATTGCGCAATCAAGGCTGGTCTAATGAGAGATCCAAGGTTCGAATCTCCTTGGCTTGACAGCGCAATCCTCATGGGAAATTTCCTCCAAGTGTGGTGCAAATCTCATGCACAACTAATGTCGCAACTGATAGCTATCTCAACCCTTTCATCTACCTCTTTCACTGGTCTCCATTGAACTGTCCATGCACTGTAGTGAAATGATGAATTATTGAGTTGAATAATGAGTTAATAATTAGTGAATTAAATAATATTTAATTCACTCCACTCATTACTAGTTGATTAGCTAGTTAAACTAATCACAACTAGTTCAACTAAGTTAAACCGAACACAACTCCACCAACTGCCCCATCAACTCCACCAAACTTCTGCCATTGAAGTCATAACTGAAGTCAACCATGCATGAGCTCACCAAACCCCAAGGAATAGCGTAATTCCTTCTGTCAAATGCATGGGCCACTTCCGTAGCTCCAACTGAAGTGCTCCAAGAGAATAAACTGAAGTTTAGAGTCCAAATATTATTAAGGGCTAATAATATTTGACTGACCTATTTTTAGACAGGCAGTCTAAAAATAGACTTCGACCTATATGTATAAAAATAGAGGTCCATCTATTTTTACCAACTCGACCAATCATCCAAGAATATCATACTGCAACTCCTAGACCATGCTCCATATGTCTAAAAATAGACATAGTCTAAAAATAGACTTTGCGCCAAAAATAGCCTGCGGGCCCACTTAGTGAAGTCGACTTCATTTCACTAAGCTCCATCATCTTGTTGCATTTTCAACATAAATAGCACCAATTCATTTATAAGGTTAAGATTCATATGACAGCAAAGTTGGCCGAAGTCGCAGGCGCGCTTGGAGGTCATGGGGTCGAACCCCCTTGGACTCCACCATAATTTTGATCCGTTGTATAGGGCACACGTGGCAACCTCTGGGCTGGCCACCTGTCACCCATCCAATGGTCCATAAATCAACTCATACAACCAAATCAACGAATCACATAATGCCACTTGGCATTCACTGGTTGGCTTGGGAAAATGGAATATTTTGAGGAATATTCCACCTTTTTTTTATTGTACCTGCATGCTGACTGGGCATCCCAGTCACCCCTGTCACAAAAATTTAGTTGTTTGGGAAATCGGTTAGAACGCGATATCTCCCTCATGCGACATCAGTTTTTCGAACCGTTTACGGTGCTGGAATCAGAACGAAGAGATCTACCCAGTCGCTCAGGTTTGGTACATTTTCGAGTACTTTAAATTTTGAGCCAAATTCATGATCTCCTAATCAGCCCTAATGCTGGGAATACTACTAGTGGGACCACAACAGGAACTATCCCAGCTGCTTCCTTGCTCCCTTATATGGCAGGCCTCAGTCTTCCCAATTTTAGCTAGTTCATCAATGACCCCATACACCATGATCCTAGTTGGCCTGCTATGCCAACCAAGCTCCCTTTAGACATCCCAAAATTTGAAGGTCTTGCTAGAGATGATCCTACCAACCATGTTCGTTCTTTCCACATGTGGTGTTCATCTAACTCAATCATCGATGACTCTATCTGTCTTCGGTGGTTCCAGCGTACGCTTACTGGAGAAGCTTCTAAGTGGTATGTCAACCAGACCTCCACCTCTCATACTACTTTTGTGACCCTTGCCAGGGATTTTCTGTCTTACATCCAGCTTTCCTTCGTTATGACATTGGTACCGAACTCTTGACCTCTTTCCGTCAATCATTTGCAACCCACCCAACTAATCATATCCAAGAATGGTGGAGAAGAAAGAGCCTATGTCGAACCCCTACCTTCGAATATCATGTCTACATGGACTAGTTTCTCAGATCCCTTTTTCCTGCAATTGGCAAAGATGTTGCATCTCATTTCCCTCAGACCGAAGAAGCTGCCCTCCAGGTTGCGTTGAAATATGACCTGATCTACGCACAATATGGTTATTTTTATACCGTCTTACCTAATCTCCCTAGACCCGATGGTGCCAATGCATCGGGGGCATCCCATGTTGCTGACGGTATCGTTGGAGCCCTTTATCATCCATACGCTCATCCTCCCATGGGTTATGGTTTCCCTCAAGGAGGAGCCAACTCCTCCAGCACTTTCCCCCCTCCCAGTAACATGTATCCAGGATACAACATGCCTCCTCCTTTTTCCCAACCTATTATCCCAATGCTTCTCAGGGTCAGGTGTATGCACATCAGGGTGCGACTAATCCTCCTACTTCCAAAAATAAGAGGAAAGGCAACCAAAACCAATCTTCCCCACGTAATCCAAGAAACAATCACCAAGGAAATTCACCTAACACAGCAACCCAACAACAGGGCACTCAGCCCAATCAGGACAGGCCAGTTCGCACGAACAAACCTTGTTCTTGTTATGGTGTCTATGGTCACTACACCCATGATTGTCCTCTTTTACCTCAGATGAGTCAGATGTGGGAAGCTCAAGTAGCATCCCTAGGACAGCAAGCCTCCCCTTCGGTTCCTCTCAATGTTGCCCCTATCCAGCCGACTGTGTTTACCAATACTTTCCCCTAGCAATGATTCATGGATACCCAACCCCCTGAAAATCATGCGGCCACTCAACCTCCTCCATCTGGTACCTCTGATTACTAGATATTCATGATGAACTCTGACCAACCCATTACTGTTGACCTCAACCATCAGACTCGGTCACGTCAGTGCAACAATCCCCCCGCTGCATCTGCCCCCGAACCCCCTTCTTCAGGTCCCACAGTGCCTCTTTCGACACCCAATGTTCCTTTACTGATCCCTCAGCCTAAGGCAGAGGTTCACACCAAGATCCCCAAGGGACCATTATGTTGAAATGTTGCTTCTGGTAAAGCTGCCCACTCCTATAGTATAGTAGATAACTTGGCACAATCCCCTACTTCCATGTCAATGCTAGAAGTCCTCCAATTGTGCCCTTCACAACGAAAATCTCTACTAACTACCATGGGTGTTGTGGATCCTTCATATGATCATTTGATTGTCTTCGATGTTGATCAGTCATAACATCCCCCCCTTCCTGCTTCCATCACCTTCCAAATTCCTATCAAGATTCAGAATGCCAACGTCTCTCGTTGTATCATTGACAAGGGGGCATCCATATATGTGATGTCCACTTCAGTTTGGAAGTAATTCGGATCTCCTGAGTTAGCCCCTTCCACTATCACCCTCTGAGCATGGTATGGCCACTCTTCCCGGCCCCTTGGCATGTTCTGCAATTTTCCTATTACTCTTGCGGGCAAGATTGTTTATTTTGATGTAGAATTCATTGATTCCCCCTTAGAATACCACATTCTATTGGTTTGTAGCTACACTTATGCGATGTCTAATGTCCTGGAGCCTATCTGCCCTCCTGGAAAAATTCCTCCTAGCCTTAACCATCTCAGAGTTGTCCCTCCTGGCCATTACCCCTCCGGTCAAATAGTGTTTCTATATCCCCCTCCTGGAGTATTTGTGGTGCCTGTTATGGCTACCTTGTCTCTTCCTAACATGATCCTATGGATCCAAGTCTGGTACATTGATCCCCCAGCCACTATCCTGCATGGTCAGCCCAAACCTTATACTCTTTTAACCCCGGTTCAACCGGTCGCCATGACCCCTCCCTTTGCTTTTGTGCCTCAACCACCTCAGAAGGAACCTACTTCTATTGTGAAAGCTTTAGGTGAGGGGGGAAAGCCCGTAAGAAGGCACCTAAGGACAAGGCTGCCCAGAAAACCCCTGCTCCTCCTCAGCCTCCAAAACATACCCCCCCATGTGCTTTGTCTAATGTAGTCGGTCATGCCACCCATCATTGTCCTAAATTTCCCTGTATCAAGCCCATGGTCAATGTCACATTCCCTGAGTCTAAGCTCCTTGAAGCCTCTGTTACTTTACCAACTGTAACCAAGAACCCAAAGATTGTTCACACCAACCACCCATGTGCTTTGTGTCATCTCCATGGCCATTATACTCACCTCTATCCCCGCCATAAGCATTACCACGCCTCTTTGGAGGTAGTTCAGGGAATACAAAACTGAACATAACGAGTTTAACTCTCCGACTCTCACGCAGTATGCTTCGGTCCAACCTAAGTATACCTCTACTCCCATTGACATTCCCCTCCTGATGTTGAGATGACATATTCTTCGACCACTATACTCTACCTGTCATCATCTATGATATCCACGATGGAAGATCCCTTTGGGACTTCCCCTTCTGTTTCGCTTGACCTCTGATGCAGGAGCATCCTGCTTAATATTCATTTTGTATTTGGGTGATTTAGGGGGGTGATGTTTCTTTAATTATTTTATAAATTATGCACATTTTAAATAAATGAGAGGAAAATCTGTGTGAGTTTTATTGTAAATATTCTCTTAATAAATTGAGAATATGAGTGGAGTGGGTTGTATAAATATTTTAGGGATTATGAACTCCTTAAATGGAACTTAGTTAAGTCAAAAGAGGGATAAAGCTATTTTAGAATTTGGTTGAGTTATTTGTGGAGGAAATCATGGATTCAAATTAATCCACAATTATGTATAAATATGAGCTTTATGTGAGGATGGAGAACAGAGAGATAGAGAGAAATAGTGTGAGAGTTTATGTAAAAGGGCGAGAGCTGAGAGGGCAACCAAATGTATTATTAGCCAAGGAAGAGTTTGAATCTAAAATTTCTTGTTGTATTTATGCAACTAGTTTGTTTGTGTTCGGCTCTCTCTTCTTATATATTTTGTATTGAATATAAGTAGTTTTTATGAAGATTTTGATGAGGATTTCATGTTAAAGGGAACACACACTCTATTGTGCGCAAGTATCTAATTTGGGCAGAAATTTTGCATCATTTTGGTATTAGAGCTTAGGTTCTTTTGTGGTGCTATATTGGAGTTTTGTGTGCGCAGAGAATGAAGGAAAAAGTGCATGTTTGGTTTTACTACTGGTTATGGTAGGTTGTGGATCCCTACTACCATTGGAGGTGATATCATGTGTTGATATATTTTTCATTGTTTGTATTGTGGTGTGACTGTCCTCTGTTGTGATCGAGATGGTTCTCTCTTAGCGCTGAAAATGGTTTCTAGTATGCGATCTCTGGCAGAGACTGTCTTTCCTGATATCCATTTCTCAGGTCAGTTGAGGTATCACAGAAATCCTTCGTAAACATTAAAAGTGTTTTAAATTATTTTAAGGGATGAGTAGATTTTTGCACTCGAATCCCATGCCTACACCATGCAATCTTGAATATGTCGCTCGCAGTAAAAGGAGTTGAGAAAACAGACAGTATCTGAGAATGTATTAACAACTGAATTATAGAGTATTGAATTATGCACACCTACTAATCAAGGTATATATCATATTTAGTATTATGTCTCAATACTTCTCCATAGCAAAATGGAGACCTGTGTATTATGAAGCAACATGGAGACCTACGTATGATGGTAGAAATCATGGAAACAGAAAGCTTGTGCAGGATATGTCGAGTAGCAGAACCGGCCAATTGAGCGTGGAACTCTCTGTGTGAGGAGGAGTCAAAAAAATTATGAGTTGGAGCAATGAAACCGTGGAACATTTTATGCATGAAGATCTATGGTGATTTCTGAGAGTTGCATTGATCGTTGTGGAGAACCGTGCCCATATTAATCAGTCGAAACCATTGGAACCATCACTTTGCGTGTAGAAGGATCCACTATCTGAACCATCTATCATGTAAGTGAGACACTGTCAGTTCTGAAGATCGCGTGGTGAAGAGAATAGATACGTTCTTGAAATAATTTCACTGTCAGTAAAGGAAAAACCGTGAGACCACCCTGGTTGTCACAAATCCTCTACAAATTATAATGATATTCTTGCTACAAATGCCTAGAAAAAAGGAGCCAAATTCTGCTAGGAATACAAGAGAGAGGGGTTAGATCATTTCACCCACAAGGAGACTCCAAGGTAAGTGCTCATTCAATGAATCAATATTCATTTTTTATTAAAGGTATTTTTGAAATTTGCATGATTCAATTCCCATTGCCATACTTGAGAAGTTAATTTTCTTGTAAATTTTATGAAAGAGTGAAATCAAACCAAAGTTTAAGGAATGGAATTGAAATCCATCTCAGAAATTGATGTGAAAATATGGTTCGAGCGTGGTTGTAGCATATCGGTTTTGAGGTTGTGATAACTGAAATCTACATGGAGGAGCAAGCCTGTAAAGGAGTATCTATGATTTCCATGAGTTAAAAATCATGATTGATCATTGCGTGTAGCGCATGTGAAAGTGTTCACATTGTTCTGTTCAGAAGATAGTGTTGTTTGTGTTTGTTGCTGCTGGAGAAATATGTTGATACCACCATGTTAAAAGAAATTTTTGGAAAATTCCTATGAAGGAATTGTTTTTGTGCACTGAAGAGAGACGGTGTTGCATGAGAACTGTCACTACAGAGAAGAAGTTGCATGGAAGTGCAAGAAAACTGTATGCGCTAAGATGGTGAGTGTGTTGAAGAGATTATGGTATATTTTTTTGTACAATGTCGATGAAGAGCATGAAAATATTCACAGTGATAAGAATGACATAGAGGCATGAAATCTGGAGAGTTAAAATTGCAAAGAAAATGTTTATTAAATAACCTTGAGGGGCACGTAAGGTATGAAAATTCATTTCCAAAAGGTATTTTAAATGTTGAAAATTAAATGGTTTATTTTATTTTCATCATAAAATAAATCTTGGGAAAAATGGATTGCATTTCGATTTAAAGGCTTGAGTATCATGTGAGTAAAAGAAAGTGATAATGGGAGATGATATAATTAGTGACTTATGATATTATCATAAGAATGGAGTATGAGAGAGAGTGAAGATTTTACATCATGAGAATCTATTAAGGGTGGATGTTCATTGGTATATTGTATAATTTGAATTAGAGTCAAAATATTCACTATTGTAATTATTAGGTCAAGCTTTGAATTCAAATAAGATGTTAAGGTCAAATGAAGAAATTTGGATAGCTTGAGTCAAGTTAAACCATTGAGTTATTGTAAAAAAGGGTGCATTGTTTATCCAAGATGAAGAGTTGATGTCAAGTCTGGAGTCAAAAAGTCTTAAATCAAGTCAAAGGTTTGAATGTAATTGGGTGCATGATCGGCGGAGCTCGACACCCAAAGAGTTGGTCATTGTAACACAAGAATTAATGCAGTTGTTGTTTTCAGCAAAGAGGAGCAAGAGAGTTGCTGAGAAATGATTCCAAGACAGAGAACCGAAAGATACCAAGCGTAGGAAAAGAGCTTGCATTGTTGGATGGCAAGTAGGAAGGTTTGTTGAAAAGGGGATTGAATGAAATCCATAAGTGAACAGATGAAGTTCACAAAGGAGGAGAAGATGACTTTTGATAGTCATTTCAGAGGTTCTAAGAAAGACCACAACAACAGAAAGAAGAAGGAAGATGTCAAGGCAAATGGCATATGGAAGTAGTTGAATGATGAAGAATATGAGAGGGAGAAGGCTGAGATAGCAGTTCATCTTGAGTTATTGATGGAATTGTTTCAGAGAAATAAGATAGACCAGAGATATGGTTGGACCATGAGGAAGGAAGTGAAATGGCAGAGAATGCAAGTAAAGAGGAATCAACAGGTAAATATGTAGTTAACAGAAGATTTGATAAAGCTTGAGCAGATGGTGAGTGTGCAATTGATATGTGAAGAACTCAAAGAAGCTGAGTTGGAAATAGAAGTTTCCATTTGTGAACCAGAATAGGGTGAAATTCTGGGAGAAGAGCTTAATGAGAAAGATCTCATGGACTATTGGAATAGTTTCAAACAATTTGAAGATATGTTGACAAGGTAAGCAGATGAGGCTATGAAGCCTTGTATTTTTAAATCTCATAGTTTGTGTATGTTTGCAGGATGTGTAGAAGATGGTGGACAGTCTGGTGAAACTGTCACAAAGATGAATAAAGCTCTTGAGGTGAGGTATGATGGAGAATTCATTTTAGAGGAGGAAGGTACTAATTTATTGCAGCAGAAAGAATTCATAGATGAATTCTTGTTTGGTGTAAGACATCCAGTTGAAGTTTTTATGGAACAGAAGCATAATGAAAATGCCATAGTGATATTCCAAGGAGGTAAACAAATGAATTTTTTTAATGAAATTAATGAAACAATTTTGCAATGTGATGATACACACAATAGGATACCTCAGGAGGATTTCCAAAAGAAGAATGAAACTGAGAATGAAGGCTGTGATGAAATGCTGCAAAGATTTCACATGGAAATAGAGTTCTTGGAAAGATGGCTCAAGAAACCTGAAGGAGAGATGAAGCTTGCAGAACCTAATAAAGAAGAGATTGCAGTTGTTGTGCATGATAAGGATGAAATGTCTCTAAATTTTATAGAGTTAAGTGAATGTTTTAACTCTTCAAATAATAATTTGGTTGTAGGTACAGAAGGTGACATTAATGAATATGATGTTGAAATCAGAGAAATTGAGCATAAAGTATTTGAAGATGAGATGAAAGATCAGGAGCAGTAAGAAATTTATGTCCTTAGAGACATAAAGGAAACAAAAGTATTATTCTAGCAAGATAAAGATGAAAGCAGCCAGCAATTCAAAAGAGGATTTACTGAAATCTAGAAGGTCTATGATGGGAGATTGGTGCTTGAAACATCAAAAGAGGCCAAAAGGTCTTATAATTTTAAAACTAATAATTTGTTAATGAATGAAGGTATAGCACTGAATGAGAAATTTGTTACTATAGGGGCAATCAATGGCTATAGTTGTGATCAAAAAGAAGTTCTTGATTATTCTTCATTCCAAAAAGTTGAGTGTTCAACGCAATTGGAGAAGGAAGCATCAGAAAAAAAAAGGAATTACTCCGAGGAATTGGTGAAAGTAATTTTTATAGAGGCCGATCGAATCCGGTTGACAGAATTAGTGATGTTGGTGATGCTGATGTACAACCAGTTCGAGATTCTTTCAAAGTTTGGAGACCAGAAGAATGGGTATCATCGTTTCTATGCAAGTCTGTATTTCCAAAAATAAAGATGGTGTGGTATGGAAAATCGAGAGTTACATTCAATAGTGTTCTATAAATACTATTCAGGGAATTATGTGCAACATTACAAAATGGAGTTGTTACTTTAAAATACCAACGGCAAAACAGAGTTTGGAATCCTAGAGGTAGCAAGTCATTGAGACTTGTGGCTATTGCATTATTACAGAAAAGTGACATACCTCATAGACAGGAGTCTATGGAAACTTCTCTACATGGGGAGTCTGATGCAAGAGCATCCTGCTTAATTGTCATTTTGTATTTGGGTGATTTAGGGGGTGATATTTTTTTAATTATTTTATAAATTATGCACATTTTAAATAAATTGAGAGGAAAATATGAGTGTGAGGTTTATTTTAAATATTCTCTTAATAAATTGAGAATATGAGTGGAGTGGGTTGTATAGATACTTTAGGGATTATGAACTCCTTAAATGGAACTTAGTTGAGTCAAAAGAGGGATAAAGCTATTTTAGAATTTGGTTGAGTTATTTGTGGAGGAAATCATGGATTCAAATTAATCCACAATTATGTATAAATATGAGCTTTGTGTGAGGATGGAGAACAGAGAGATAGAGATAAATAGTGTGAGGGTTTATGTAAAAGTGCGAGAGCCGAGAGGGCAACCAAATGTACTATTGGTTAAGGAAGAGTTTGAATCTGAAATTTCTTGTTATCTTTATGCAAGTAGTTTGTTTGTGTTCGGCTCTCTATTCTTATATATTTTGTATTGAATCAAAGTAGTTTTTATGAAGATTTTGATGAGGATTTCATGTTAAAGGGAACACACACTCTATTGTGCACAAGTATCTGACTTGGGCAGAAATTCTGCATCAACCTCCCTTCAGCGACCATCATGGGCTCAACATCAGTGGATCCCTTATATGCTTGTTCTTTCATCACCCCCCATAAATATGCAAATGTGAACCTTTATTCTCATGATGATGAGTCAGGTAAATTTGTCGCGTCATGTGGTTACCCTTCCACCAGTCAGCCCATATTCTACTTTGATGACGACATCATGGAAGCCTTTTCCACCCCTGACTTCATCTTTACCACCCATAAGAGGAATGGCACCATCCGTGTCTATGGTGACTTTCACGACCTGAGCACAAGCTACCCACAAGGAAGCTCCCCCACACCATCTACCTTCCGGTGTGCGGGTAGTAGAAATCCTAACCAGAGCGCTCCCTCTAGCAGTGTTTTTTTTATTTCTACCTTGTGTCTGGGTTGCCAACATTGTTCATCATCTACTCATTTTTTTTCTTATGGAACCTTTCAGATGGACCCCCAGTCCACACCATATATAGGTTATGTCGATGGTACAAGTCGCTACTCCCAGAATCTAGCCTCGGCAGCTTGGGCCATTTTTACCCCCTTACATTCGCTTGTCCTCTCTAATGGTGTATGCGTTGGTACTGCCACCAATAACCAAGCCAAATATGATGTAGTGCGAGGTTTATTAGCCTATGCCCTTTCTCATCGCATCCTTCACCTTCATGTTCTTTTAGATTCCCTACTTCTTAACATGTAATTGAATGGTGTCTATCGTGTGCATAATCTTATCCTTTTTAGAAGATATTTACGAGTGAAGCTTTTGATGCGTGAACCTGAAATCATTACATTCAGTCATGTACCTAGAGCACATAATCACTATGTAGATAGCATTGCAAACAATATTATAGATTGGCATTTATCGCATCCATTTCACACAAGACAATAACAAGAAACCATAAAATGATGCATATCCATTATGTGTGTCGTTCAAAATGTTTTAGAGTCCATCAACTCTGATACATATGACATGCTCATAGCATGTTACAAAAAATCAAAACTAGGGGCACCACATGCCCCTACATCTAATTGCTATCTGGAGGATCCAGGATCAATGGCTCAGCTCCGGTAGCTCGTAGATCGTGCATTCCCTATCCGGCCATAGCCATGCGCCGCATGACCCCTCGCCACTCCGAGGGTAGACCAATACATGGCTCTGTGTATTGGTCATCAAGATCTTGCCAGCCGCGCTCTGAAATATCGGTTAGAATCCTCTCACATCTATGACAGATGTCCTCCAGGAGGGCCAATGCATCCTCATTTTGTGGACCCCTAGACCCACCAGGTGCTGCAGGTCCTGATACTGTAGGCCGCCCCATATACCCAGTCAGTTACACCAGTGTTGTATCTGCATACCAAAAGTGAATGAATCAGTACCATATACAATATTCTGAAACTTTAAAATGCACATAAAATATTAGCAACTTATCACTTACCATGAGGCCCCCATGCTCGACCTAGCGGCAGTGGCAAGTCCGAGTCCCCATGATAACTCATCCCACTATAGATATAGTCGTCTATGTACAGTGGCATCTGATCCCAATGAGTGAAAAACTCGAGTCGTAACACCCATTCGACTGCCCCACCTCCCCCTCTGCATAGTAGCCACCCCCAGAAGCGCATCCTGGGCTCTCTCAGGCCCCCATCCTGGATCTGTATGCAAGGTCGAAGTGTCAATATCTTCTCAAAGAAGAGTGAGCATAGCACTGTACCATATGCACAGTCATGGTTCACCTGCAGCTTACATAGCGAAAATTTTCATTTCAAGGATGAAAGCATCATTTGGGCCCACCATAGTAGGTCCCACTCAACACACTCTCAACAAGAATCATCTGACCCCCAATGATGTGGTGGAGCGCCTGGTTGCCCAAGATCCGCAGCACCGTTGCGGCCACAGCACGGGTCTCTAGCCGCTTTAGATCCCCGATCGGTATCTGTGTCTCTTCACATGGAGACCCAGTCGATAATGGAGCTCTACAAACTCCATAATTTTCCACCCTCGCAGTAACAGTGGTTTCGTATTTCCCACCATCCCAAGTGACAGGAGACCAGTTAGAAAATATATATCCTAGACATTCAACTTGATCCAGTGCCCTTGCACTATAAATATCTCATGATCCTGATCCCAATAGCTGAAAATATGAGCCAACAAGGGCTCCCCGTCTCTCATCAAAGGGTTCTCCACAAACTTCACGACCTCAAGCATGGCCAATGTTGTGTGGACACCATGATCCTCTTGGATCTCCGACCATAATGTGTCCAGGTCTCTCTCTCTCCAGTTGATCCTCAACTCTAACATATCTGTACAAAACCATCATATTTGTCAGTGTACAGAAAGGAAAGACTACATTACAACCATAAAAATGCAGTTCTCAGCCCAAAAAAACACCAAAATCCCTCTCTGACAGGTCGCACTTTTCAGGCTTTTCTGGGGCAAGTCATAGTTTTCTTCCCAAAACCTGCTACCCAGGTTGCAGATATTTCCCCAAAAAGTGCAACCCGGACATGAAGAAGAACAGGGGTTTGTTCCTGAGCTCTAGGTTCCTAAACTCAACTTTCAATCCACTAAAATGAAAGAGTAGGGTTAGGCCTCTTACCTACAACTGACGGATCTCGATTCCAACGGTCGGTTTGTCCGCTACGATCGCTGCAAGATTTAGGGAATTTTCTCCTCTCTACATTCACCACAGATACACTTGCAAATGAATTAAATCAAAGGGAAAATGCCTTATTAAAAGAGAAACCCCATATTTTTCTTTTGCTATCTACGACCAAACTATAGCTCGATTTGACAAACCACCAGCACCGTTGGAAAGCTCTCACCAAGCTCTCAAATGGGTATCCTTTAGTTTTTTATGATTTCATACTTCACCCTGACACATTTTTTCCAAGAAGGGTCACTTCACCGCTCCTCAAAATTGAATTTCTTCACTTGCAACACTTGTACTTGGGGCACCACTTTGTCTTCATAATTGTCCATGCTCGTGTAAATTTTTGTCATGAGTAACCATCTTGTACTCATGCTTTTATGGTCCCTGTTGTATCTCAAGAAACAATTCCTTGGTTGTGGTAAGGAATCGGTGATTAAGACATTTTATAAATGTATGTCACAATTACAATATCAAATGGCCTCTGTTTAACACCTTTGGAATCTAATTACTTAATACCCTCAATAATCTGATATAATGAAAGCCTTCACAATGCCATAAACTATTGATACTCGAATGAAATGAAAAGAATAAATGTAAGAGAAACTCAAAATGATATGTTGAATACACAAAATCTATCACTTTTAAGCTTCAGAGGAAATCATGGAGAGAGAGGAAACTCGAAATAATATGTTGTAAACACAGAATCTATTACTTTAAAGTTCCATCAGGATTTTGTGAAAGAGAAGAGATGAAGTGAAGGAGCGCAAAATAAGGTGAATTGACTCATACTCATAGATGTAATTAAGAGACCGCTTGATACATTACTTCACTTCATTCAAAGAGGAATGAACACAGAGAGAAACTGGAAAGACATATCAACATCGACAGGTGCAGGAAACTTGATCTTCTTTCATTAATTTCTCAGAAAATTCAATACCAAATTAACAGTAATCCAGAGGTCCAAAACTCAGAACCCTTTTTCTTTATTTCCATCTACTTAAATACATCACAGTAGTTCGTAACTCCTAAACTTCTTGAAACTATTTGACTACCTAAATAGTTAAGATTACTTATGCAATCATACTTGAGAAAACAAATTAAAACTTGAAATATGTTCGTTTAGTTGAATCTGATGTTGCTGAAGCATCCTCTCGAAGTGCCAAGGTGTCCTTTCTAGTTATGATGCAACGGATGCACAACTCTGTAATGACACCTCAGTTCTCGACTTTACCCATCTATCATGCTCCCAATAGGGCTGCTAAACGCTCTTCTGCTCGACTCTAACTATGCCCCTGTGCTTCAAACGCAGTCAATCATATCACCTGCTACCTCACTCTGCCTCTTCTCCTTTGATCTGCGTCAGGTCACTTACCCGAGTTCTTATGTCGCGTTCTTCTTTTCTCTGTTATCAAGGTGTTTCACCAGCTTTACGTTGTAATCCTCATTCTTTCCTCCGATGCGATTTAACACAGGAATGCCTTACCTGCGGATTTGAAGACCTTTGGAGTTCACTTTTGAAACCACATCGCACTTCGCATGCCATTGTTTTCAACTTTTCCTTAGCACTTATATTCTAAGACTTGGAATGTGCGCTATGCGATCGAGTCCCACCTTGCGTCGCACATCGCACTTCGACGACTTTAACATGAACCCTTTGCGTTATCTTTTAAAACTTTTGATTTTCGAATGTTATTGGGCCCCACCGCATCGCATATCACACTTTGGAAATTATAACTCAAACCCTTTGCACTTGAATTTTAAAACTTGTGACGTGCGGTATGCGGGCCAGGGCCACGTCAGCTTGCTACATCATCTTTCCACGTGATCGCATATTGCACTTTAGCAAATTTAAAATTTACCTCCGTACTTATTCTTTAAAACTTGCAATTTGTGATTGGGCCCCACCGCATTGCATATCTCACTTCAGTGCTTTTAACGTTTACCTCCCGTGCATATCCTTTGAAACTTGTGATTGGAGGTTTTCGATTTAATCTTCGTCATCTATCTCCCCAGACCAATTATGTGCTTTGATCCCGACTGTCCGTTTTTCCCTTTGCGCCTCCTCTGAAACTCTTAAGTGTTTAAGGGAAATGTGCCCTTTCTCCACCTTTGGGAAATTAGTTTGTTTTCTCCACAGTGTAACCCTCTTGAGCTTATCTGGTGTCCTTTCGCGCTGGTCCCTCCTAAGCTTGTGAATGAGCTCGACTCAACCCTGTTCGGTGTGCAATGCTCTAAATGCGCCCATCGGTTCGGCTCTTGAACTGTTCTGCACGTGAATGAGCCCAACTCGACTCACCTTCACATCTCATCGAGTAATGTTAATGTACCAATATATAAATCAAAATTCTTCTATGACACGCAAAATTTTACATTTTCTATCATATATGATTTTTTGGTGTTTTGAAAAATATTTCAAAGGTAAATGCAAATGAGCCACAACATCTGGCTCCACCTAGGGATAGTATTTATTTCCACGGAAGCGCTAAGAACCGAAGATTATTGCCTTATCCATTGGGCATGGAGTCAAATATTTCTTGGTGACATATGAACAATGAGAAATCCAGTATTTACAATGGTGAAATGCTGACTTTTAAAGCTGGAAATAATGCTTCAGATACTACCTATTCATAGGCAGTTGTATTGTCTCTCCATATAGATCTTCCAAAACAAATGTGTTATTTGACCTTGCCTCAGAGATCTTGTATGGACCATACCAGAGAGGGTCAAATTTACCATGCTTCCCCTTTTCTTCTCGTCTGGTGTCCCATCTTAGTACCAAATCTCCTGCTTGAAAGAGAACTTCTTTTGCTTTGCTGTCAAATATAGACTTCATATTTTCCTAATAATTAATCAAGTTATCCCTAAGATTGTTTATGTTTTCACTTGATTCAATTATTTTGTTCAATCTTCTTACCAGAGCGTTCAATTCTTCCTGAGCTTCTTGAAGGAAAGAAATCATTGGTTTGGCCAGCTGAGTAGGAAATAGTGCTTGAGTTCCATAAACCAGCTCATAGGGAGACTTCCCAGTAGATCTCTTGGTAGTGACTCGAACTGCCCAGAGGGAAAACTTCAACTTCATATCCCAATCCTTCTGATTCTCGGTGATTGTCTTCTTTGAGATTTTGACCAATGTCTTATTTGAGGACTCTGCCAATATGTTCCCTTGGGGATGATATGTTGTAGAATGTGATAAAATTACATTATATGTTTGATAGAAATTAATGAAACGAGCATATTTTAATACCTGAGCATTATCAGTCACAATTTTGACTGGACATCTGAATTTTCTGAAGGTGTTTTCCTCCAGAAACTTCATCACTATTTGGTCATTTGCCTTCTTCGTGGGTATTGCTTCAATCCATTTTGTAAAATAATCAGTGGTAGTCGATATCCACTTGAACCGTCCATTTGAAGGTGGATTGATCTCTCTAATCAAATTCAATCCCCATTGCTTGAAAGGTTCTTCAATAAATACTGGGATGAGAGGTAATGGAGCAAGTTTTTTATTTTCAGCAAACAACTGACTCTTCTGACAACTTCTGACCAGTCTATAAACATCTGCAAATAGGGTTGGCCAATAGAAGCCTGACTTGAGAATCTTATGGGAAGTGACCTTCCAACTATAATGTCTTCCACACAGACTTTCATGATATTGTTTGGTGACTTCAATAGATTCTCCTTCCGTCAAACATAACAGCAAAATACCAGCAGGATATTTTCAGTACAGCTTTGCTTCCATGATAACATATGGTTGAGACTTGAGCTTGAGAGCTCTGTATTTTGCTCTATTTAGTGAAGTTGGACAGGAAAAGAAACACAGGTAGTGAAAAATATCCTTATACCAATCAGAGCACAAAAATTTGTATTGAATACTTGTTTTGGACTTGCTTTGACCTTCTTCATTAACAGCTCCTTCCACTGGTGCCAATAGATTAATTCCCAAGGCTTGAAAATTTGTCTATGTCAACAACTTCGCTAAACCATGTCTCTTAACCAACTTGGTGGGTTTGATTTCCAAATCATACTCTTATATTTTTTCTATCCACTTCCCCCTTTTTCCTTCAACATCACTTTGGACCAGCATGTCTTTCACAACAAAATTAGGAACATAAGCAGTTATTTGGGACTACAACACATAAGTCTTGAAGGCTTTTAGTGCTTTGACCAAAGAATATACTTGTTTCTCCATAATATTGTATTTGATCTCAGCATATCTGAGAAATTTACTTGAAAATGCAACTGGCTTCTTCATTTTTCTGCAACAACACAGTATCAATAGTAGTGGGGGATGCAAATGAGAATACCTGAAAGGATTTTTGATAGTATAGACTAATCAAAACTAGAGCTTCCTGCAGTGCTTCCTTTATTCTAACAAATTCATCTCTTGCTTCCTTATCCCATTTCACTTCTACATTTTTCTTCAACATATATGTTATACTTCTCATGATTTCAGCATAATTAGGCACAAACCTCCTCAAAAATTTTATTTTTCCCAGGAATCTCTAGATATCCTTCTTTCTTCTGGGTAAAGGAATAGTCCAAATGGCTTCCACCCTTACTAGGTCAATCTTTACTCCTTGTTTAGAAATTATGTGACCCAATGATTTACTTTATTCTAAGGCAAATAAATATTTCTTGGGATTTAATGACAGACCAAACTTTATGCACTTTTGAAAAAAAAATTGCAAATGCTCCAAGTGTTCATCATCTAACCCTAAGAAAATAGTTACATCATCCAGATATATAACTACAAACCTGTCACCAACGAAGGCTATGTCCATGGCCCTCTGAAATGTTGCACCTGCATTCATAAGGAAAAATGGCATCCTTGCGTACATGAAGGTGCCCTAGGGTGTATTGAAAGCACTCTTCTTCTGATCTTCTTTTTCTACTACTACCTGATTATACCCAGAAAATTCATCAACCATAGACAACTTGTGAGCTCATGTCACCTTTTGTAAGACATAATCCATTTTCGACAAAGGATAATTATCTTTTAGAGATGCTTGGTTCAAGTTCTTGAAGTATACACCCAGTCTTATCTCTCCATTATTCTTTCTTACAGAGACCAGATTGGAAACCCAGTCTGAATATCTGAGAGGGGCTATAATTTTTTCTTGCAACAGTTTCTTCACTTCTTTTTCGATTGGAGCTAACAACAATGGATTGATTTGTCTAAGCTTCTGTCTGTGTGATTTGAGTCCTTCATTCAATGGAACATTATGTTGAATAATTCTTTTGTCATATGTTTTCAGGTCTTCATACGACCAGGAAAACACATCCATATACTTCTTAAAAATATCAATGTATCTTTCTTTGTATTTTTGGGGAACACCTTTGAACAATTTCACTATTTTGGGTTCCTGCTGAGTTCCCAAATTACAATCTTCCATCTCTTATTCTTGATGTGTTTTCTTTGAATCAGCAGTAACATCATTAGCATCAAATAATCTTTCGAGGGGAACCAACCCTTTGGGGAGCACATTATCTTTCAATTGGATAATATTTTGTTCACCTATTGACTACTTAAGGTTTCTTATCTATGATTTTTGTCCTGTTTGTTCTTCCTCTTGGTCTATATCAGTGCCTTCAAAGCTTCCAATCATGGTCAGGAACTTACTTATCTGTTCATCATCGTCAAACACCTACCAATGCTTCACATTATCAAGGATAGAAGGTATATGCCTAACTTCAATCTCATACCTTAACCTTGGACTTATTGGAGGTTTGAAGGTGTTGGTTGCAACTGCTAAAGAATCGGCCAATCTATTCTCCTCCCTTGGAATATATTGAAGATTGAATGCTTCAAAATAGTTTTCTACCACATCCCACACTTCATTCCTATATGATCTCAATCTCGGATGCTTGGTTTGACAATGATTTTTAATCTGCCTTATAATCAATTCAGAGTCACCAAAAATTGAAATGCATTGAACTCCCATCTGTTTGGCAACTTGAAGGCTTTAGATTACAGATTAAGGCCTCATACCCAGCCACATTATTTTTTGAATCAAATTCTATTTTAAAAGAGAAAGGCATGATGTTACCTTCTGGTGATATCAGCAAGAATCCAACGTCTGAGCCCTCCTTGGAGTAGGCACCATCAAAGTAGCACTTCCAAATATTCCTTAAGTGCAACTCATTATTTACAGATGCTGAAGAGAGTTGCTTCCTTATGTCTTCAGAAAATTATGCATCTTCATGCAGCATGAAACAAGAAAGGTCTTCTGTTTCTTGACTATAAATGGGGGAATTTCCTGCATCTTTCTTGGAGGTAGTCTTCACAAACTTTGTTTCCATGTACAACCTCCTTTCTTCCCCATTAAAAACCGGAATGACAACATAAGTGAAATCTAATTTTAGTACACCTCCCAAATTTTCTCCCCAAGATCTTGACAGGAGCATTCCAAACCTGGCTAGGATGTTAGCAACCACTACATCCATGACTATGCTCTTTACTGGGATTTGTGCCAATGAAACTGCCACTTTTTTAATTAACCCAACACATTTCACCCTTTTGGAATCAAATGAATACAGATCCCTATAAGGTTTGGTAATCTTCAACTTAAGTTCCTTCATAACAGACAATGGCATGAGATTATGGGACGCTCCTAAGTCCAGCATGCAATTATGTAGGATAAAATCATGGAGCAATAGAGAGATATAGAAGGGTGGAACAAAAGGATCTACTTCTTCTACATGAGGACCAAAGGTGACTACTGGATTTTCTTCTTGTAAGTTCACTGTGTCACTTATGTCTTCTACCTGTGTGAGATTAATAAATTCTGAAATTTCTTTTTTGTAAGCAGGTATTTTGGCTAATTCTATAAGAGGCACCTGAATTTTGACCTTCTCCAACTATTTTGTCAAATTGAAAGCATGAGTTTGCTTAACGTTATTTTTCAGGTTCTTCTTCACTCTTTCTAGAATTTTTTGCTTGTTCAGGTTCAAGCACAACTCTCTCCAAGATATTAGTGTCAAATGATTTTTTCTGGGAAGATTCACCCTGCTGCACATTTTCTCTATTAAGTGAATTTACAAGTTGTTTCCCCTTACTGACCTGTTTCACGGGATCCTTTTGTTGTGGAGCAGCCATTGGAGGAGGAATGGAACCTTGTTGTTCACCTTCATTATCTTGCACTCTAGATCTCTTCCTAGACCTTAAATCATAATTTTTATGTAACTCATCTTCCATGAACTCTGTGAATTGCATACATTATTCATCCATTCATCTTGATCAAAAGATACTTCAGCTTCAGCATATTCTCCCTCACAATCTTCCTCTTCATCCTCTTCTATCATGTACATAGCAGATACCTGATCCTCGATCTCCCTTTGGTCATCTTCTACTGGCTCTGTGGGTGTTTCTTCTATATACAACGGTGCTTGAACCTGGTCTTGATATCTTCTTTCCCTTTGCAGAATTTGTAGGGGATGTCTTATGAAATGAGGATTAAACCCCCCTCAGTTTTGTTGTATTTGTCTTTGGGAGTTTTTATTTTCTAGTTCCATATTAGCTAGCTTATTAGTCAGACTTTTATCACCTTTGTCATATCTTCAATTCTTAGATCTTGTGATGATTCTTCTTTTGTCTTCCCCTTCTCTTGGACTAGTTGTTTCCATTTCACCTTTCCAACGGCTGTCATATTAGCTTCAATCTCTAAATAATTTGCATGTATCTGCTTAAGAGTAGGGGCTCTTCTCTCTCTCAATTTAAAGCTAAAATTAGCTTCAAAATCCCCAGCAAAAACTACCTTGGCTCCCACAGGTGGGGGCTTCATCTCTGCAGGTAAACTATTGTACAATTTTTTGAATCTTTTTACAAACTCAGAAATGTTTTCATTAGGTTTTCCTTTAATTGTATTAAACTCTGTCAATGAGTAACCATGATCTCTCTTCTCTCCCCATCTCTGAGTGATTTAAGTTTCTAACTCTTCCCAGTCATTTATAGAATCATTTGATAAACCTTTGAACCATTTCCTAGCCTCTCCACTTAGAGACTGCACAAATAGTCTCATCACAACATCAAGATGTTCTACATTTAAGTTCTCATCAAAAGTGAAAAACAAGGGCAAATGTTGTTCTGCATTTACTTCATCTTCTCCAGTGAAACGAGGAAGTAATTTGAGGTATTCTTGAGGCATGGCATTCATTCGTTGCGAAAGATTTTGTGGTGCATATCTATTCATTAAGAAAGTTGGTGATGCCATATTAACAACTTGGTTAACTGCTCCTTGGATGGTTAAGGTTGATGAACCTGCTATGAAAGTGAATGAATGTGGAGGCAAAACTAATATGGGAGTAGGTTGATGGACAATAGCAAAGGGACCAGCAACTATATTTGGTTGAGCTTGAGTGGAGGTAAAAGAAACAAACTCGAAAGGATGTTCTTATAACTGAGGTTCTTGAAAATGAATGGGTGTGGAAGGGGTATCTTGTTCCAAGAAAGGGAGTTCCTTGGAAATATATTCAAACAAAGGGTTATGAGAATTGATGCTAGGAGCAGGCAATGCAGGATCAGGAATTAAAGGAGTTTCGGGTTTTTGAGCCTTTTTAGAAACCAATCTTTCTGGGTCTGACAAAGTAGAGACTATTTGCTGTGATGTATCTGACCTCGCGTGAGGCCTTTTGAAAGCCATAATTTTGAAAATAACAAACACAATATAATATTTCCTCCTCACTGAACAACCAGAGGAAACAATGTGAAAAACCCAGCGAAAATAAATTTCGTTTCTTTGTCCCCGGCAAAGGCGCCAGAAAATGTTGTATCTCAAGAAACAATTTCTTGGCTGTGGTAAGGAATCGGTGCTTAAGACATTTTATAAATGTATTTCACAATTAAAATATCAAATGGCCTCTGTTTAACACCTTTGAAATATAATTACTTAATACCCTCAATAATCTAATATAATGAAAGCCTTCACAATGCCATAAACTGATGATACTCGAATGAAATGAAAATAAGAATTGCAAGAGAAACTCAAAATGATATGCTAAATACACAGAATCTATCACTTTTAAGCTTCATAGGAAATCATGGAGAGAGAGGAAACTTGAAATAATATGTTGAAAACACAAAATCTATTACTTTAAAGTTCCATCAGGAATTTGCGAAAAGAGAAGAGATGAAGTGAAGGAGCCCAAATTAAGGTGATTTGACTCTTACTCACAGATGTAATTAAGAGACTGGCTGCTACATTAATTCACTTCATTCAAAGAGGAATGAATATAGAGAGAAACTGGAAATAAATATCAACATCAACAGGTGCAGGAAAATTGATCTTCTTTCATTAATTTCTCAGAAAATTCAGTACCAAATTAACTGTAATCAAGAGGTCCAAAACTCGAAACCCTTTTTCTTTATTTCTATCCACTTAAATACATCACAGTGGTTCGTAACTCCTGAAATTCTTGAAACTATTCGACTACCTAAACTATTAAGATTACTTATGCAATCATACTTGAGAAAACAAATTAAAACTAGAAATATGTTTGTATTGTTGAATTTGATGTTGCTGAAGCATCCTCCCGAAGTGTCGAGGTGTCCTTTTAGGTTATGATGCAGTGGTTGCACAACTCAGTAACGACGCCTCAGTGCCTAACTTTACCCATCTATCATGCTCCCAATAGGGTCGTTATACGCTCTTCTGCCCAACTCTACCTATGCCCCTATGCTTCAAACGCAGTCAATCATATCACCTACTACCTGACTCTGCCTCTTCTCCTTTGATCTACGTCAGGTCACTTACCCGAGTTCTTCTGTCACGTTCTGCTTTCCTCCATTATCAAGGCATTTCACCGGCTTTATGTTGTAATCCTCCTTCTTTCTTCCGATGCGATTTAACACAGGAATGCCTTACCTCTAGATTTGAAGACCTTTGGAGTTCGCTTTTGAAACCACATCGCACTTCGCATGCCATTGTTTTCAACTTTTCCTTAGCACTTATCTTCTAAGACTTGCGGTGTGCGCTATACGATCGGGTCCCACCTAGCATCTCACATCGCACTTCAGCGACATTAACATGAACCCTTTGCACTATCTTTTAAAACTTTCTATTTTCAAATGCGATCGGACCCCACCGCATCGCCTATCACACTTCGGCGATTATAACTCAAACCCTTTGCACTTGACTTTTAAAACTTGCAACGTGCGGTATGCGAGCTAGAGTCACGTCACCTTGCCACGTTACCGCCACGTCATTGCCACGTCAGCATGAATCAACTGCGATTTGTGGGGTTGGGACCATGTCATCTTCCACGTCATCTTGCTACGTCAGCTTACTACGTCATCTTTCCACGCCATCGCATATCGCACTTCGGCGAATTTAACATTTACCTCTGCACTTATTCTTTAAAACTTGCGATTTGCAATTTTCGATTGGGCCCCACTACATCGCATATCGCACTTCAGTGCTTTTAACATTTACCTCCCATGCATATCCTCTGAAACTTGCGATTGGCGTTTTGCGATTTAATATTCGTCATCTATCTCCCCACTCTAGTTCTACGCTTTGATCGCGACCGTCCGTTTTTCCCTTTGCGCCTCCTCCAAAACTCTTAAGTGTTTAAGGGAAATGTGCCCTTTCTATGCCTTTGGAAAATTAGTTTGTTTGCTCCACAATGTAACCCTCCTAAGCTTATCCGGTGTCATGTTGCACTAGTCCCTCTTGAGCTTGTGAATGAGCCCGAATTGACCTTGTTCGGCATGCAATGCTCTGAACACGCCCATCGGTCCAGCTCTTGAACTGTTCTGCACGTGAATGAGCCCGACTCCACCCACCTTCACATCTCATCATGTAATGTTAATGTACCAATATATATCAAAATTCTTCTATGACACACAAAATTTTACATTTTCAATCATATATGCTTTTTTTGTGTTTTGAAAAATATTTCAAAGGTAAATGCAAATGAGCCACAACAGTCCCCACCAAACCTGTTCTGTGTGGTAGCATCATCGAGTCGCCCTTGTTTAGAGCATTTAAGCTGAGTCATCATGGCATCCATGGAGTCTGTCCTGAGTCCCTTTGTATCTCGCCACAGTCTTCCATCCTTCATTGCTTTGTTCCTCTCTCGTGTCACACATTTTTTCCTTCAGTCATACTGTCCCCTATCCCCTTTGGTGTCGAGTCAGTAGCTTCTAGGTCATCCATGCCCTTTATGATCTAGCAGGTGAATTCGTCAACTCGCTACTCAGTACCCCCCATTCCACCATCATCCCTGGTGTTAGTCTATCAGTCGCTCTACTATTATCTCTTGTGCCTTAGTTGAGGATCTCTTATTGCCTCACCTGTGGCGGACCTCCTTCTGTTAACGTCAGCTTATTCATTCCAGAAGATAGGTCTAGAGGGCCGTGTACCTTGGTTCCAACTTCCACTCTTTTTCGGTGCCTTAGATTAAGCAAAGGGACTCTCTATTTCCCTTTGACTTGATTGTTTCTCAGCTCCAACTCCTTATGGCATGATCGAGATCTATATACTTGATGGTTCAGTGATGCAGCAGGTTGTACTGGTGATTCCCGGGTGTGTGTGAGATATTTCAGACCTCATGAGGGGGTGGCCCTTCAAGTAGCCCCCCACATGCCCAAATGACCTCTCTACTACAGCCTTGGATGCAGCTCCATAGATTTGATTTTTGGGGTTTTGATGTTTTCATCCCCAACATGGCATTACCATCAAAACCCCAAACATCAAATCTATGGAGCTGGATCTAAGGCTCCATAGTGATTTATTAAGAGTGTGGTTTTACAGGGCCTCTTTGGTTGTACTTATATCTCATGTACTCACATATTATTGTATAAGTCCTGGCTGTTGTCCCAGGCACAGTATGTATGTGGGATTCATTATCATGTTTTTATCTGGCCCATGTTTATGCTAGCATGTACTATATAGTTCAGTCCCTTGTTTATTGGACGCATTATTCTTTGTACTTTGTTATCTCGGTGGGCATAGGTATGCCTCCCCCGCCTCATGTAGAACAGGTACTCACTCATAAAAGAGACTTCTTGCACCTGTAAGTCTCACCTCCTCAAGGTCTTGTCCTCTAGCACTTTAGTCTACCTTATATTTCTCTCTCTGACTCCCCCTTCGGTGTCTAGTGATTGAGTTCTTACAATGTACTTCAGTCATACAATTAGCTCCTAACGCTCACACGCTGAGGGGAAATATTTTACACCAACTTTTGGTCATCTAACCTGTTACTATTAAATGGACCAAAGTACACCATGTAATACCAATTTTACCCCAGTAAAATTACTTTCACTATTAAAAATAACTTAGAAATCCATAATATATTAAGTTGTTTATGGTGTAAACAAGAAACCCCATGAGGAATAATTGAATAAATCGTTATTTGTTTGATTTTCCTCAAGGGATATTTAAATAAACATCAGTTTAATTAATATTCTTGGTCATATTTAACCCAAAACAGGAAAATTAATTAGATAAATCACTATTTATCTTATTATTTTCTAGGAATAATTATTTAAAACATTATTTAAATAATATTCCTTGTTAAATTTGACTAAATCATTTATAAATAATTGAATAGATCATTATTTATTTAATTATTACTCAACCACATTCTTAAAATAATAAATAAATCATTTATTTATTTCTTATTTACAGATAAAGGGATTTGACCAAATTCAAGTTCTTTTTCCCTCCAACAAAAATAATAAAATATTCCATAAAATTTGGATTTAGATTTGGTTAATAATATTTTACTTTATGCACCAATATCTAGACTAACTCAATATTTTGTTATAAATAGAAGGGTTTTTCCATTCATTCACTATCTTTTGTTGCCTAAAGATCGCTCTGGATCTATACTTTTGGTCTGACTTTGATCCTCCATCATTGTCATATTTTTTCTCCCATTTTGCTTATGATCTCCCTTTTCATTCCATTTTTGTCTGGGTTTTCTACACCATCAAGAGAGAGAGAGATCTTATATCTGAATCATTGAGGACATACAAGAACCCATCCCATTGAGGGGGGCTGGTAACATCGTTCTATGTTCCCTTTCCAGGTGTCATAAATACAAAATTCTTTAAAAATAATCTTGTCTTGTCTATTGGATGCATGGAGAAACTCTTACTTTTACTTGTTGCTTAATATCTTTAACTGCATAGATCTAGTTTTATGTACCATTTATTTTGATCACTAACTGTAGATCTAACGAAATTAAAAGCCATCTTTGATGTTATGGTTGTTTGTTATGCACATCTAAAGTGAGCTTTTTTCGTACACTTGCAATTAGAATTCACACTAACAACATGAAAAGAATTTTACTATGGTCATGTCCTTCTCCTTTTTCTTGTGAATATCCTCCTCCACCTTGGTTTTGCTTGGCCTTCCCCTTGCCCTTCTTCACTTGCACAACAAAATAAAGTTCCCCACCACCACTTCCACGTTGTCTAGCAATTATTGAACTCTCCCAAATTTATTTTTGGATGAATTCAACTCACAATCGACTCTAATCAAGCATTGGTTGTCTAGCAAGGATCCCCTCCACAAAGGTGGTCCATCTCATAGCGCATCCCTTTAGATCTACCTTCAATAGCTCTAAATCAATCAGCTTCTCCCATAGCTGAAATCTCATTACAATCATGTTGGATCCTAATAAAATATGAGGTTATGGTATGTGATTTGATCATTCAGATGTTTTTCAACTTCTCCTGTAGCACCATTAGCCTATTATGACTTGTACTTTCATAAATATTGGTTAAGGTTACCCAAATCTGAAGTGTTGTGTCATTTCTTGTTATGTGAGGAATTATATGATCTCTCATGTCATCCAAGATAATACCCATAATGATCCAGGTGGATATTGGTGGTCACCTGCCTATTCCACTTGGGGCCCCACCATTGTCTCTTTTATTTTTTCAGTTTCGGCACAACTTACTATTTTTAGCAGTTTTTCGGGTCCTGAACTTCTGGAGCCATTTTGAGGCCCTAACGACGTTTTTTGGGAAATACCGAGAGCAACATGGGTCCATGGACCGATGTTGCTCACTCAAAATTTGTATTCCTCGAATAGATCTTTCTAACGAGGTATGATTTTCATCAAACGGAGATCGTATGCCAAAGTTACATCCACGAGAAGTTGAAACACCAATTTACCCAAACGGGGCCCATAGTTTTGGCGCTTCATCTCCTAGGGTTAGGGTTTTGGATGTTTAGGGTTCTCCATTGTTTCTAAATAATAAATAGGCCCTCAAGCCTCATTGTAACTCAGTTCAGAGGCCTGTAGCTGTTATAGCATAATTTTTCACCCTCATGTGATTCATGATTGTCTCTATGGCCTTGGGCACCCATTCCCACAGACTTGAACAAAATTCATTAAAAAACAGTGTTAAAAATCCCATACACGGGTATGCCCAGACTTATCCGCGTGTATACGTGAGTCCACATGTACTTTTCCGCGTATGCCATTAAAATCGTTAAAAATATATATATAAATTCCCTATTTTCGAGCTGGGTTGATGGTTACTCCAGTAGTTCAACCACCCCAGCACGTGGCCAACTGTTTCCAACTGATTGAAACTACTTTGAGGGAGTATAAAAGCCCCTCATGTGCATGGCCTAAGGGAGAGAGAAATTTTAAAGACATTATACTCTGTTGGAATCCCAATTCAAGTCTGAATTCCTGTGCCTCCTGCACTTTCCCAGATTTATACAGGAAACCCTTGTTTCCTGGAGATGTTCATTCATTTATATGCCATCTCGAGTGCACAAGTCTTGAAAGTATCTTAGCGAGGCAAGGGCGGGACGGATCCGGACGACGGTCTGTTCGAAGATTGTGGAAGGATTCAGGTGATCTCTCCACTTTTTATTTCTGTACATGTTGTTCGCAATAATGAAGAACCATCTTGTTCCTGAACTTATGTGTTAATATCTATTTTCATATGTGAAAATATTGATTATTAAGCATTTATTATGGTTTATATAATGTTTCACATGGATTACACTAACATTTAGGAGCAATATATGTTGTACAAATAGGTTTCCGTGCACGTTCTTTCTTGTTTTCTAGGTTAAAGAGGAAGAAGGGTTGTTGGGGGTTTGGACCCCACAGGATCTACATCGAACGTAGGACTACGGGTGAGTTTTACTATCGTTTTTATCTAGTTTTTTAGCATTTAAGTGTGGTTGTGTGTGAGTCCTTCTGAATAGCATGCCCTGATCTGTGGAGGTTTTGACCCAACAAACCTCTAGGGTGTTTTCCCTGAAACAGAACTGGCGACTCCATTGGGGATCGCATTCTTGTGATTCCCCTGTTGGGTGGTTTCAGCTGTTTGAAAGGTTTCCAACAGTTTTAACTTTTATTTCCAGTCCAGTTAACTCTTTCTCAGTCAGACTGAAGACCTGGTTCCTTATCCAGGCTTGATCTTTTTTATTTTTTATTATTTGCCTTTTCATACGTGAGTTTTTCTATACACAGACGCGTATACATGAATTTTTTGTTAAAGAGAGTCGCGTATACGCGAGTTTCCTTTAACACAGTCACGTATGCATGCTTGTTTCAAAATTGCCAAGTAGCGTATACCTAGGTAAATTTTGAAATTTTTGATTTCTGGACTTTTTAGTCTTGTCTACCTGTGGAGACCTGTTCCTGCAGTGTCTTTATATCCTCTGGATTGTGTTGAAAGTGGTCTTTCGTCTTTTCTCTCTCTTGTTTGGTTGAAAACTAGCTTATCTGGCAAATCTTGTTTCTTGTGCTTGCATTTTTTGTTCGAGTACGAAGATCTCTTCCTGGGGATTCTTGGTTGTTCTCCTTAATCAGAACAGAGAGCTTTCGCTCATATACTCTTTCCTCGCCTTGTGTCTTGCTTTGCACTTCGATTTTTGCCTATTTTTTGGTTGGTTTTCTTGAGTTCAGTTGACTATGTCTTGTTGCAATTTTTGAAGAGTCTTTCTTGGTTCTTTGAAATTTTTGTTTGCTGCAAGGTTGTACTATTCTTCTAGGCTGAGTTACTGAGTTTCTTGTCTTCTTTTGCCCATAAAAATATTTATGCTAAGTAGCCCTATAAGATTTGGAGCGTTTTTAAGTTTTGCTTGAAATTCAGAGTTGTTTGGCTTGGGATTTGATAGTTTTCTTGGTCTCTTCGAGCTCTTCTTTTTTATAAAATTCAAAAGCTCAAAAAACATTTTGTTTTGTCATTTGCTTTTGTTTTTGCATTTTTGTTTTCATTTTGTTACATCTTTTGAAGCTTTTTTGAGATTTCTTGCCTTTGGTTTTTGACTTGATTTTGGGAAGGAATTGTCATTGGTTTCGTCCTCTTGTTTTCAAGCGATTTTGGTGTCTTTCTACTAAGAGTTTCTGATTTTGGGAACTAGATTTGTGGACAACCAAAAATACATAAAACTGAAGGATCTTTGGGAAATTTCTCTTTGCTTTAGTAGATTTTGCATCTTAGAATTTACATGCTCTTAGTGATTTGCATCAGGTGCACTTAAGCATTTAGTCTTTTTCATAGTTTTTGTGAGTGTGAAGTTTGTTATCTGAAAAGGAAAAAAAAATTAGTCTCGTAGAACCTCTGTAGAAATTTCTTTTCATCGAAAGGCAATTACTGCATTTGCATGTAGTTTGGTTTTTATTAATTTCTTTTCTGCGTCACAAAACACCACGAGTTTCATTTCCGTATCCCTTTGACTTAATATAACAGCCGATTAAAATAAGTGCTTTAATTTAAAAACAACTAGAAAGTTTTTTATTAAGTATCATATACCAACTAGCTAGGCTGTAGGGCCTTGGATTAGGTGAGTGGAGAGTTAACTCTCCAAGGCCTCTCAAACAAAAACATAGAAGTTTATTAATTGAGCGAAATCCAACTCCATTAGGGGGACCGGGAAAGCTCTCCTCCAGAGAGTCAAGCACGAGGGGAAGTGAAGGCCGAGAAGAGAGATACCCCCTCTCTAATTTGCTGGATCTGAGCTCAAGACCGTTCCACCCGGCTTCTGACACGGATTGGTGCCCATAGTTTCCATTCCTAGGTTCCACATAGGTGACTGCGGGGGGGAATACCCGTGGTACCTGAGGCAGACGTTGTATCACTTCCAGCAGTACTTCTGGGGGGTGCCCTTGCGAAGCTTGGGTACTTGTGCTGGCAAAGGCTGTTGTTAGGAGGTCGGTGTAACTGTTTATGTTACCTTCGCTAGTAGGCCTCGGCCGTAATTATCCCAGACTAATTTCGAGAGGTCCTATTCTTCGCTTTCTTGTATTTTGGTGTCCGGTCCTAATCACCCGGAGCGGAAATACCTGAAGGCTGTCTGCTTGATTGTATCTCAGGGATTTTTTGTAGTGAATGCTCTTTGCTCCTAGCTTGCCTAGCTTTATACTTTATTGAGTCTAATTAAAATTTGTTAAAGTGGTTGATCAAGCGCCTCGTCGATCGAGGAGAATCCGGGGGTTATCTCCCAAGAGTCCAGAGCCTTCTTCAAGAAGGCATAGGAGTAATTTAGCAGGTGAGTATCACCCTGTGGTGTCTGACGTAGTGGAGAGAGATCCTCCACAAGGGATTGAAGGTTTCGTAGCTAGTTCTGGTGTTGGTTCTGAGAGGAGCGCTCCGCTCACCTCGAGAGTCTTATTTCCGCAGGAAGAAGAAGTACAAGTAGAGGAAGTGTCTCAACCCTCTAAGTCACTTCCATCTCCTCTTCCTCCTGATTATCCGTTCGTTGTTGAATACATCGGACCTGAGTCATAGAGACCAGAAGATCCTCCATATTATTCATACCTTTCGATGGCCACGACTGGGAACGCAGCTTCTGCTATGAGTGCTGCAAGCATTCAGACTCCTGCTTCTGTAGAAGGAGGAGGCACTATTGCTATATCTTCGATTGCTTCTAGTACTACTGTATTTGGCTCTGGTTTCACCCAAGCACATGCTTCTCAATCTGGTCCCTTTTGTTTTGGAATGCCCACTAGTGGGATTCCTTCTTTTTCCTTTTCCGCTGCTGCAGCTGCGTCTACACCCATGTATTCCATGGCTAGTGGATCAGCTTCTTTTCAAGGGTTCCCCTTCAGAACTGGCCATATTCCTAGTTCAAATCCTTCTTTAGGGTCCTTTCCATTCACTTCTCAGACTCAGAGTTTCAACCCTTGGTCTGGTGGTCAGAGTTCAACTACTTTTACAAGTTGGAACCTTATATTCACTACAGCGGGGGCAGGGAATCAGTTTTACGCTGGTCACCAAGGGAATACTTATTTCCCTTCGTCGAGTGCTTATCAGACTTTTTCCCCTCTTTCTAATGCCTGGAACCCCTATCAGGGGATTTCCTCTTCATTCCATACTTCAGGAGGGGGAACTGGTCCAGTCTTTGGTAACTCTGCGTTGGGAGGAGGTTCTTCTCCTTTTTCTACAAGTTCTTTCTGGCAACCTGGTGCCTTATCAAATCCAAGGTATTCTTTTCAAAATGTTGGGAATTCATCCCACCAAGGATGGAATCCTCAGGCTCCGCCTTGTTTACATTTTCTGGCAACGTTAAACTTTCCAGATCTGTCTAAATTGACGAATGATCTGATCCGGTACAGTCCGGGGTGGCCTCCGGTTCCCACCAAACTTCCTTCAGACATTCCAAAAGTTTGAAGGCAAGAATGGAGAAGATCCGGCTGACCATATCACCACCTTCCATTTATGGTGCTCTTCTAACTCCCTGATCGATGATTTGATTAGGTTGAGATTGTTTCAACGCACCTTAACTAGAAACGCTTCCAAGTGGTATATTGAGTTAACTGGGGGTAGTTTTGCTACATTTGGAGAGTTGTCTGTTACATTTCTAAATCATTTCCAGTTGCCCGTCCGATATGACGCTAGGACTGAAATCCTAGCTAATTTTAACCAGGACGACGCAACCCACATTTCCGACCATATTTAGGAATGGCGGAGAAGGAAGAGGCTTATTAAAGCTCATATTCTAGGAGAATTCCTTTTGGAATGGTTTCTGAAATCTTTGCAGTCAGACATTTCTAAAGATGTATCCCTGTCTAGGGTATTTTCTGAGGAACAAGCTATTTTTAGGGCCCAACAGCTGGAACTGATATATTCTCAGTCTGAAGTCCTTCATAAATATTTTCCCAATGCTCCTCGCTCCAAATTAGATTTATCCAAGACTAAGCCTGGTCCTCATGGTGATGGACTTATTGGGTCGATCAATAGTGGTGCAGCTAACCTGCTTACTCAATTGCAGCAGTTTTCTATACAATCTGCTCCTTCTGTTCAGGATGTGCCTGCTGAGTCATTGCCTACCCAATCTTTGTCGGTAAATTTCGTCCAAACTTCCGATCCCAAAGGAAATCAACAATCCAAAGGGAAGAAGAAGGGACGGAATAATAAGAAAAAGGGCAAGAATTGGAAGGGTAATGCAAATAAAACTAACAAGCATGTTGGTGAGGGTCCAAAGGATAAAAAGAAAGTGAAATTTCCATGCAAGTTATGTACTGGAGACCATCTTACGCACCTTTGCCCTAAAATTCAGGATGCGCAGCGCTTGTTAGCTCAGCAGGATTCTTTCAGTTCCCAGGCTGTGTTGACAAACCCTTTTCCCCAAGGGCAACAGCTAGTTGTTGGCACGAATAAAAATACTGGGGCTTCCTATGGGGGCACCCAGGAAGGGGACATTCCATCAAACATATACATGATGAGTGCTCACGTGGATGTCGCTACGAGATCCCGTGATTATGGCGAAGAAGAGTCTTCGAAAGCTAAGGGTGCTCCTGATGCTATTGAGCCACTTCATATTACGAGGCCTACTGTTGAGCCTATACCTCGGATGCCAAAAGCATCTACTAAGCGTACGACGATTAATCCAAATGCTAGGGCTGCCCAGAACTACTCTATTGTGGAAGATCTGGCGTAGAGTCCTAGTGCCATGTCGGCTTTGAGGTGCTCCAGTCTTGTCCGGCTCAGTGCAGTGCTCTGCTCACTGCTCTTGGGGCTGTCGATCCAAATAACTCTCTTATGATTACTTTCGATATGACTAATTTTAAAAAGAGACTCCCCCATCATATGGCTTTTCATATCAAATCATCGTACCGAAAATGCAATATTTTTCGGACGGTTGTTGATGAGGGTGCTTCCACATGTGTGATGTCTCTCACATGCTGGAAGGGAATTGGATCTCCTGCAGCTGTTCCATCTGCTACTCTTCTGACTGCGTTTGATGCTCATTCTCACAGACCGCATGGTATTGTCCCAGTTTTTCCCATCTGTGTTGGGGGAAAAACTGTAAATATAGAGGTTGAGATAGTTGATGCAAGCTTGGACTACAACCTTCTGTTGGGGAGAAACTGGATTTATGAGATGGATGCCATTGCATCTTCATTATTTTGGATTATTTGTTTCCCTCACGAAGGGAGGATTGTTACAGTGGACCAACTGGACTGTCCTCCTATAGACCCGAATGCATCTACTGACTCAACTATTCCAAAGTTGGATAATACTAAGGCGCCTGTTGAGAATTTATGGGTTGGAATGTATTCTTCCTTGATGGGTACTTTTGATATTCCACCTCCTACGGTTCATATAAATGCAATTTCATCCTCCAAGGCTCCTCTTCGAAGAGAGTTCTTCAGAACTCATTATTTTTCGGACCCTTGGACCTTACCTTCCCCTACCGCCACATTAGCGGAAGTTCAAGTGGGTGGAATGGCATTTCCAATGTCTGCAGCTGAGATTGCTTATCAGTCTATTGTTGACTCTGCAGAATCCATCCCAACTCCTCTTTCACCGGAAGAGTTGGATGGAGATGTGGCTACGGCTTGGACACTTATTTCTTCTTCTGCCCAGGATTTCCTTGATACTACTCTTCCATCTGAAGAGGCCATCCTGGAAGCTATGACTGGTATAGATAGACCGTGGGATGATTTGCATCATCGGTCTTACTTTTTACCTGATTTGAGCGAAGTTGAAATGAGTTTTCCAAGTCCTCCATCTCCTGGTCCTGTTCGCCCAGTCTTGAACCCTTTAGCACCAACACAGGTTTACGTTGAAGGGAACATGGCTGTGATTTCTCCAACTATCCCGGTGAACATTTCCAGGGATCCCAATGTTATTGAGAATTTCTTCATCGGAGCTGAATGTTCCCCTGAAGAGATTCAGATTTACACCGATCTCTTTAAAGAATATAGGGATGTATTCGCTTGGTCTTATGAGGAAATGCCTGGTATAGATCCATCTATTGTCCAGCATGAGATCAAGACTTACGAAAACGCTAAGCCTGTGAGGCAAAAACTTCGTCCGGTCAATCCTAGGAAGGCTGCAGCTATCAAAGCTGAGGTGGAGAAGCTGCTTAAGGTGGGATTCATTTTCCCTGTTCCTTTGACTGAATGGGTTTCAAACCCTATTCCCATAGATAAAAAACAAGAAACAATTCGAGTTTGCATTGATTTCAGAGACCTTAATAAAGCATGTCCTAAAGATAATTACCCCACACCATTTATAGATCAGATCATTGATGAGTGTGCCGGTAATGAGATTTTCTCCTTCATGGACGGTTTCTCCGGATATAATCATATTACTATCCGTCCTGAAGATCAAAATAAGACTGCCTTTATTTGTCCCTGGGGTACTTTTTCTTACAAGAAGATGCCTTTTGGTCTTAAAAACGTTGGGGCTACCTTTCAGCAGGCCATGTCATACGCCTTCCATGACATCAAACATATTATAGAGGCATATTTGGATGATTTAGCTTCTCATTCTCGAAAGAGAACGGATCATTCTACTCACCTCCATAGAATATTTGAACGATGTCGTTTCTACAAGATTAGGTTGAATCCGAACAAGTGCGTTTTCGCGGTTACATCCGGACGGTTATTGGGATTCATTGTGTCTAGGGAAGGGATTAGGATAGATCCCTTCAAGGTTGAGGCAATACTTCGGTTGCCTCCCCCGTCCTCTATTCGTCAACTTCAAAGTCTACAAGGAAAGGCTAATTTTCTTCGGAGATTTATTGTAAATTATGTTGAAGTTACCAAAGGATTTATGAGATTGTTGAAGAAGGGAGTTCCATTTTTTTTGGATGACTTTGCTCAACGCTCATTCGATGCTTTGAAAAAAGCATTGACCTCTGCTCCTTTATTGAGTCCACCTGATTATAGCAGGGATTTTCTTTTGTATCTTGCAGCAGCAGAATCTACTATTGGTATGGTTCTGGTTCAGGAGGATGATGCTCTTGTGGAGCATGTTATATACTATCTTAGTCAAGGATTGGTAGGTCCTGAGCTCTGGTATACTCCGATAGAAAAGTTAGCTTTAGTAGCAGTTCATGTTGTGCAGTGACTCTGGCATTACATTCTTCTACAAAAAACTTATGTTTTGGCAGCCGCCAATCCATTTCAGTTTGTCCTCAATAGGCAAGTGATTGGGGGAAAATACAATAGATGGATTGTGATTTTGCAAGAATTTGATCTTGAGTTTATGTCTGCCAAGTCCAAGAAGTCATTGGTTTTCGCGGAATTGATCTTTGAGTTGCCCTGTGGGGAAGAGATAGTCTATGATGAATCCTTCCCAGATGAACATTTTTTTCTTATCTCTCCACAGGATCCTTGGTATGGAGATATCATTGTGTATCTTCAGACTGCGAAGTTTCCCTCTACTTTTTCGAAAGATGAGCGTCGTAAATTGCGTCACCTGGCTAAGAATTACTTGATTATCGTTGATGCTTTATACCGTCGAGGGGTTGATTCAATCCTGAGACGTTGCTTAACTCTCGAAGAAGCAGAGGCTATGCTGAATGATTGCCACAGTGGAGCTTGTGGTGGTCATTTATCTGGGCTTGCTACAGCCCAAAAGATCTTGCGTGCTGGGTACTTTTGGCCTTCGATTTTCAAGAATTGTATGGAGTCGATCAAAAAGTGTCATCCGTGTCAAGTTTATACTCGAAAAATGTGCACTCATCTAGCTCCGCTTTTTCCGGTCATTACTGTCGGTCCCTTTACAAAGTGGGTTATTGATTATACTACTTGTAACCCGCCTTCGGCTAAAGGTCACAAGTACATTATTGTAGCAGTAGACTACTTTACAAAGTGGGTCAAGGCTATGCCTACTTTTGGGAATGATGGTGAGACTACAGCTCTTTTTCTTTTCAACCAGGTTATTGCTCGTTTTGGTATTCCTAGAGAGATTGTCACTGATCATGGCAGTGATTTTCAGAATAGCATGATGGTTGAGTTGGCTCTAAAATTAGGTTTCCGGCAGGAGCATTCATCTCCGTATTATCCTCAAGCCAATGGGCAAGTGGAAGCCGTGAATAAATCCTTGAAGACAATTCTTGAAAGGACAATCGATAAAGCTCGATCCAACTGGCATATTATGCTATATCCTGCACTTTGGGCATACAGGATGTCAGTGAAAATTGCAACTGGCTTTACTCTGTTTCACCTAGTTCACGGGATGGAATCCATATTTCCCATTGAATGTGAGATTCCTTCTCTTAAGTTAGTTGTTGAACTTCTTCCTGACACTTATAGTCTTGAATAACGTATCCTTCATCTGGAACATCTCAATGAGCAGCGTCGGGATGCCGCCACGATGAATGAAGCACATAAAAACCGAGTTAAAGTTCAGTACGATAAGGCGGTCAAGCCTAGGGTTTTTTCGGAAGGTGACCTTGTTTTGGTCTATGCCCAAGAAAAAGATGCCCTGGGAGCAAGAAAGTTTAAGTCTATGTGGTATGGCCCCTTTATCGTTAAAAAAGTCCTTAAAAAATGAGCATATACCTTGGTTGATTTTGAAGGAAACGAGTTGCCGGAGCCCAGAAATGGGCTCTATTTGAAAAAGTATTATGCCTAGGCTTCAACCTAGCATGTTGCTTTTGTATATAGTACTTTTTCTTTGTACATATCTGGTTGTTTTTCGATCTTTGATGGGATGGTGATCTTTTTGATCTGCTTTGGCAGGTTGTGTCAGATGTCATGAGTCATTTTGGTTTCGCCGATGGTGCTAGTAGACACACCCGGAACTTAGCTTCCGCGGCTTGGGTGCTTCATTATCCATCCGGTCAGCTGTTAGTATCAAGAGGGGTCTGCATTGGTCCTGCTTCCAATAATATAGCAGAATACACTACAGTTATTTATCTACTATCGGACGCAATATCTTTGGGTGTTGATTCGTTGGTAGTTTTCTTGGACTCTCAGCTGGTGGTGTCACAGTTGAACAATACTTATCGGGTTGGAGATCCATTTTTACTCTGGTTGTTCTTGAGGGTATGTTTGTTACAAAGACCATTTCAATTTTTAACTTTCATTCATATTCCTCGAGCTGACAATTGGATGGCAGAATCATTAGCTAATCAAGCCATTGATTGGCACATTAATCATTCCATACAATAAAATTTAATCATACATTTTCATACATTTGTCACATCACATCAAACATCGTTGTATATATATCATCAGAGTGTTCACAAAAATATACAAAATTTGGATCCATAAGTCATACAAAATTTGGGCTTATGCCCAATCATGTTCAAATCTCAAAAAATATACAGTCATCTGATATATCATATCTATCTACTCCTGAGGTCCCTGCCCAGAAGTTGTGTTCCTATAGAACACGATCGCGGTGGCAACTCGACAGAATAACCGTACCCAGTCGCGAGGTACTCCTACTACCTGCCTCTGGATGGCCTCGGGCAGATCTTCCACTGCAGCCATAGGCACTTGGCGGGTTAACCCCTCCAAGTTCCTCAGTACGGCATGGATAGTTCTGTCTGAGTCTATTGTATCCGCCTCGCCTCTGCGACGCTTATGTCGTGGGTAACCCTCAGGTCGAACTGGTCCAATATCTGTATCATGATCATTATAAAATTGTAAGTCATTTTGAATCCAATCAAAAACATGTTTGTTTTCCACATTTTTTCATACATATTGAAAAAATCCAAAAAAAATTATATAAGTTAAAAATTGCAAACTTACCGACTGTGCCCCATGCCGCGCCTGGTGGAAGGACAAGGTCTGGATCGCCTCGGAAATCCATCCCAGCATAGAGATAGTCTTCCACAGCGATGATTTGTTCTCCCCACCAAAGGAAGAACTCATCATCTCAAGTAGTTCAGGGAACTTCACTTCCCCCCAATCTCTTCATCAAGTCAGCCCATCGGGCAATTCTTGGATCTCTCGGGCTGCTGATAGAAGAGATCACTTTGGGTCTCAGCCCAGGAATCTTCTCGAAGAAGAATGTCATCAAGATTGTACCATATCCAAAATGTTTTGTCTTTACTTTTCGGATAGAAGTCAATTGTTGCTTCATGTTCATCAGTAGAGCTGTGCGCCAATCATATAAATGAGTTAAGCAATCCACTGCTATACTCATTTGAGTCCTGGATACCTGGTGTAGGGAAGCAGATCCTGCCACCCTGCCAATGGTAAAAAGGAGGATTTTTATGTGCAAGTCTCTTAAATCTTTGATCGCAATTTGAGTTCCAACTTTCTTGGAACCCTCTACGCAGTAGATGTGGACGTAATCTTCCACGGTTAGCCCTCCCAAAGGCTTACCATGCAAGTCTACTGGCTCCCCCCTCCAGGAGAGTCCAGTAATAAAATAGATATCTTCCACCTCGATGCATATGGGCATTTGATCTATAATGAAGCAGTATTCTTCCGGTTCCCAATAGTTCACAAGCATTTCGAGCAACCGGACATTACTCTTCATATTTGGCATTTTGAAAAACTTTAGCAATCCACAATTTCGGAGAATATTTAGTGATGCTTGGTCCTGCATGACTTCATTGTCAATGGCACTGTGTTCACACTCTCTCCAAGATATAATCATCCTGCAAAAATTCAATAATTCGTTCATTAGCTACGCATTTTTTCATTTTGGGTTGCGCATACGCGACTTTCTTTATGCACAGTCGCGTATATACGCGACTTGGTCATTATAAACCCGCGTATGCACAAACCCGTGATTTTTAGCAAATGATTCTACGGTGAAAATCCCTAATTTTTAACTTATGAATGGACAAAATGAATAACATGGATGAATTAAGAGCTTACCTAACAAATTCGGTGAAATTTGACGGTCGATTGCTCCTATTTTGATGAAAGAGGCTTTTTCTCCAGAGCACTTTTTCCCAAATCAGCAATGTAACAATGAACCAAATATGAGGTAACTTATGTATTTATGCCCAAAATTGAAATTTTTTTGCAAAAATTTGTTATGCTTATTTTTTCAATCTATCTTAAGTTGCATACCCCGGATGCTTGGAAGTGCCCAAATTGGTATATTTTCAGGTACATTTTGACGAATTTGAGATTTTTTCCGGTTTTTGATCCATGACTGTTGACCCGTCATGGCAGGTATATGATCTTCACTGGCATATAGGTTAGGGAATCCACTTTCCGTTGCATTTTGCATACTAGCCTCCATTCTGATCACTTGCCATAGGGTCGATACCATCAGGTCATGAGTATTACACCCATTTCACTCACCGATTATTTAATCATGACTTGGTGGTAGAGCCTTCCTTTACATGGGCTTCCTAGTTAGTTCCTCACTATCACTTGTTGCCCATGATGCGTTTTATGTAGGCTCGGGAGTCCTCTTTAGTCCCGCCATGACTTATGTGTTGAAGCTTCATTCTTCTTCTTCTTCACTATCATTTTTTTGGCTATTATCCTAGAGGCTCCCTGGTGCTGTTAAGTTGTATTACTGCATTGCATATTGGATACTTATTTATCCTAGCCTTTAGCCGGCTTCATTTGGACTCAATGTTTAAGCCAACTTTTGACCTTTCCTATTTGTACAAGTTAACCATTACATGCACTTGGCTATCACGACTTGACACCCTTTTATCCATCGATGGAACATTACTCTGAGTATCGCTTACCAGTTTCCGCCACCTTGCATTCAGCATAGGATCGTTCCAATCCCAGGAACTAGTGCATATGTTTCTTGATACTCGTTCTATTTATTGTACCATAGCATTCTTTTATTCTTTTTCAGGCTTATTATATGAAAAAGACAAAAAAATCAAATATAACAAAAAGAGCGGGAACGGGATGTAACTTCGTAATTTGATGGCAGTAGAGTGTCAGTTTGTCGCCCTTGAACAAAGCACATACACTTATATATTTCCTTCATTTGGGATGGTTTTAGTTTTGACCTAGGTTCAGATTTTGCCTTGTTTCACTGGTCAATCCTCCCCCGGTTGGTTATCTCTTCCAATCATATGGAGAGTTTGTTTTGCCTCCTGCATAACAGACTTATACAGTGTCACTTTTTACTACCATGGTCATCACGAGTCGTGCTTTTGTTCAAGGGAAGTTTAACCAGAGTCGGCCATTTTGCGGTGTCTCTTGACTCATTATTCAGTCGGCCTTCCCGGTCTTGTCAGTATCTTGTTCTATCACATCAGATGTTTTGGTCTTCTGCTCGTGCTGGTTTGAGAAGGTCCCCATTGACTTCTTGCCGGCGGGTTTGTCTCTTATCGACTACGACACATTGCTCTGAGAGCAAACCTAGAGCCACACCCTGGCCCTATTTCCATCATTGATAGGTGACCTTGTGCTCAGCATTTGATCATCATTATGGGTCTTTGACTGAGTGGTTTCCCCTATGTTCGACGTCAGCATACATTATCACACTTGGGATTCGTGCAGTACCTTGATTTCCATTTGACCCTATCGGTGGATATCTCACCTCTGTGTCAGCTTTCATTATTGGTTGGTTCAAAGGGTTTCTTCCGTGCGCTAGCTTCATTTTTTGCATGTCGGAAACGTACTTCGATTTGGTTCCGTCACTCTACTTCGTCCGATTCCTTCCAAATCTTGGCCTACGGGTTACACTCGCGTTGGACTGATGTGGGATGCCTTAATGCCTTCCTTCCAGCAGATCTTTTCCCATCGACTCCGACTCATTGCTCTGGGAATAAGGTCTAGAGTCTTTTTGTCAGTACCTTAGGGTTTGCAGTCATCAGTGGCAGACTCTTCACTATCGACAGTGGGGACTCATCATTGCCTCCTGATCGGTAGATTCTTTCAAGTGTTCAACTTCAACTCATTCATTCGCACTTGTTAGATTGTACTGGGGCACCTTGACACTCATTTTCATTATTGGTGGGTTGTCTCGCGTTGGTTAACGGTATACATCATTGGTCGTTAATCCAACGATTTCTCACATGGTCGACTTCAGCTCATTTATTCCCATTGTGTAGAATTGTACCATCGTGATCGGTGAAGACCTCGGGTTGCATCAGCATTTCTCGGTTCACTTTTGACAGTCCATTCAGTTTCTGCCAGTGATGTCGTTCACCCTTATACGTTGCAGTTCAGTACAGCAGCATCTTATATGTTGGCTCCCGAGTTGCATGATTGTACCATGAGTTCCACCCCTTATGATTTGGTACTTGGAGATTCAGTTACTTATATGATCAGAAATCCAGTTTCAGCATCATTGATCAGCTTTCTATATGTGATACTTAGACATTGATTCTGACTTGTACTTCCGGGCCAGGCTCAGATGATTCATTGTGTACTTTCAGTTAAGCTATACTTGTATACATTTTGGATCTATTATGTACTTTCTATATGATGTATTTTTACTGAGCATGGGTATGCCCGCCTCAGCATGAGTTGACTCTCTGTTTTCTTTCATTGGTTTTTGGCAGGCTGAAATTTGGTGAAGTCCTCTCTTGTCCTTGCGAAGTTCTTTCTATGTGCATAATACATTTCGACCATCATGTACCCCTTCTGACCTCATATATTAGGGGGCATCTGTTATAGCATCATTTTTCACCCTCATGTGATTCATGATTGTCTCTATGGCCTTGGGCACCCATTCCCACAGACTTGAACAAAATTCATTAAAAAACAGTGTTAAAAATCCCATACGCGGGTATGCCCAGACTTTTCCGCGTGTATACGCGAGTCCACATGTACTTTTCCGTGTATGCCATTAAAATCATTAAAAATATATATAAAAATTCCCTATTTTTGGGCTGGGTTGATGGTTACTCCAATAGTTCAACCACCCCAGCACGTGGCCAACTGTTTCCAACTGATTGAAACTAATTTGAGGGAGTATAAAAGCCCCTCATGTGCATGGCCTAAGGGAGAGAGAAATTTTATAGATATTATACTCTGTTGGAATCCCAATTCAAGTCTGAATTCCCGTGCCTCCTGCACTTTCCCAAATTTTTACAGGAAACCCTTGTTTCCTGGAGATGTTCATTCATTTATATGCCATCTCGAGTGCACAAGTCTTGAAAGTATCTTAGCGAGGCAAGGGCGGGACGGATCCGAACGACGGTCTGTTCGAAGATTGTGGAAGGATTCAGGTGATCTCTCCACTTTTTATATCTGTACATGATGTTCGCAATAATGAAGAACCATCTTGTTCCTGAACTTATGTGTTAATATCTATTTGCATATGTGAAAAGATTGATTATTAAGCATTTATTATGGTTTATATAATGTTTCACATGGATTACACTAACATTTAGGAGCAATATATGTTATACAACTAGGTTTCCGTGCACGTTCTTTCTTGTTTTCCAGGTTAAAGAGGAAAAAGGGTTGCTGGGGGTTTGGACCCCGCGGGATCTACATCGAACGTAGGACTACAAGTGAGTTCTACTATCGTTGTTACCTAGTTTTTTAGCATTTAAGTGTGGTTGTGTGTGAATCCTTTTGAATAGCATGCCCTGATCTGTGGAGGTTTTGACCCAGCAAACCTCTAGGGTGTTTTCCTCGAAACAGTAGCCACCACATCTCTTCTCAGAGATAGCTATCAGCGCCCTAGCTAGTTTATTTCCAATATGTCTGTAAACAAATTTCAGTTCTTTGATATTAATGAAATGAAGTGATTTTTCTGCTGCATCTTTGTATTTATGGTTGTATGTTTATTCTGTTGCATTCCTGCATAAATCCGGATCAGTGGTATCAGAGTGGTTTGTTTTTTCTTGATCCTTCTTTGCATGTCCCCAACGAGGTCGAGGTATAAGGAGTTAGGGCTCGATCTGGTGGAACCTTTGCAAGATCAGCCTCGCAAACCCCGACGAACACCCATGAGGGACGAAAAGAAATATGAGGGAGCAGGAGATCCTATCAAAATATTGCTCGAGGAGGCCCTCGAAAAACAAAGGAACACGATGATGGATAACTTTGCCCAGATCCTTCAACGGCTACCCACCGGCGATGCATCTGCATCCAGCAGCCACTCTGGAGGTGCGACTCCTTTTAAGGTACAAGTAAATTTTGACATTCCCATATTTGAGGGTCAAATAGATGCATATGCCGTAGATAGATGGTTTAATCTATTAGAAGGATATTTCTCGGTTCATGACTTTTCCGACCGGGAGAAGATTATTTTTGCACTCCTCAAAGCTACCCTCCATGTCAAGGACTGGTGGGAAACCTACTATGAGAACAAGGACCAGACATAACCCTCTCTGTTCTCGGGCGTACCAACTTGGAATTCTTTCTGAGACACCATCAAGGAACAGTACTATCCCGTGGGGAGCTATGAAGACAAATACATACAATGGACCACGCTGCGACAACAAAGGGATCAAGATGTGCATGAGCTGACGAATCTGTTCCATACCCTGCGCACAAATTTGGGTATCAAATACTCAGAGAAACATTTGGTGCTAAAGTATCATAGTTGTCTTCATAGATACATTCAGGAGGAAATGGAGTTCCTCGACATCTCCTTGCTTGGTACGGCATACCAGTATGCTGCCAAGATTGAGCAGAAATTCAAACAGAAGAAGCAAGACTTTGGATCTGCGAATCAAAAGCAAGGGAAAGGTGCTCCCAAACCACAAAACAAAGGATAGAGCCAAGGCATGGCGACTCAATACAACCTGTCAAAGCTATAAGCAAAGAACAACACGGGAAAGTGGTGTGAGTTCCATAAGAGCTCCACTCACAACACAAGTGAGTTTCGGGCCAAGCTGTCTCTAGTGGCCGAGATGAGGGCTTTTGAGTCAGATGCATGCTCCGACTCTGAATCAGAACCTGACAAGGGGAATGAAAAATGGAAACAGATTATTGATGTGGAGCCTAACGCCACTATTGCCACTACGAAGATCTAGAAGGAGGAACCGGAAGATCTAGAGGAGGAGGAATGTCTCTTCCACTCCCAGAGGTGGGTAAAGGGCTCCACGGTACAGTTCATTGTTGACAATGGGAGCCAAAAGAACCTCATTTCAGCAGACGTCGTGAAGCGGTTGGGCTTTCCGACCATAGCTCATCCACATCCATACACCATCGAGTGGCTTCACCAAGGATGAGATCTTCACGTCAGCCAGCAGTGCTGCCTTCCCTATAGCATCAAGCCCTTCACGGATGAGGTATTATGTGACGTTTATCCTATTGATGTTTCTGATGTATTATTAGGAAAACCATACTTGTGGAAGCATCATGTTGTGTATGAGTCTCGGCCTCGCGCTGTTATTGTTACTTTGGGAAATAAGTTGTACAGCATACCAGAGGTACCACATCCTGTCGCTATCTCTTTGGTTATTGCAAAACAATGCAGTAAGCTCATTTCTCAAACCAAGAAAAAAATTTTCCTGATGATCCGCCCCCAAGGCAAGAAGAAGATTGTGGCCAAGACCTCTAGAGAGGGCTCCTCTGCATGACAACAACAAATGGACAAGGTTGTGGAGGAGTACAAGGACATATTCACCTCACCCACAAGGGTTCCTCTGCACTATCAGGTCAAGCACCCGATTGATCTGACCCCAGGTGCGCCGCTACCCAATGGACTGATCTATCGGCGCTCTGTTCTAGAGAACAATGAAATCAAGAGGCAGATTCAGGAGCTACTGCATAAAGGTCACATCCGACCAAGTTCATCGCCCTGTGGGAGCCTGATCGTGTTGGTACAGAAGAAGGATGGGACGTGGAGACTCTGTATTTACTATCGGGCGCTGAACAAGATCACTGTCCGGAATAGGTACCTGATCCCACGGATTGATGACCTTCTGGACCAACTCAAAGGGGCGAAATATTTCAGCAAGATCAACTTGAAGTCTGGGTATCACCAGGTACCAATTGAGCCCTCTGATGTGTGGAAGACTGCCTTCAAAGCCAAGGAAGGCATTTTCAAATGGCTGGTCATGCCTTTCGGGTTGACGAATGCTCCCGCAACCTTCATGAGGTTGATGGACGACATCTTGCGGCCATTCACCAACTCATTTGTAGTGGTGTACTTGAATGACATTCTAATCTTCAGCCAGACTTGGGAAGAGCACCTCCACCACATCCGACAAGTCCTCCAAACACTGCGGCAACACAAGTTGTGTGCCAATTTAGAGAAGTGCACTTTTGGCATGACCTAGGTTCAATATCAGGGATACATTAATGATGAAATGGGGGTGCATGTGGATCCAACCAAGATCCAAGTCATTCGGAATTTGCCAACCCCAACCACTATAACAGAGCTTCACAGCTTTCTGGGTCTTGCTAATTTCTACTGTATGTTCATGTTGGGATTCTCTCATATCACTTGGCCCTTGAGTCAAGTCACCAAGGGAGGAGCGAGAGCAAAATTCTTTTGGTCGGAATCTCAACAGAAGGTGTTTATGGAATTGAAAAATCGCCTCTGTTCTGCCCCAGTGCTCACATTACCAGACTTATAACAGCCATTTGAGATCGAGACAGATGCCTCTAACTATGCTATTGGGGCGGTTCTTACTCAATAGGGACATCTAGTGGCATATCACAGTGAGACATCGTCTGACACAGTTCGCAAGTACCCCACTTATGATAAAGAAATGTATTCCATTGTGCAAGCTTGTCGACAATGGAAGCATTAAATTTTGGGGAAGAAAACAATCATCCACACAGACCACCGGCCCCTGCAGTTCATACAGACACAAGGGAAGTTGCAGAATGATCGCCATCAGAAGTGGTCCACATATCTGCAACAGTTTCATTTGAACATCAAGTACAAGAAGGGTAGCACTAATAATGTTGCAGACTGTCTTAGCCGACCACCGATCATGGCGCTCACCACCGTTCTCAACTCATGTGGGAACGAGACTTCTGATTGGCCACTTCTCTACGAGAGCGACCCAATATTCGGCCACACATACAAGGCACTCTTGGGGGTACGCAAGTTCCAAATTTTCACCTCCAAGATGTATTTTTATGTCACCTGGGACACCTTTGTGTTCCTTCAAGCGAGTGTGCCAAGATGATATGAGAAGCACGCTACAGTTGAGTCGTTGGGCATTTCGGGGTCGAGAAAAAAGTAGCATTACTACAGAAGTATTTCTATTGGCTGAACCTTCGAAAGGATGTCGGGAAGCACATCAGATCCTACACTGCTTGTGCCATTTCCAAACCGACCATCAAGAAGCAAGGCCTATATACTCCACTACCTACCCCTAGTCGACCTTGGGAATCCATCTCCATGGATTACATGTCGGGCCTACCTTCTACTAAGCATGGAATGACTGTGTTTTCGTGGTCATCGACAGATTCTCGAAGATGGCCATTATGGCGGCCTACAAGAAGAATATCACAAAAGAAGCCACTGCTAAAATCTTCTTTGAACGAGTGTGAGTGCACTTTTGGATCCCACAGTCTATCATATCAGATCGGGATAGCATGTTCCTCAGCACATTTTGGTCCAGCCTCTGGTCAATGCTGGACACTAAGCTCACCAATTCCATAGCTTTCCATCCCCAAAAAGATGGCCAGATAGAGGTCGTCAACAGAATTATTGTACATATTATGCACATGTACAATTCCAAGCATCCACACACATGGGACAAGAGCCTTCCCTATGTACAACACAGTTATAACCGGGCTCTCCATAGCTCAATTGGCCACAACCCCTTTCAGGTCGGCTTAGGATTCCAGCCACTATGTCCCATTAACGTAGCCATGCCATTTGCGGCTACTCAGGCCGATTCGGCTCATGTCCATTCAGAAGTGGACAAAGCAAATAGCTTCATCGTGCGCATTCAACACATCCGCCAATAGGTTCATGACATATTAGACAGAGCTAATGCTAAGTACAAGCAACGCCATGATCAACATCGGGTGCCACACAACTTCCAGGTGGGCGACAAAGTGTGGCTACATTTGCAGAAGGAGTGCCACCCTGGACCCCACCACAAGCTTCCCCCACTCCGATACGGGTCGTACACCATCACCAAGGCTGTAGGGAACAATGCCTTCGAGCTCAATATTCCACCATTTCTTGGTCTACACCCAGTATTCAATGTGGACCGCCTTCGTCCTTACTTCCCACCTCTACTAGACACCTCTGACATTGCAGAACAACTCACACCAACAGAGTTAAACCCAGACTGCATGGAACAAGCCACCACAGATTGTATCATGGACATTAAAATCAAGAACACTCGCCAACAGAAGATCCAACTGTATCGGGTTGTCAAAGCTGGCCAACTCCTGCACCAAGGAAAGTGGTTCACCCACCATTGTCTCTTTCAGTTTTTCAGTTTCGGCACAACTTACTATTTTTAGCAGTTTTTCAGGTCCTGAACTTCTAGAGCCGTTTTGAGGCCCTAAACGATGTTTTTTTGGGAAAACTGGGAGCAACATGGGTCCATGGACCGATGTTTCTCACTCAAAATTTGTATTCCTCGGATATATCTTTCTAACAAGGTATGACTCGCGTCAAACGAAGATCGTATGCCAAAGTTACGTCCCCGGGAAGTTGAAACACCAATTTACCCAAACGGGGCCCATAGTTTTGGTGCTTCATCTCCTAGGGTTAGGGTTTTGGATATTTAGGGTTTTCCATTGTTTCTAAATAATAAATAGGCCCTCGAGCCTCATTGTAACTCAGTTCAGAGGCCTATAGCCACCACATTTCTTCTCAGAGATAACTACCAGCGCCCTAGCTAGTTTATTTCCATTCTATCTGTAAGAAAATTTCAGTTCTTTGATATTAATGAAATGAAGTGTACATATTTGTATTTATGGTTATATGTTTATTCTGTTGCGTTCCTGCATAAATCCGAATCACATAACTTTCACATCCTTCAAATTGTGCTCAACTTCTTAGGCAGGGTCAAAAGGAACCTAGATCTTCGTGTTTGCAAATCCACGAACCATTCATTTTCAAAACAATAGTGATATTCTCCTTCAATGGACTAAAATTAGCAAACCATCCAACATGTCTTCATATCTCAAGCTCATTGATATCATTTCACAAATCAACCTTGGCCACAAAACCCTACCTGCAAAATAAAAAATTCTACTATAATAAGAAGGAATAACTTGCTGCTATAAAAACCTTATGATCTTGAATCTCTCCCTTAAAGCTTTTGTAGCTCTGATACAATGTTAAATTTATAATACCATTCCATATTTATTTATACCTCAACAATTTATATTTCCAAAAGGTTATTAAATAAAATTCCAAATTGTCATGAAAATAAAATCACTAGTATTTAGCTTCTAAAATAAAATATTTGCGGCGGAAAAAATAAAATTGTTGGAACCTATAACTCGACCTAAGGAATTTGGCCGACTATAAAATTGACCTCTTGAAGAATTCGGCCCTAGAGAAACTCAGGCACCGCCACCAATAAATCAACCCTCTCCTTTCCTCCTCGTACAACCCCTGCACACTCAGGAAAAATCATCCCACTGCATAAATCGGCCTCATATCGATTTCCTAAACTCATCATCCTAAAAATACTCCCTAAATTTCCCTACACTCTTTCTCCCTTCTCTTCAATCAATTTTAGCCTCTTGCTCTAGAGAAAAAAGCTTCACTTGTGTGCCTTCACCTCTCCCTTAGGCTTATTTTATAACTTCATTAAACCAAATCCCTAACCCTAATCTTCAAAGTGATTTATGCTTGAAATTAGATATTGCCTCACTTTAGATCAAGGGTTGAGATCATATCTAAGTCATATAATTTTATTTTTTATCCTTAGTACTTTAGCTTAATAGTCCACAATAGTCAATTTACTTTAATTATTGTACTTTTCCTAAGTTAGACTTAGGAAATAAGTCATAAATCACTTACTCCACTAAGAAAGAACCTAAAGAGGCAATCATCCATCTCCTACATGCTAAGACACCAAGCTCATTTAGAAGAGCTTTTGAAGCTACCAAGAACCTCAACATAATGTTGACCTTAAAACCTTTTTCCTCCATAATCGACACTGAGTAAGTTATTCTCAAGCCCTAGTGCATACAACACTTCATTCAACTCCATAGGACTCCCTAAATGCAATTGGAATTGTATCTTTTCCACACCCTCTACTGCATAGTTGGCGTTCTCACCAAGTTCCACATGTAGGTCTATGTGCTCCTTAGCCATATTGCTAACGAGATCATGAGATCATGTCATATGACGAGATACTCCATTTCTCATGAACCATTCTCTTCATGTAATGGTGGCAGAAAAGACAATAAAACAATGAAAACGCCTTTCCAAACATATTGGCTAACTCATCCATCTATGCAAATGCATTTATAGGGGCCTTCCCTTCGCCCTTCTTGTTCAAACATTGGGTCACCTGCATAATGTTCATATATTTGAAATGCAAAGTAGTTGAATTTGCTCATGTCACTTTTCTTATCAGTCTGTGAAGATGCTCCTACACTTGGGTTATGTTTAGCATTTGACTTGCCTAACAACAGCAAGGTTCCCCTAATCCCCACCCTTATGTTTTTTACCATACAATGACTCCTCTGAAATCTCCTTTAGAATGAAGTCATCCTATAGCTTGTTCCAATCAAGAAGCTTGTCATGTGCAAGGATCCTTGTCACAACGGTACCCACCATTTGGAAAAACCGCTCAATGTTATCTTAACAAGCTCATCCTCTAGCACAGCTTCGCCAACATCTGCAAGCTCGTATTGAACTTGTTGAATCCTAGTCATGATGCCACCCAATATCTTATCTATTCATCTTGGAGTTTCTCAACTTCTCTCTCAACACCATATACTAGTTTTGGATATCACTCTGGTACATATTTGTCAAGGTTGTCCACATCTCAAAAGCAATTTTCTTTCTTGATATGTAAGGGATCACATGATCCTTCACATCCAAAATTATGTGTCTAGCTTTCACAACCTTCAAATTGTGAGTGGCATATGTTGTAGCATCTGAAGGAGGTTGTATATCAGTATCAACAAATTCTCATAGGTTGTTTTCCATAAGAATCAATAAAATTATCTCCCTTCCATGGACTAAAATTAGATGCCCCTTCCAACCAATCCTTAAACCTCAACTTGATCAAATTCGTTCTCCTAGATCAAACCCTTCACTGCAAAACCCTTTAGCTGGAAAATAAAGATTGTTGTAAGCCCTTGTACTACTGATCTCCCTTCTCTCTTAGAGTTTCTAGTGCTCTAATACCATATTGAATTTCTTGCAATTATTTTATCCCCAAAACAATTTTACTCAACAACATAATTTTCTACTATAAAATCAATTTTGAAAATTATAATACATAAATACTTTGGTACTCTTAACTCGAAAATTTTGCAATAGAATTATTCAAAAAATAAATCATAAAATAGCCACACAAAACATAGTAAATTTTCCCTCTAAATTTCTCTTCACTAAATTCTTCTCAAATAAATTTAAGGTTGCCTTACTAGGGAAATTGTCCCTTGGAAATACAAAAAAATTATAGAAAAAATAACCTAATTTTTTTTTTTTTTTAATTTCCCAATAGAAACCACATCTCTCCCCCACATGTCCCATGCTCCTAAACCTTCTTGAACCCTTCCCACATTTGGTAAAATGTTGTCCTTCCACCTTCGTAAATTTTTGCAGCAACACTCTTTGTTATTTGTACAGCCTCTTAAACCTACAATAAACTCATACAAGTCTGCTAGAATCTCTCCAAATGATTGTGTCTTCATCCTCTTCCTTAGGCTCCTTTTATAATTTTAAATTGAACAAAATCCCAAACCCTTAATCTCAAAAGTGATTAAGATTAAATCCTAACCCACTGAGATCAATGGCTTATGGATGAGAGTCTCCTCCTTAAGATAAATACCTCCCTCCTACAATGAGTTTGATACCAACAACTTCTTAATCCTATAATCCATTATGATCATTAACCTATTTACTTATGTTTATTATTTTTTGATTTGAACACCATACCTTGTTAAGACTACTTATTTTATCATATGTAATGAAATTGATAATCTAGAATTTTTAATTAAAACTTTTACTCATAATAGTTATTTTTGGGGGATATTATGTATATATGTTAAAAAAAATTCAATAAAAACTAACATCAAAATATCATTTTCTTTATCAAATAAACTCATTTAGATATACACTTTTTCCCAGAAATATCCAGCATTTAAATCTTTATAATTTATATATAGTCAAATTGCTTCTTTGACCTTAGCCATTTGTATTAGAATTATATTCAAGAAACCACAATAAAGTTTGCAAACACAAACTGTATTATAGTCATAAGTAACATTTCTCATAATTCTTCTGGTAATAGTTTATATCTAGTTATGTCCACGAGGTCTTGGATAGATGGTGATTGGATGTTTTGTCTGTTTGAGGTGATATATTGGACATGATGAAAATGAAGTCTTATCAAACTTATATATATATATATATATATATATATATATATATATATATATATATATATATATATAAACATTTGTTTAGAAAACCATTCTCTAGGACAATTATTAATTAAACATTTATCAATTGTCTATCAAAAATTTAAATAAATAAATAAAAAACAAACAAATAGATTTATAATATTCATTATTAATGAAACACTTAAATTATTTATTTAAAATTATAAAAGACAAAGGTTAATAATAATTATGCATAATGTTGTTTCCGAGGAATAGAATAGACAGTGATGGGGTGTACAATTAAGGCAACCATGATATGAAGGTCTAATCCAGATCTTGGGGCGAGGCCCCCAAGATCTAAAAAATTTAAATGGATCTACAAAATTAGAATGTCAGAACAAAGAGAGAATACAAAGAAAATAAAACCACAAAGAACCTTGTTTTATTAAAATAGAGAGACAATATGTCCTTTTACAAACTGAGGCTTGTTATTTATAGCATTTTTTGAGTTACAATACCATGTGTAGATACCATAGGCCAATACCATGGGTAGATACCACTTACAATACCATGGGTAAATCCCATGTGTGGATACATACCATGGGTCACTTACAATACCATGGGCGAATAAATATCATGGGTGGATGAATACCATGAGTTGATGCCATTTACAATACCATGGGTAAATTCCATGGGTAGATGGATAACATGGGTAGATGAATACCATGGGTTGATGCCATTTTCCATTCGGATCAAGGTCAAAAATTGAAACTCCGTGGTAAAATTTCAGTTCAGTCATGTTAAGGGTCGTTGTAGCCCAAGCTGGGTGCAATCCCGGGTGATTTTGATGACTTAGATGTTCATGGGTTACAGTTTTTCAAGCCAAAGATTGAACATTCAATCATCTCTAGACTCACACACATCTTAGTAAACAAAAAAATAATTATATATTATGTTATTACCATGCAAAATAGTAATAATAATAATCATAATTTAAACTTTAAGGTCATGCCCAAATCAAACATCAAATTCGTGTATAAGATCCCTTTATTTATAAGAACAAAATATTCTCTTCACCTAACTCTCTAGATTTGAACCTGTTTTTAATGTTCGTAATGATTATACTCACTCAAAATATGTACAATAAATTTATTTTATTTCATACGACCAAACAAATAATTAAACTAATATATACTCTAGATAAATCTAAATCTACTTTATTAGAAACCAACAAACAAATATTTTAAATGTAACCATTTTGTAGAAGGTTAGAAATGTTCTCACTCCACGACCCAAATTAACGATTAAAAAGCTAACATGCATATAAATCCATTGTTTATGCGTATAGAATTATCATATCGATCTTAAAACAAAAACAAAAATATTTTAAAAAGACATATTTCGTTAAAAAATAATACTTGTTCATTGCATTTGTCTTGGAACCACCATAACAGGCTTCAACAATAGAATTCCCATAGAAATAAATTAAACCATAAACTTTTCACAATAACAACAGTATCAATTCGTTCGACAATCAAGCTATTTCATTAAGCTTTTGGAATTCGCTGGAGTGTTTCACACTTTCATGGAAATCACTTCTAATGATAATCAATGCTTTTCTGTCAAAGTTTCAAATGTGCATATGGTTGGGGAATTCTTATCGGGTGCCCTTTTTTTTTAATAGATTACAATATTTTGCTTATTAAATGTAGGTATATTTAATATTTTATTATTATTTATTATTAATTTTTATTAATGTAAGAATTTTTTTATTAGTTATTATTATTTTAACATTGAACAATGCAATTAATAATGTTTAACTTCGTAAAGAAATAAACAAATAAATAAATTCAATTTTTAAATATTTGATTAAACCATAATGCGTTTGCACAATTTAATGATGAAGATGATTTATTAACCAAGTAACATGCAGTTAGCCTCCACTGTCTCTCCTCAGAATTCCTATCTGGATCACTACTTCACATATTTTGTGTCTAAATTTAATGATGAAGATAATTTATTAACCAAGTAACATGCAGTTAGTCTCCACTGCCTTGCTCATAAGTCCTATCTGGATCACTACTTCACATATTATTTTGTGTCAGGTAACATGCAGCTAGTCTCCACTGCCTCTCCCCAGAATTCCTATCTGGATCACTACTTCACATATTATTTTGTGTCAGGTAACATGCAGTTAGTCTCCACTACCTCTCCCCTCACTACTTCGCATATTTTGCGTCATAATTTATTGTGCCGGCCTCCAGTGCCTCTCCCCAAAATTCCTATCTAGATCACTACTTCGCATATTTTGTGTCATGTAACAGAATTACTGAATTCGTATCTGGTCACTACTTCACATATTTTGTGTCATAATTTATAGATATGGTTGCAATATTCATGTGTGATTTTTAAATATTTGTGTAGATCCTTAAAAAAACTCATTCAAATATAAAGTTCTTAAAAATAATTCATACTCTAATAAATAACATATTCTCCCCATAAATCACTACTTCTCATATTCTGTGTCATAATTTATTGGGTTAGGTAAAACAGAATTCCTAGGATCACTACTTCACATATTTTGTGTCATAATTTATGGATATGGTTGCAATATTCATGTATGATTTTTAGATATTTGTGTAGATCCTTAAAAAAACTCATTCAAATATAAAATCCTTAAAATAATTCATACTCTAATAAATAACATATTAACATCAATTACTTCTCATCATAATTTAAGCAAAGTCTTTGCATAAAAAATGAATAGGAATAAGATGTAAATAAACATACTTACCAAGAGTTATTTCTCACAATTATTATTGTATATGTGTAGACTACCCACCAAAATGTATCCAAGTTTTGACTTGAGCAACAAAACTTGAGCAACTTGAGTATCGACTAAACTACCCACAACACTTTTTATTAGAGCAAAAAAAAAAAAAAAAACGTGTCCTTTATGGTACATCTTACCTTGCTAAAATTTATTATTAAAAAAAAAACTAAATTATAACTTTATTATTAATTATAAGAAGAATTATACACCCATGAGGTGTAGCCCAATTGGTTTGTGTGCCATTTAATCCCCACCATATGAGAGATTCAAATCTCATGGGGAGGGGTTGAAGATGGGAGCCACATTTGAGGGAATTAACTCGTAGGCAAATCCTTCAACCTAAGCTCACCTTAACTTAAATATAGATTAATTAAACTAAAAAATAATAAAGACGGATTTCATCACAAAAATAAAACATTAAATATAATTAAACTAAAAAACCTTAACTTAAATATAGGTTAATTAAGCTAAAAAATAATAAAGACGGATTTCATCACAAAAATAAAACATTAAATACAAGTTTAATTAAACTAAAAAATAATCACAAAAATAAAACATTAAGTATAGGTTAATTAAACTAAAAAATAATAAAGACTAGATTTCATCACAATTATATTGTATTGTTGAATGTCATCTTAGTTTAATAAAACTAAAAAAATTATAAAGACAAAGATTTCATCACAAAAATAAACCAACTAATAAAATACTATACTATTGAATGTCATTGTCAAAAATTAAGAAATATGATTAAATAATATTGTTTATATTAATATATATAGACTTTAGTATATATGTTTATTTTTTAATATATATTTATGTGTTTTATTTTTTATTAATATATATAATTTTTTATAATTAAATTTATTAAAATGTGTTTTTAATATAATAATAAGTTGTTTTAAATTGAAAATATGGAGAAAAAACTATAATTAAAAATTAAAAAGTGAAATAAAAATAAAAACAAAAAATTAGTAACTAATAAAAATAGAAGTTACTAAAATAACTATAGAATAAATATTAAAAAAAAATCATAAAGTTAAATTAAAAAAAATTAGAAAATTAAATAAAAAGGAAATAAAACTATAAAAAATAGTAACTAATAAATTAAAAAGTTACTAAAAATCTCAATCAGTTTACAAATAAATAATAATAATAAATGAATTTCTAATGTTAAACTATAGATAAATGGCAAAAAAAAAAAAAAAAATGGGTTAAAGACAAAGCAATAAAATACTCAAAAGCTCACAATAAGACCTCACTCAATTCATAGTGTTAAACTAGAAATAAAGAAATAAATGACAAAAAAAAAAAAAAAAATCGTAAAGACAAAAATAAGCAGCAAAGACAAAACTGAATGCTTACACCATGCCTGCTGTGCAGTGGTCTAAGAAAACAAATAAGAAAATCATGGAACCAGACATTTCCAAACCACCAAATAAGCAGAGTCCACTGGAACATCTGTGCTTTCCACAAGACTTGCTATCCTTGAAGCATAGATTGAGCAAATGTGCTACTCATAAAAGTCCTTTAAGACACGACATGGTAAACACCACGTGAGTATACTCTAAAACTAACGGCTTATGGCCTGTAACTGCAAGGCACGCATCCTGCAGCATTCACTTCCGCTTCCAAAACGTCACAATCCTTCCTCGGGAATGTTCACTTATTCCAAGTGCCTTTTAGCCCTTCGAACTACGATTACATAATAGTGAAGCATTTTTACCTTCAGAATTTCACAGAACTTTGTGTTTGTGTCGCATTTTTACATTCAAAATTTCACAGAACTTGTGGAAGAAACGATGGCGCTGGAAGTTTGTTTAACAAACACATCACACAAAAGCAAGAATTTCCGATAACAAATATTACAAGCAAAGAGCAAGACTAAGAACACAAACCTTTATGATATCTCAAGGGTAAAAATGCCGCACGCACTACTTGATTTCTTCTTGAAGAGAACTAAACCTAACTTGAGCATGAGCACAACCAAAATCCAAACATAAGAACTATAAATTATATACATAGAAGGCATAGAACTTGGATTGAGACTCTCAGAAATCCCTGCTTAACGTTTTGAAAGAGGTATAATGAGCCTTTAATTGAAGGTTTTAAAGTAATCAAAAATATCTTATTTTTATGAGATTTTGGTGGAGATGCAATTTGCAAGCGGCGAAATCTTTTATTTTCTTCCTTCCTCTTTTCCATTTTTTGTTATTAAATTTTAAAAGTCCCCCTGAATCTCGACACGTTCCCTTCCATAACTGCATTAACTAATTATGATCACTGAGAGATACAAGAGATGGAAAAGGAGTAAAATAATTCTAGGTGCAATGCAATGGTAGAATGTAAACAGAATCGTTATCACTAGCAGCAGCGCTAAAGAAAAGAAAAAAGTAGGTTAGAAATCCATAAGAAATGGTGAAAATTTGGATGTAGCATCGACAGTAAAAGTATAATGTAAAGCCGTTAATAATGTAGCCAAAAACTTGCACACAATCTATCCTGTTTCTGGATTATGCCCAGTCAAAAAATACCCACTTAAAAGATCATGCAAGTGCAAAATTTGAAATAATTTGCACTGCTCAAAGAAGAGTGAGGAGCTTTTTCCCCAACTACAAAGGAAACTTTTTGGATGCTGCTGCACCCTTGCTTTTGTCAATCGTCCAAAGAATATGAAATTATTTAAATTCAAAATAAGCTAAGAATCCAAAGAACCAAAAAAGTTTTATATAGGTGGATGCAAGAAATAGTATCCAACATGGCTTGCAACTCTTACCTTTTCTGGGCATCCCCTTACTCATTTTGTTAGTTCTAAATCAGCAATAAGACATTTGATCTCAAAGACCAAGTAAATTGATTCCAAAATCATCTAAGGCCATTACATAGGATTCTTTATCTGTCATGCAGCTTGCCTTGAAAACATTTTTATTCCATTCACCTTTAATGTCCTTTTCCTGCTCAAATCCAGGTGGAAAATAAATGATCCAGTTTACATTCCTTGCAATTTTCAGTCCCTCTATTTAAGGCTCTGACTTTCCACTTTCTTTTGTAAACTCCGCATTTCTCGACGTAATTGCAAAACTTCAGCAGAAACATCAGAAGTTTTCATGTTTTGTTGAAGCTTGCCAACATCTTGCTCAAGTGTTTTGATCTTTGCTTCCTGCTCCTTTACAATCAAACACAGTGATCCTATGTCCACAGCTGCAGACCTCTGACTAAGAGAGAGAGACTGCAGAATACATAAAGTTCAAGTCAGCCAACTCTCATTAACAATGCCATTCCTTTAACCTAGTGACACAAAGGTGGATCGATATTCTTACATGGAAAACACATGGGAAATGTATATTCTCAGATAAAGAGAATCTGTTACCTAACCTCTGGCGCAAGGGCAACAATCTCATATAAAAACATGCAAATTGATTGGAACTAACTCTTCAAAAGCACCAAAATAACGAAGCATTTACATTGTAAAAACTTTGTTATCGCAATGGGAAACATAATACTCTGTAATCAATGTACCAATCTCAGCTTCGATGAATAACAATGAACCACAAGTTACAAGCACAAAAAAGACTATTAATGATCCCCACCTTTGACAGTTAATTTTCCTCATTCTCATCATAATGTCCACTTTTATGATCTTTAACAACTCTGCATATCAATTAAGAGGTTACTCTTTGTGGAACAACATAGAGCTATAAAAACTAATATCGGGAAAATCATCTTACTATTTTATGAAGTACTCCAAATTTTTAAATATTTCTTACAATTTTCACGATGGAGTTCACATTCCATAATCTTAGCCTCCTTGAACAAGTTTATACTTCTATTCTAAATACAGCTACCAACTTCTCCTCTAATAGTTCAGTTTCATATCGTATGATGTATTTTGCATGGATTTTAGTTCAATTACAAACCTATGGGTAGTTAGCTAACCATGATGTAAAAGGTGTCCTTACCCAATTATAATTCAATTGATTTGTCTTGCTTACAACGTCAACCAAATAGTAAGATGTTCATGTGTGTCACACTCAACCAGCATTTGTATTCCCATTCAGTTAATCATTAGCAATCTAATTGAAGCAATCTCATCAGCACATCACTTTCCTCCAACTTGTTTCTTAGCTAAAAACAAAGTAGGATGTAATTATTTGCAAAGGAAGTTATAAGAAGGTATTAAACAACCAAACAACTAGATTGTTGTTGCCATGTGTTTGGCCATCCAATGCTACCTCTATATGTGCTAAATCTAGGCTAGGGTCACTATACAATGTTGAGGAAAGTAATAACACACAATGATGGGAACCCCCTGTTACAAGGCAATTCATCACATAAAGCTTGACAAATGCCATGTTGGCAGTGTATTTGTATTATGTATTTGTATTGTTGTTCTCTTTAGCAAAGTATTCACATAGCAATTGTCAATTATTTGGGAAAGTGAAATATTCAACAAAATAATTCAAAGTTATGTGTCTTCAATCAACCAATCCAGCAAAGTCGAATTTCATGTTGAAGAGAACCCATAAGGCATCCAGGTGCAAAGGAGTAAGTTTTATCTATCAATTGCACAAAATATTAGCACTAGAGGGAGTTATGACTTCACTCGAGCGCCCAACAATTTGTGTTACCCCTGTTAATTTTGGCAGCTAGGAAGAAATTTCCTAGCCCTCTTGACTTTGAACTATTCTTTGTATCTCCTAGTCGACAGAAATTATTAAAGAAATCTTTTTCTTTTGAAATTCAATGTCGGCCTTACTGGAGATAAAATTATTATATTTCAAACTTATTTTCAAGTCGGCTTCAATTGTTTGATGTTGGCCCATCCAAGGGTTGCGACCCTTCATCAATGGCGAACAACTATAAATACCCCATAGGGATAATTTCCTAAAGCAGCTTGGGTGACTCTGAAATTTCCGGTGGCTTCTTTGGACCTCAGTTTCCAATTTTCGCATTCTCCAGTGTCACGGACTTCACAATGTCTTGTCATCTCAAGTTACACACATCTCGGTGGAAAGGTTACTCGCTGTCTGTGGTTGGTCTCGTTATATATGTAACTCTCTGTGCTTCACATTTACCTCATAGATATGGCATCTATGACTCTCGCAGTCTATTATATGGTTCACATTCCACTGGATCATGGCTCTCGGCATCTCAGTAGTATCACTGTTATGTTTGGCACTCGGCATCTCATTGGTATGATCACAGTCTCGACATATTGGCACAGAATCTCGATTATATGGGCAGTCTCTCGATTGAGCATATACTCTGTTCCATTTGTGATTTAATACACAGTTTGCTAGCTCTGTGATTATCAATCTCAGAGATACAAATGCTCTGTGATGGGTGTATTGTCTCTGCGGATCTCTGCTATATATATATATATGGCACAGTATGTATGACTGGCATCCTATGTATATCTTACATGGTTGAAATCTCTTACGCTTATATTCAATGTTACACTTCAGTCCTGGCATGACTCGGAACTAGATGAGTCGTGACTCTGTTATATGGACTGTATGTATGGAATGATCCATCGTATAGCATCACCAATGTATATATGACTCAGCTATATATGACATCACATTATATGGATCTCTGTTGGTATTGGCAGTGTATGTGTAAAAATATATGCAGGGGATCCATGGCATATCATCCAATGCATGGCATTTCAGTCTAGTGCATGTCTGGCATTTCAAAGCAGTATTTGCAGGGCATTCTTGGTATCATAGTTCAGTTATATATGGCTTCATTGTCATCACAATATGCACGAATGATCCCTTGTATTCTATGGAAGTGGTATCTTTGAGAAACCTTAATATATGCAGAAATGAGACAAGTACTGGTATAGGTCAGCATATTGATTTGCCATTTTGTGCAGCACGTATAGTAGTATGGTTAGACATGACATTGTTGTTCTGTATGGCAGTATTTGATATTCCTTGGCATTTTCAAGTAATATGCAAAAACCCTATCTCCAACAGAAACCCTAATCATCATACATATACATCTATAGCATTATAAGAAGTATTGGTATATGTATGGCATCCTTGCAGTACAGAGGCAGTTAAGGTATTTTGACAGTATGGCATCCTTGCAGTCCAAAGGCAGTTAATGTATTTTGGAAATTTATTAATATCATACAGAAATTCTGGTAACGAATTTCTGCCAGAATCAAGCAATGGCACCATAGCACTAGCAACATATCGCTGTGAATACAATCACAATCACAACCATACAATGCAAGGCATCTTTTTCTAATCAGGCATACAAGATATTTCCATAGCAGTACAAGGTATATGGCATTAATATTTTAGATAACAGCACTCTGCTTCTGAACACATATCCGACAGTATAATGCAACCAAAGGAAATATCCCTACACAGGGTCGTACAAAAACTTCAATCCAACATCTCACACTTCACAAGTGTATGGGACATAATTGGTCCATCCTTAGCAGGCCTTATCTTGCCTTTAGGCCTTGCCGAACTTTGAATCAAATTCAAAACTATGATAATGTCATTACTTCTTCAAATACCAAGGCAGCGTATATGGTACAGAACAGCGGGTGTAGTGACCTTATAACGCATTCCTACAGTACACGATCTCCTCAGCATATGAGATGAGGTTGTCAACAAAATCAATCAAGGAATCTTACATCTAGATCAGACGAACATTAGTCCAAGCTAATGTATCAAGGTCAATGATATAATACAGCGTTTGAAAGACTTGTATTCTGCCTCTTTAGCACATGGCATTCCAACGAACTTGCTCTATGAACAAATCCTCAACATATTGTTATGTACTGGTAGTGAAATGTTAAGTGTGCTTCCTTCAGAATACATTAATGACTGTGATTCCACAAATCACTCTTCATTTTATTTTGACTGTCTTGATGTCCAAAGATTAGACTCCAGCATTTGAGGCTCAACATTGTAATCAAATATATTTACAGTGTACTTAGATTGCTAGGATGAAGTAACAGTTTGCACGATGTGGAAACCTTATGCTACAGAGTCTTTTGATTATAATAATAGAATTTTTTAATGGACTTTCAAACTTTGAACCATACACTATTGTTAATGAACAGCAATGAGAACTAATATTCACATTTGAAATGTCATTTTATAAATAAATCTGTGATGAAAGCGCAGAGAATTTGCTCATTGATTTGTGTAAACAATGAATCTCAAACTGAGAATAAGGAACTTGAGGTTAGCCTTATTTCTTCAAACAAACCTTCCTTTGCAAAAAACATCATAGGCAAATTTTGTTTGGCCTTCTAAAAGATCTCAGCCTTACTTAAAACCACAGTAGCAATAGGAACAGTTCAGACTTTCTAGTTCTAACATAAATCGTCCTTTCCAAAAGGACTTCGGCCTTCACAGAGTACTTTTATAGAATATTATCATGATCTCCAAATAAACCTCCTTAATGCAATCAACCTTCAAGGAGATGGATCACGGCTTCCATAAGAAAGGTGCATTATTCTCAATAACAAAAGGAGCTTCGGCCTTCCTGTTTCGGTACTGAGGCCTTTCGGCCCTCCTGAGGCCATTCAGTCCATTTATGATAAGGCTTGAGGGTATTCAGCCTTAATCTAGGGCAATGGCCCTCTTCTTCTTAGCTGCAGATACAAAAACCATAATTTGTCTTTAGTTGTTCTGAGTTTTTCTACCCTTAAATAGGGCTACATGATTCGGATTAGGGCTTCTCGTGGTTGCTCTTTAACCTTGTTATGATACCATGTTGATTTTTCAACACCTTCTAATCTGATAATTATTTCTAATGATTTCTTAATTTAATCGATTTTGTGTTCACATCCATCATTAAGCAATTACACGGAATATCTCAACATTAGGAACAATAATGACAATAGGATCATAACGAGACAGCCAAACACGGGACACGAAAATTTACTTTGGGAAAACCCTAACTAGGGAAAAACCCAACAACTTTTTCTTAGAGAAATTATTCAATTCAACAAGAGATACAATCTGATCTTTTCCAGTCAAATAAAGTCAAATAGCCCAGCAAACAAGCTCAGGTCAAACCTAGTCAGACTGAGAAATTTTGGCCTCCTGAACAACTGAGAAATTTCAGTTCGACCTCCTGCACCTTCCTCAGAACTCAGTTCTGCTGCTCAGAATTTCATCCTTCTGCCCAGAACTTCGGTTTGCTTCCCAATGTTGAATTTTGTACCTATGGTCACTATTCATAATTAATATTTTAGCCCTTGAAATATATGTAATGATTAATACAATACATGTTCTTCATGTCAGTTTCAAAAAGAAAATTCTGAAATTTGAATTTTTGGCTCCAAAGTTGTCAAGTCGTAGCTCCCTCAAGTCAAGTTAGCCTCAGTTGAAGAGACACCCATTCAACCATCGATAAGTCTATATATAAGGCACTCGACCTCCTCCTTCAAGAACAATTTGAATCACTCATTATCTATTCTTACGTTTATCTATGCGAAGGAGAGAGAGAACATGAAGTGTGCATGAGTAATAAGAAGTTTGCATGACTTGCTAGGGCCAAGTTTTGTGGGCAGTTTGACCAGGTTTGACCAAGGTTATTATTATATTGTTGGTCAGTTTGACTGTGTATTTGACTAGAAGAATTAGATGTATCTCTGGTTGAACTGAAGAATTTCTCTAAAGAAAAGGTTGTTGGGTTTTTCCCCAAGTTGGTTTTCCCAAGGTAAATCTTGTGTTTGTCTTTGTGCATTGTGATCTCTATTGTCCTATTGCTTTTATGGTTGAATTTCTGAAGTATAATTGCTTAATGATAAACTGAAAGTGCTAAAAGAATATCCATATCATTGGAGGTAATTATCAATTTTCAAAAATTAGTGCTTGTATCTATTGCACTTGAAAAATCAACATGGAATCCGAGTTTTGGTGAAGGAAAAGGCATTGAGATCACTCTTGAAGAAGACCTACATTTGCAATCTGATTATTTGTCTACAACCATGGTTTCCTCTATGAAGTCAAAGAACAAGTTGGAATCAGCTATAAATTCTGGGGCTTGGAAAGCAAGGATTGACCTCATTCTTACAAAGAACGATGTTTTGGATATTGTGAAGGGCAAAGTTACTGAACCTTCAGATAATGAAGGGAAAGCAAAATACAAGAAAGATGACATCATAGCCATGAGTATTCTTGAGGATTCTATCAGAGATCATTTGATTCGATGTCTCAAATATTGACAGTTCAAAGAAGATGTACAATGCCCTAGTTGGATTATATACCAACAACAACATTGGTCAAACAATGAGTTTGAAGAATGAGTTTTGTGATGTTAAAATGACAAAAGATGATATTGTGGCCTCATATTTTATGAGGATCTCTCATCAAAGATATCAACTTCAAGCAATTAATGAAATTATTTCTAATAAAGAACTCGTGACTACCACTCTCAATGGTTTTCCTGACGCATGGGACTCATTTGCATCTAGTATTTGTGCCAGAGAAAAGATTCCAAGTTTTGAGGATCTATGGAACTCATGTACCCAAGAAGAATCTAGACTTGTCTCTAAGGGGAAGATTCCAAGACCTCAAGATGCTGACTCTCAAGCGTTTATAGCACACTCTAAAAATGGCAAAGGAAGGAAAAGTTTTGGAAATTTTCGAAGTAATGCACGTAGAAGACCAGCTCGCAAAAGAAGAATATTCAATGTTTTCTTTGCCATAAGTTTGGTCATTATAAAAATAAATGCACTAAAGGGAAGAACGATAAGAAGAGGAAGTTAAATGATGATGATGAGAATCCACATCAGAAGAAATCCAAGAATGACACTACAAAAGCATTAGCAGCAAATGATAAGGACATGTTTTACTAGGCTGATAAAATTGCAAATAGATCTTTGATTCTTGCAAGTAGGCTAGGAGCAAGATGGAGCTAAAGGGGTCTCTCACAATAAAGAAAGAGAAATCATAACACTTGTGCTATGAGCCCTTCTTGGAAGAACTGGATTGTAAACCCTAGAAAATCTAGAATTCCTGGATAAGAAAGCCCTAGGGTTTGTGGATAAAAAACCTAGAGTCAAAACTAGATTAATGTTTCCATTGAAAGAAGAAATCTTAGCTCATGCAAGAAAGAAAAGGAATGCAGCGTGTTGATGATGAGAATGGGAATGATGAAATTGCAGATGTATTTCATTCCTGCAAGAATACAAGGATCAAGGAGTTGACAATTCGTTACAATCCTCAAAAGATAAGTACTTTATATCTCACTTCCTTGATTATTATCGTTTTATTATTAGTTAGCCTCTTGTCTTTGTTTCCTTTTGCTAAGTTATAATCATTTCTTCCGTGACCTCCTAGTGAGGGTTGAAGGTACATCGTAAAGGTTGTTAAGCCTTTGGCAGTAGATGAAAGCATTGAGAAGAACAAAGCAAAGATTGCGACAAGAGGATTCTCCCAGAGTGATTTGTGTTCAAGAGGGAGAAGTTGTACCGACATCTAGAATCATGTCTAATGATCGGAAGAGCCCCTAGTTCAGAGGGAGCAAGGAGAACAACAAGTTTGAAGGATGCCATAATGAAGATTGTGTCGAGATTTGAGGAGAGCCAATGGTGAATTCCAAGTATGTGATAGATGGCAACATAGAGAAGTACAAAGAAAGATTTGAGGATTCTCCCAAAAGGAGGGAGAAGACTATAACAAGACATTTGCTTCAATTGTCAGGTACACTTCTCTTAGAAATATTATCGTTTCTATTGCTTTGAAACTTACACCAGGTGGATGCAAAGATCAGTTTTCTCGATGCAGTACTTAAGGAAGAAGAAGTGTACATAAAGCTACCTCGGGGTTTTGAGGTACATGAGAAAAAGTCTCATGATGCAAACTAAAAAAAGCTTTGTACGATCACAAGCAAACATGTTGGGCTTGGTATTCCTGGATTAACGGATATCTGATTAGCCTTGGTTGATTTTGTTATTTCATCACTTGTTTCTAACAGGAGCAAAAGGACTCACATGACAAAGGGAACAGCAGTGGCAAGAGGATTTGCTTCCGTGATAGAGTTGTCAAGCCCTGCTTCAGTGTCAAATAGAGTTCACATTTGAGTTCGAGATGAAGGATCTTGGTTGAATACATTACTTCTTAGAACTACAAGTGTGGCAAAAGTTGGGCAAGCCTATTATCACGATCCTTTAGAGAATTGGGATGATGGACAGCCAATCCATGGCCACTTCCATGATAACTAATCTGAAGAAGCTAACTGGAAAAGGGAGTAGCTAGATTGCTACAGTAATATCTGCTTCAGTGTCCAGCAGTTGTGATGATGATTCCAACGAAGGAGGCAGCTACAGGAATATACAGATCCAGATTGGGCAGACAATGTTGAAGATAGGATGAGCACATAAGGATGATGATTCAGTTCTGGATTTTGCTTGGGCAGGAAGTAGGCATTTGTCGCACTCAGGACTGCAAAAGTTGAGTATATTGCAACTAATTTTACGAGTTGTGAAGCAGTGTGTCTTCAGTAACTGCTCACAGGATTGTTTCATCAGGTGCAAGAGACGACCATGATGACAGGTTGAAGCACATTAAGATCAAGTACAAAGACATGGTACAAAAGGGAGCAGTGAGGCTCCAGTCAAGCACGTTGTTGACATTTCACAAAGCCTTTGTCTCGGGGCGAAGTTTGTATACTTCAGGGACAAGCTTGAGAAGTTTGTATACTTCAGGGGCATGCTGGAGTGGTTGAGAATGTTTTCCTCAAAGAGGGAGTGTTGAAGTTGTTACATCATGCGGCAATCATTCTCCCTATGACAAGTAGTTCTCTGGGCCATGTAATGTGGCTAGGGAGAATGGCCCATAGAGCATATAGGCCCAAAGTGCTCCCAGATGGGTGAGTGAGCGCCTTTAGCGTCAGGGAAGAGAGTTACCATTCAATTAGCATGAAGGAATGTTAATAGCCCAAGGTTTCACCATAGGTCAGAAGTGTTAACCAAGTTCCAAGTGACGACTTGTTGAGCATGATGTTGATGCAGGATGCTTTCCACAGGTGATGGATTGACACATCAATGTAGCTTGTTCATTCAACCTTTTCCTTAGGACAGTCATTCTTCATGGTTCAATTATGTTGACCAGAATTAGGAAGAATGGTCCTAGAGGCCCAAAATTACTCAACCATAGAGTTGAGTGGGTGCCTTTCAGCATTAGGCTCAAGATTACTCTCTAGATAGGTTGAGTGAGCACATTTAGCATCATGGCCTAGAATGATACCTTTGGATTTGGGACAAGAATTACTCAAATGAATTTGAGTGTTAAATTTTGAAGTTATGGTTGGTCTTCATAATTAATATTTTAGCCCTTGAAATATATGTAATGATTAATATAAGACATGTTCTTCATGTTAGTTTCAAAAGAAAAAATTTTGAATTTTTGGCTCCAAAGTTGTCAAGTCGACCTACCCTCAATTCAAGTCAGGCCCAATTGGAGAGACACCCATTCAACCATCCAAAAGTCTATATATAATGCACTAGACCTCCTCCTTCAAGAACAATTTGGACCACTCATTCTCTATTCTTTTGTTTATATATGCGAAGGAAAGAGAGAACAAGAAGTGTGCATGAGTCACAAGAAGTACGCATGAGTAACAAGAATTGTGCATGATTAACAAGAAGTTCACATGACTTGTTGGGGCTGATTTTTGTGGGCACTTTGACCAAGTTTGACAAGGGTTATATTGTCGGTCAGTTTGACTTTGTATTTGACTAGCAGAATTAGATGCATCTCTTGTTGAACTGAAGAATTTCTCTTAAGAAAAGGTTGTTGGGTTTTTCCCACAAGTGGGTTTTCCTAGAGTAAATCTTATCTTGTCTTTATGCATTGTGATCTCTATTATCCTACTGCTTTTATGGTTGAATTTCTCTAGTATGATTGCTTAATGATATACTGAAAGTGCTAAAATAATATTTGTATCATTAGAAGTTATTATCGGTTTTTAGAATTTTGTGCTTGTATCTATTGCACTGGAAAAATCAACACCCAGAAACATGTCTTGTTGCCCATAATTTCGGTCTTCTACTTACACGTTCGAAGTCAACAGAAAATAGATTCAAACTTCAATCTGCTATCTCTCTCTCTCTCTTCTTCGTATGGATGATCTGAATAATATATTGTCCATTGAGTGATCTGAATTGATGTACATGGAAGAAGACGAAAGGTGTATATATAGTCATCAAATGACCCTGAATTGGTGTGTCTACATGTTGGTCCAACTTGACCTTTTAGAGGAGCCGACTTGACTTTTGGAGGCAAAATAAATTCAATTTTAAACTTTAATTTTCTTCTTTTCATTTTTAGGGCCTACTTGAATACCACCCGTAGCTACAAAAAAAAAAAAAAAATCAACAATTTCCCTGTGAAGATTTTAAGTATTGTCCACCCTTTCTTTTACATCTATAGCTACTAAATTTTTCTCCTTTTCTCCATCTGAAAGTGCTTGGGGCATTTCTCAGTATGCAATTTCCAACATTCTTCCTTAGTGTGCCCCTTTCTCTCACAAGAGTTACAATACTTGTTGGGAGGTACTATTTCTTATATTACTCCAATCTTACTCCAATCTTCTTTGCAGCCCACTTCTTCTTATTATTCCCTTTCCTTTATTGCTCTTGCAGTTTTGTTTGCATATGCATTCCAAACTATTGTTTTTTTCTACCCTCTTCCTGGTATTGTGCTTGAACGTTTGTTGATCAATGATTTGGGCTTGAAAAGAGTCAATTTCCTCTAAACTAAGGAAGGTCCCCAAGTAATTCTTCCACATCTCTAGGCTTTTGAGAGAGACTCCCAACTATATAGCTCTCTTCTTCAATTCGATGGTGAATTCTTGCACAAATTGTCCCTTCCTCTGCCTGAAATAATGCCATGCAATCTGTTGATTTTCTACCTAACTAATTCAGTAAAATTGAGTTATAATCATGTCCTTGAACACTTCCCATAAATTACTAGGGGTTCATCTTCAAGTGTTTTTCTAGTCAATTGGGGTTATCTCGGGTGGTTGGGTGGAATGGTTGTTATCTTCCCCACCCACGTTCAAATCCCCGCTAGTGACATGATGAGCTAAAATGCCTTGATAATACCTATGGGCTTGCCTGGTACCAACAAACTCACTCTAGCCCTAAAGCTAAAAGGGAGGTTGATTTCTTTACCTGGGAGAAAAAAAAAAATTCTCTTCTAACAACATCACTTTTCCACCATGCCAAGTCATGGTCTTCAAGCTTTAAGGGGAAAATGCATTTTTTTCTACTTGTCTATGACTTAATGGATACTAAAGTACACCTCCATTTGCTATAACCATTGGTTAAATCTGATGGCATCATATAATATTTAATATCCACCTTCACCTTGGCATGAAAAGGTGCTTCAGTTATGTTATGGCCACATTCTCCCATCTTTATCTTAGTCTTGATTTCAATCCCTAGTTCTCTTTTGTTTTTCTTGGAATATAACACCTCACCGAAGTCTATGCTATTGAAAAATGTAACTAGGTTCGGTCTTCATAATTGTCATTATATTTGTGCCAAGAAGTAAGAGAAAATCAGCGAAGAAGTCAAGAAAGAAGTGTGAAACCTGCCCTAATTTCTATCACACGTGCGAAATTGTCGGAGTTGCAGGGGCGGAAAATTGCAAAACTAATTGCAAGGGCTGAAAATATGTTGCAAAGGCCGAAAATCTATTCCAGGGGCCACAAATCTTAAGTTTGAGAAAGTTTTGGAGAGATTTGACTATTGTTGACTTGAATTGACATTGACATGTTGGAAGATCTTAAAAAGAGGGTTGACTTGGGTCTTGTGGGAGGTCTTGCTCTTGGTGTTTGGGTCTTAGATTTTTCACTTTGATCCAATTCTATAAGAAGAGGAACTTTTTTGGTTTTCCCCCTTGTGGGGTTTTGGCCCTGGCTTGGAGATCCTATATCTTATGTCCATTGTCTTTTGTGATCTTCATGGTTTATGGTTTTCGTAATTATTTAATTAAAATAACATAATAAAAAATTAATAAAAAAATAGTAAAAATCAGGAAAATATCGGAAAAAATTGGCAAACATCAGCAAAATCAAGATACCATGAAAATATCGGTAAAAATCGACAAACATCGACTAGGAAAAAAATCGTGATTTTGAGAGAAAATCTGGATGTTACCAAGATGTTCGCAACACTAGTTCCAAGGCTTGTCAAACAATGTGATGCCAAAATATTGTTGTTCTCTCTAGAAATGTACTCACATAGCAATTGTTAATTGATTTGGAAAATTAACTATTCAATACTATGTATCTACAATCCTGCAAGACAACAAGACAAATTTCATGTTGAAGGAAACCATAAGGCATCTAGGCGCAAGGGAGTAGATTTTATCTATCAATTAGACAAAATGCCAACGTTGGAGGGTACCCACAACTCCCTCAAATGCCCAACAATATGAGAAGGAAATAAGATGCTACATAAAAGAATCGATTGTTAAATTTGGCAACTAGGACCAAACTCCATGTTGCACTGCTCATATGATGGAGATGACATTTTTGTTGTATTCGTCTTTCGAAGAGGTGCAAGATTGATCTAAAGATCATCTTGTTTGGATGATCAGAAGTTGTATTTTGAATTTATTTTCCACACGTGCAATTTGTCAAGGTCGGCCAAAATTGTAATGTAGGTTCACAAGCCCCAAAAGATGTGTCACAGTGACACTCCCTCATTGATGGATATAAATAGGAGAGACGAAATCCTCATTTTTTACATCATCTCCTCACACATTCTCTCTCCATCTAATTGGTTCGTATAGCGTTAGGAGACATTCTCTCTCCTCCACATGTGTGAAAGAGTTGTTGAAGTTTTCAGACTGTTTTAAGGGTTTATGTGCAGCGTTGACCTTGGGTCAACTCACATCATTTGATTTCGATTTTTGGGATAGATTTTGATTTTGGGAGGCCAAATTTGGTGGCGCAAAAATTGAGGAAATCTGAGTTGATTTGACTGTTGCATTGACCGCAGATTTGTTGAAGTTTGACCATAGCGTTGACTAGGTTTGGCTATGGAATTGCGACCTGTTTTGGGTTGACTTTGATTGTTTCATGAGGCTGAGTTTGACTGGATTTGACCGAGCTCTATTGGGAAATATTTTGTTGGTTTCACCAACGTTGACTTTGCTGGCTAGGGCATCTTGTGGACTGCTGAAAATTGTATTTTCTCTCTCTGCTGAATTTGAAGAATAATAAGAAGATTTGATCAAAGAGTTTTCCCTGCATTGGGGTTTTTCCCTGGCATCTGCCAAAATATTGTGTCTTCTTGTCTTCTAGTTGTTTATTTATGTTCTATCAGCATTTACTGTCAATGTTAATGTGATTGCATAACAGGAAATTGAATTGGGCTTAATAAGAAAGATTGAAGTAAAATTGCTCTAAGCATAGAACATACCATGGTTAACTAATATTAACATGGTATCAAAGCTGAGGTGAAGACATAGCCCAAGCAAGAGTGAGAAGAGCAATCACTGAAAATTGAATAGACAAGGACCTGGGTCAATGGCTTCCCCATCATACTTCAAATCTGATGACAAACTCAATGATAAGTCTGATTATCATGTTATCATGCTTGGAAAATGTCCTTGGCTCTGACATTTGAGGAACAAGATGTTATGGATTATGTGAAGGGAAAGATCACTGAGCCCTCATCAAATGCATCGGTTGCCACTAAAACAAAGTAAAAGAAAGCGAGAAAAAAGAAGCGAAGAAGATAAGTAGGGATTCTATTCACAAGCACTCGGTTGCTTATATCTCCGAGCTGAATACATCTAAAGGAGATGTATGATAAGTTGGTTGGCATGTTCAGGGCTAGCAATGCTAATCAAATTCTATTTTTTGAAGAACAAGTAGAAGAACATCAAGATGGACAAGGGAGAGTCCATCCAATCCTATTTCATGAGGCTCAAAGAAATCAAGAATGATCTCTTAGCTATTGGATAGGTCATAGCTGACCGAGAGATCACTCTCATTGCACTTGGAGGTCTTCCCCGGCCATGGTATGTATTCAATACCACTATTCTCAATAATAATATAATTCTTGATTTTGATGAATTCTTGAAGAGATGCACTCAAGAGGAGACAAGGATGATCGAGAGAGACCATCCCTCAAATGGAAATGAAAGTGAACCTACTGCCTTCACCGCTCATGCAAAGAAGAGGAATAATGTTGGTCCGAGAAATCAAAATCAAGGAAGAGCGAGTCCCAAAGGAAGGAAGTGTAGATGTTACAATTGTAATAGGTTTGGTCACTATGCTAGAGAGTGCCCCAATAAAAGGGACTCTCCCCGAGATGATGACCACAACAACAACTGTTGATTTTTAATGTACCTTGGACAAGTGGTTTCCCATGGGTTAGTCTCTACCTAGGGAAAAGTGTCCAAAATAATTCTTTTCTTAAGTGTGACTTTATAAGTGGTAAAGTCAATATTATATTATAAGGTGAAAGTGACTTTATAGGTGGTAAAGTCAATGTTAAATTATAAAGTGAAAAGTGACTTTAGACATAAGGTACAATCTGGGTACTTTATTTAATGGGTGAGTTAAAATATAGAAAATGAGAATTAAATGCACATTTATTCTCATCCCTTAATCTAAATGAATTTGAACCATTAGATCTTAGGGTTGCCCAAAAGTCATTTAGGGAAACAAAAGGGAGAAAAGAAAAGAGACATTGCATTCATTCATTCTTCATGAGCAGATCGGAGAAAGGAGGCTGAGAGCTGGAGAAAAGTTCTGAAAAAGAAATTTGTTGCAGCAAGCTAAAGGAGTGATTTCCGAACAAAGTTGGGCACGGAAATCAAGGCATATAAGACAGCAGAAGGTACAGTACGAATGGCATTTAATATTGTGATATGCACACAGTTCGAGAGCAGTGTTTGAGCAAAAAAATTGAAAAAAAATATATATATTCGTACAGTCTGTACAACAATACGGAAATCCGAACCGTCCGTACGAAATCCATACCATACAGTCTGCATCCATGCTGTACTGTTTCAGCTTCAAGTGGGCACGAAAATCAAGGCAAAGTGGGCACGATTTTCAACGAGTTTTGGTTTGAAGAGATAAGTTGTATCTTGTTGTATTGTTTTGTCTACAAATGTATTTTTCTTGAACTTGAAAGATAAATAAATTTGAAAAGCTCTCTAACAAGTTTTCCCCAGATAATAATGAAGGGGTTTTGCCTGGGTCTAAGTTGACCAAAAATCTGTTTATTTTTTTATGTGTTGCTGGTCTGTTTGTGTCCATATTTATTTTCAGCATGTGTTGACAGTCCCATGTGTTTTAATCTGAAAATTTCATTTCCAGAATTCTATATGTTGAATGTAAATTTATGGGAAAGGGCATTTAACTAAATAGGAGTGATAAAGTGAAATTACCACTGAGTTGGGATTGCAAGAAACTTTTTTAGTCATCAAATTTCAACATGGTATTAGAGCTATACGCTGAAAATTGCAATTTGAACAGCAAACAGTAGTTTGGGACAGCTAACAATGGTTTGGACAGCAAACTGAATTTTTGGACAGCAAACTAATATTTTGGGACAGTGAAGTGAAATTTCACACAGACTGAACTTTTGGGACAGCAAGTTGTGCTGGAAAGTTCATTTCTCCATTTTCTTGGTTTTGTAAATTTTGGACAGCAGTCATGGCCATGTTCTTTAAAATAGAGGACACACTGGATGGGATATCCAACTATGCCATTTGGAAGGACAAAATTCATACAGTATTTGAGGAGGCAGCAGTTTGGGACATAGTGCGGCAAGAGGTTGTACCTCCAACTGCTATAGATGAACTTGCTGAATTCACAAAAAATAATGCAAAGTCAAAAAGGATTTTGATGGACAATCTAAAGGAACATGTAGTTCATCAGATGAGAGGAAACACATATGCATATCAAATGTGGGCAGCTCTAACCACTCTCTATCAGAGTACCAATGAGAGCAGGAAGATAGTACTCAAAGAACAATTGAAGAACATCAAGATGACAAAGGCTGAAAGTGTAGTTCATTATCTTGGCAGGGTCAAAGAGGTACGTGATGATTTGACTGTTATTGGTGAGGTAGTTGCACCCACAGAGTTAGTCAGGATAGCCGTAGCGGGACTTCCGAAGTCTTCGGAGGTCTTTGGAGATACTGTTACCTCTAGGGAGAATCTTCCCAATTGGGACAGATTCTGGGATGATTGTGTGCAGCATGAGATACGAAAGACTGGCAGTGGTGGGGTGAAGATAGCAGATGAGGAGGATGTAACCTGGACAACCATGGGGAAGAACAAAGGGAAGGCCAAGAAAGGGGCCTCATCAGATGGGGCTAAGGAAAAGGAGAAGAAGAAGAAGAAAGATACGGATATGTCCAAAGTCAAATGTTGGGCATGTCAGAAGATGGGACACTATGCTGCTACGTGTCCTGAGAGGAAAAACAAGGGGAAGAAGAGAACTGCAACTTCAGCAAAGGTGGAGCAGTTTGCTTCACGGTTTGACAGGCATTTTCATTTAATACTTCTACATCTAGTAGGAGTACATCATCCGATGTGTGGTACATAGACAGCGAGGCTTCCCGCCATATGACAGGTGCACAAGAATTCTTTTCAGAGCTTGCAAAGAGGGCAGTTGATATTGAAATTGTACTAGGAGATGACTGCACTGTGAGAGTTGTTGGTGTGGGTACTGTGACCTTTGAGAGGGTGTCTTTGCCTCCTCTGAAGGTCATGGATGTTTTGTATGTTCCAGGGATGAAGAAGAACTTGATTTCAGTGTCTGCTATGGAGGAGAAGAGGTTTGACGTCACTTTCTCAGGAGGGCGGGTATTGATGCATCCCAGGGGAACTTCCATCACTTCGGCCGAAGTGATTGGAGTAAGCTCTAGGAAACTATACAGGTTCAATTTTCAGTCAGCAGGAGCATTGGTGAGTAGCACATCTGGTAGCACTCACACTAGTACCACCAGCAGTAGAGACTTGTGCGAGTTATGGCACCAGAGGATGGCGCATAAGCATCATGGAGCTTTGAGAGTTCCAAGGGAGATAACTACTGGAGTTCCTGATTTCAGTGTCGAGCATTATGAGGTCTGCAAAGGGTGTGCTTTGGGAAAGTACACCAAGTTACCATTTCTAGGGAGCGACAACGAATCTACAGGTATACTAGACTTGATTCATACTGATGTTAGTGGTCTCGTATGTCTCATGTGTCCTTGGGTGGTTATGCGTATTATGTTATATTCATTGATGACTACTCTAGGAGGACTTGGATATATTTCCTAAAGACCAAGGGTGAGGTCTTCAGTGGCTTTAAAGAGTGTAGAAAATTCTGTTTCCCACCCCGGTTTTCAGTTTTTCACCTTATTACTCCAAAATAATTAAATGCCCTTTCCCATATCCATACATTTAATAAACTGGAAAATAAATTTGCTGAAAACACAAATTCTGGAAATTTTTTCAGAATGCTGAAAATGCAGAAATAAAATAACAGCAGTAACAAACAGTCATTCAACACATCATAACTCAGTAATTTTTGGTCAAGGTGACCCTGGAAAAACCCCCTACAACTCTTGGGGAAAACCAGTTCGAAAGCTCCTTATTTCTGGAAAAATGCTTTTTACAGTGATAGAAATATTCAGCAAAATAAATAATCAGCAAACAGACTTTTACAACTTATCTCTTTTTCCGTGCTTAACCACCGCCTCGGAAAACGCACAAATAGCAAAACAGGGACAGCAATAAATGCTGTACGGATTTCTCGATTTTCATGCCAAATAACAGCCTTAAATGCTGTTGTACGGCTGCCTAGAAAAGCGTGCAAACTGTCCAAAAATCTGCTGTACGATTTCTGCCTTGAAATGCGTGCCAAAGGTACAGCCTCCCTCAAATCTGCTCCTCGAAATCTGTGCAAATCTGTAGTGCAAATCTGCTGTACGGCTGCTGTACGGCCTGCTGTACGTGTTGAGAATGCAACAAGATGATGGAGCTTAGTGAAATGAAGTCGCCTTCACTAAGTGGGCCCGCAGGCAAATTCTGGCGCAAAGTCTATTTTTAGACTATGTCTATTTTTAGACATACGGAGCATAATTTAGGAATTCTACTTGGAGATTCTTGATGGATGCGACATGTTGGTAAAAATAGATGAGACCCTAATTTTTAGGACCCAGGCTATTTTTAGACTGATCTCCTAAAAATATGGAAGTCAAATATTATTTACCCTTAATAATATTTTGACTATAAACAGCAGTTTACTCTCTTGGCGCACTTCAGTTTGAGTCATGGAGGTGGCTCATACAACTGACACAAGGAATCACGTGGTTCCTAGGGTTTGATGGCATCTTGCATGGTTTACTTCAGTTAGACTTCAGTGGCAGAAGTTTTGGAGGAGTTAACAGGACAAATAGTGGAGTTGTGTTCTATTTATTTTAGTTGAACTAGTTGGGATTAGTTAAACTAACTAATCAATTAGATATGAGTGGAGTAAATTAAATAATATTTAATTTACTAAATATTAACTCATTAGTCAACTCAAGAACACTTGAGTTCACTACAGTGCATGATCAGTTCAGTGAAGACCAGTGAAAGAGATAGATGAAAGGGTAGAGTTAGCTATCAGTTGTAACTATACTGTTGCTATTTGCAACACATAGATAGATGGAGTAAGCTATGAGTATTGCAAAGTTTAGGCTGGTGGTTTATCTATATAAAGAGGCCATCCCATAGCTTTGAAATACGCAATCAAGGTTGGCTATCAAGTGGCTAAGGATTGGGGCAAGTGATTTGCTAGATCTAGCTTGATAGTGTGTAGCATGGGAGGTAGTGCATGAGAGCTTGTGAAGAGTTTTTGTACTATGATTGTTACATGATTTCTCCATTATAATATACACAATAGCTGCGGGGTTTTCAGCTATAGGCTTTCCCCATACATATTGAGTTAATGTGTGATTGATTTGATGTGCGATTGCTTCTATATTATTTCCGCATGTGACAATTAATTGTAGAAGAAGGTTATGTGTTATGCATGCAATTCGAAATTGATGTATGATCGGGTTAATCTTCATTGAATAAGTGATTTATTCAGCTAATTTCTACAGTATGGCCCTCCTGTACGGCCCTTCTTCCTCAAAAATCGTGCCAAAAATCTGCCTTGCTGTGTGCTAAAGCTGCTGAACTGTCTTGCTGAAAATGTCTTGCTGAAATGCTGCCTTGGAATGCGTGCCAAGTTGCTACCTCCTTCTCCTCACTGCCCAGAAATCTCCCTTGCTCTCTTTCTCTCCTTCTCCCAAAACTATGACCAATCAGAAGCAAAGCTTGATAATGAGTTTTAAGAAAATGATTCAAAACACAAACTAAACTTGTCAAATTCTTTCATCAAAGGCATTTGAGAGAGAGCTTGAAACATGGTCAACTAAGCATGCAAATATTCCTAACTAAACAGTTTAAACAACTAACTTATAATGATGCAACATCTTGTCCTTGATTAGAGATTTGTTGAAGTATGTTTGGAGTAAAATATTGATATCATCATAAGATTTTCTATTCTAAGCTAATTCCTAACTCTATTCTGCAATTCAATTGAATGTCACAAAACCTTTACTCAAGAGTTATTGATTTCTTTTCAAAGTAGTCTTTTGAGGGAGAGCTCTGTTTATGAAATGATGAGGAAATTGCAGAGGTACTTCAGGCCTTAAAATGATGTTGTCTTCTGTTCATATGGTTATAGATCAATTATGGATTTTAGAACAAGAAGAGGTTTGTGAATAATGAAGGCTGTTTTCTTAATCCTAACAACTGAAATAATCTAATGTGCAGTGAATAACAATTGAATGTGGAGTGAAAATGCAATGAGTTGAACTACAACCAAACCTAAGGTGTCACTAACCTAAAACAGTGTTAAACTACAAGTCATTATCAAACCCAAAATAAAATAACTGAATCATGAATTAAGTGCAATAAAACTCCGAAGCATCCTAACTATGCTATCATGCATTATTCTATGAAATTACACAATCTATTTGTCCATCATTATTGATATTTTGGAATAATTCCTTCTTTTGGAAGAGCTAGAACAATTCTGACTGTGTAATTGAGTGCAAATGCAAACATAAAGGACTGAAAGCAATGAAAAACTAAGATATCATATCCATATCCCACTCATCATTATGATATTTTGGACAAGCGTTTAAGAGCAAGAACAGAGATGGTACTTAGTGCAAACACAAAACTAAATCATTCATTATCACGGTCATGGCTTGGACTCCTTAAGAATTTATTGGAAGAGTTTCTTCTTGTGGAAGAGTGATTAGAACAAGTGTAACTGTGATAGTGAACAACAAAAATTACAACTAAATCCTACAATACTATAGCCATTTCCCATTCATCATTATAATCTTTTGGAAGAGCTTCTTCTTGTGGAAGAGTTAGAATGAGTATAACTACAGTAGCTAATTAAAAACAACTACGAATTCAACTTCTAATCCTACAATACTATAGCCATTCCCCACTCATCATTATAATCTTTGGAAGAGCTTCTTCTTGTGGAAGAGTTAGAATGAGTATAACTACAGTAGCTAATTAAAACAACTACTAATTCAACTTCAAAAAAAACGTAAAGGCAGCTAGAATACTTATCTAATTTACACAAATAAATCCGTGCAAGAGGCAGGGGCCCTCTACCACCTGACGGAATTCAACTCCAAATTAAATCAACGCTTTCAAAACAACACTGTCTGCTTCATTAAAGATGAAATAACTTGAACATAACACTCTGCGTCTTCAGAAATGTAGCACAGAATCTAAGCAAAATCTGGAATGAAATCTAGCATAAAATCTAACATAGCTCTCGGTTTCCCAAGTGTTTATATAACAAATGTAAATAACAAGATTTGCAAAAATTCAGGAACACTGTCTTTCCTTATCGGAATCACATTAGGACTCTTGAAGTGGCTGCGTGAAAAGGAAAAGACATCTGGACTGAGACAGTCCTAATAGAAGTCCTCCTTCCTAAATGTGTTCCCACGTTCCAAAACCATACCCAGAATTCGTTTCTTCCTCCATGATGAGCAACGAACCATGTAGACATGACGTGGATTATGCCCATATGCGGTTTTTCTTGAGAGGCCACCTGGAACATACTCAACGTGAAGACAGCTGCAGAATCGCCGGTTAGCTACGGAATGTCTGCATTCTGCAGCTAGTTCCGGTCAAAATGCTTTACAATGGCAAAAATCACAAAACTTAGCAAGTCAGTCATGTAAATCATTCTAGAAGTAATTTTAACTATATTCATTGATCAATTGGGTCTAGGATAGCAATGGACAAAGGAAAATGAGGTAAAATGGAATGAAAGAAAGCACAATTTTGAGGCTCAACATACCCCCACTTCTGTCTCTTTGCATGTCCTCATGCAAATTATCCTATGAACTCAGAGGCTTCTGCAAGGAAATCTAATCCTCTCCTTCTCCTTTGTCTGGAAACTAGAGATCTTTTGGATTTTCTGATAACAAGTTTGAACCTTAGGTTGGTGAGTGCCCTGATTAGCTTCTTGTTCCTTTTCTTCAACTTTTCATTGGTCTTCTCCACTTTGTCTATATGTAGGGATAAAGTTGAGTTCATATCAGTTTTGTGCTTGACTTGATCTTTGAGAATTTCATTCTCATTTTTGATGTGTCTATCCAGTAATTCCAACTCATACCTATCCCTTCTTAATATATCTATTTCAGACAGTGGAGGACTGGGGGTTCTCTCCTTGCTTTCTGAAGCTCTCCTTTCCAAAGTTTCCACATAGTCATAAATTTCTTGTTGAGCAGGGTCAATTTCAGGGGTTCCTTCATAAAAATCCTCTTCAACATCTTCTTTCATGGATGTTTCCTCATCTTCTATATCAATCACCCCTGTTTGTTTGATTTGAGTTTTCTTTAGTTTTCCCTTTAGTCTGTGGCTTCTTCTTGGCTGAGAGGATCCCTCTCCTTTCTCTGTGGCAGATTTCTTGATTACCTTCTCTTTCTTAATTTGCCTCTTGATTTGGGTCAACTTCTCTAAAATGATTTCCTCACTACTCTCTTGGACTGTTTTGTCAATTTCAACTTTTGAAGCCCTCCATTTTCTACTTCTCCTTGTAGGCTGTGGTTCCGGTGAGGGTTCTTTTGGCTCTTCAAAATGATTTCTTATTAAGAAATCGTCCCATGTATCATTTGTTTTGGTTAAATGATGTTCAATCAAAATTTTAACCAACCCATGATGATATAAAGTTGTCTCTAAAAATTGAACCCTTCTTTGAACACAGGAAGCCATCTTTTTCAAGCTTTGAAGCAAGAAGTAATGTAGGTTTAGGTCTTCCCCCAGAAAATGCATTATCAGTCTAATGTGGTAGACATAAAATGTCCCATATCTACCCTCACATGTAATAAATTTTTGCATAAGAAGTAGTATGTTTCTCCATTTATTTTTCAATGCAGAACTGGGAATTCCTTTCTTAAATATAGTGACATCCATACCTGGTGATTTTAGAATTTGCTTCCAGGATTCATTGTGGAATTCTCTATTTTTGAACCATCTCTCTCCAGTTTTCAGCAACCCTGTAGCCTCTGCAATGAAAACTTCAGTGACAGTAAATTTGACATCTCCCACTTCAACTTCAGTTCCTTGAAATGATCTTGCAAATGTTTTAGTGACTTCCTTGTGGAAGCCATTAAATTTCTCCAAAAATTGAAGCCATCCTATTTGTTGTAACATTTCTTTGCATTGAGGGTAGCCTTCTAAATATTTTGAACCCATTGGTTCAGTTCTTACAATGAAACCCATTATTGCTTCTTCAATGTTCAAATTAACACTCTTCTACCCACAAAAACAATGAATTTCACCTTCGAATTGAAATGGCTTCAAGTTCTTAATGAAAATGGCTTCAAACTTCGGAATGACATACCTCTGATTGATAGTGGCAACAGCTTCAAATTTCGAGCTGATATACCTCTGGTTGATAATGAAAACAACTTCAAAACTTCGGGCTGATATGCCTCTGTTGACAATTGAACTTTGGACTGATATGTCTCTGTTTGACAGTGACAAATGGCTTCAAATTTCCCACACTACTATACCTCTGTTTCCCGGTGGCAAATAGCTTCAAATTCCCATACTGCTATATCTCTGTCTCTTGGTAACAAATGGCTTCAAATTCTTCAATGCTACACCTCTGTCTCCCGGTGACAAATGACTTCAAATTCTTCTCTGCTATACTTCTGTGTTTATAGTGATAATGCTCAATCTCTGCCCACAGTGATACTTTGTCTGCCCACGGAATCAAATGGCTTCAAATTCTCACGCTGCTATACCTCTGAATTTACCCTTTTGCTCTGCTCTGCGTTTACAATGCTCAATGCTATTCAAACTGGTATCCTTTGGCTCTGCTCTCGGTGATAAGAATATCTCTGTCTACGGAATGAAATGCCGGCTACAGAATGGAGTGATGGCAGTGGTCACGGAATGAAGTAGTGGAGTGAGGTGGAGGGAACGAATTAATGATTGAAGAGACGACGGAGATTTTTACAACAGCAAAAAGAATCATCATTGAATGATTTGGTTAAGAGACATGAAGAATTCAAATACCTCGACCATTTTAACCGCTTAAATGATGTCGGATATGGAATTTGAAATGAGAGATTTTAATCCAAAGTCTGTGGAGGGTTTATTGGTCTTGATCAATAAAAATAATTAAAACAACCTTTTAGAACAATCCATAACTAAAACTATGCTAAACTTTAATGAAATGCCATTATAATTTAAACTTGTTACCTCTGCCTTTCATTTGATTTTTGTAGTCTTTGTCTTCTCTGTTCACCTTTGGAAGAGTCTTCATAATCTTCTTGATGCTTTTGATTCATGGATACACTAGGTCATTTTGTTGCAATTCTAATGTCTGCTGATTGATGCCTTCAGGATTTGTAGCTACGGAAAGACTGTCTGGCTGCAGAAAGGCTAATCAGCGGCAGAATGTCTGTTGAGCTGCAGAATGTTCCTATAGAGCATTTTAATCTTGGAATGGAGTGTTTTTGGAATATAGGTGAAATGTTTTATGGTATGAATGAAGATGGATGATGAGACATGATGTATATGAAGTGGATGATGAAGTGGAATGGATTCAGTTTATGAAATGGAGTGAAAGAACATAAGAACTGCCCTGCAATCCATGACATGTTTTATTCATTTACAGCAAGATATCAAATTTGGAATTTTGTCATGAAAATGAGATGGATGGAGTATGGAATGAGATGAATGATATGTGGAATGAAGTGAAATATGAATGATGGAATGAAATGGAGTATGGATGAATAAGTGAATGGAGTGAAATGAAATGAGATGGATCATAAACACTATGGATCTAAACTTATGATTTTTGTAACAGCTGCTTGTAAAAACAAAAATGGGAAAAGTTAGAGTGTCAGAGAGACTCTGATTTTCACCCTATCTTTTCTGTATAAACATGCCAATCAATGATTGGTTTTCATGTTTATACCTTCTTCTTTTTTTCACAAAGAAATGCTTCAGAAAATTTAATCAAGTTGATGAAGAAGAGAGAGACTCTTCTTCATTAACTTCACATCATTGCTTTCTTGGAACTTCTTGAAAAACTCTTCTCTTGAGAGTGGCTTGTGGTATAGCTTCAGTCTATGACCATTCACAAGAAAAGTAACCTCTTCTTCATCTATAGTTCTGATTTTTACCGCCCCATTATCAAAAATTCGAACAATTTCATATGGCCCAAGCCAATGTGTCTGAAATTTCCCTTGAAAATCCTTGAATTTTGAATCAAACAAGAGAGCCCAATCACCCTCTTTAATTTTCTTCTCTTTGATGTACTTGTCATGCCATCTAGCCCTTTGCTGTTGGACTAGACTTGTTTTCTGAACTGCATCTTGTCTGATCTCATCCAATTCATTAATTTGCTCCAGTCTATGCTTTTGTGCCTCCATTAAATCAAGTCCTAGCTGAACTGCCATTTTGAAAGTTTGAATTTGGAACTCTATGGGAAACAAAACTTGCTTTCCATAAACAAGCTCATAAGGAGTGTGGCCTGTTGTGTTTCTCCATGTAGTTCTATAGGCCCACAAGGCTTCAGGAAGCCTATCTACCCAATATCTTCTATGTAAATGAACAGTCTTTGTTAGGATTCCTTCAATGACCTTATTAGTAGATTCCACTTGACCATTTGCTTGTGGATGATAAGGAGTAGTTTTTCTATGCCTGATTTTGTAGCTCTCCATCATTTGCTCCACTAGCCTTGATGTAAATTGAGCTCCTTGATCTGTAACAATTTCCCTTGGGACACCAAAACGAGTAAAAATATCCTCAAAAAGAAAATTAACTACAGATGATTCATTAGCAACAAGTAATGGTTTAGCTTCTACCCATTTAGTAACATAATCGGTGCAAACTAATATATATTTCTTTTGTCTTGATGGAGGACTAATAGGTCCTACAAAATCCAAAGCCCATTTTTCAAAAGGTTCAATGTGTACCTGAGGTTGTAATGACATCTCACCTGAAGGAGAAGGTTTCCCTACCCTTTGGCAACTGTCACACCTTTTGACATACTCCTTAGCATCTTTAAACAAGGATGGCCAATAATATCCTAGATTAAGGATCTTATAGGCTATCCTCTTATCTGCAAAGTGTCCGCCACAAGGTTCGTCATGACATGCCTTGAGAATCTCAGGCATCTCATCTTCACGAACACACCTTCTAATGATCAAATCTGGACCTGTCTTGTACAACTCATTAGCGACCCATGAATAATTTGCACTATCATTAATGATTTTTTGTTTTATCCCTTGCATTCATAATTGAAGGAAATTTTCCTGAAACTAAATAATTAGCAATATCGACAAACCATGGAGTTTGAGTAGAGATTGCAAAAAGATATTCATCAGGAAATTGATCTTCAACCGGAGTGTCATCTTTGATATTTTGGAGTCTAGATAGGAAATCAGCCACTGTGTTTTGTTTTCCAGGCCTATCTAGAATAGTAATGTTGAATTATTGTAAGAGCAACAACCTTCTTATAACTCTGACATTAGTGATTGATTTGTTCATTAAGTATCTAATTGCAGAATGATCAGTGTGAATAAAAGTTTCATAGCCTGTTATATAGTGTCTAAATTTGTTTATGGCATGAACAACAGCTAAAAACTCTTTTTCAGTTACAATATAGTTTAACTCTGCAGGAGTCAAATTTTTACTGATATAATAGATGGCATAGGGAATTAAATCTTTCTGCCCCAATACTGCTCCTAGAGCTGTATCGGAAGCATCTGTCGAGATATGAAAAGGTAACTTCCAGTTAGGTCCCCTTAATATAGGTGCTTCAGAAATTTTGGTTTTCAGGGTTTCAAAAGCTAACTGGCAATCAGAAGTCCACTTAAATTCACAATCTTTGGTGAGTAATTTGAAGAGTGGAGATGCTATTTTGGTGAATTTTTCTATAAATCTCCGATAATACCCTGTGAATCCTAGAAAACTTCTAACATCTCTTTGACAACTAGGAATGGATAGGTTAGAAATGACTTCAACTTTTGTCTCATCAACTCTAATCCCATCCCCTTAAATGTGATTTCCTAAAACAATACCTTCAGTAAACATCATAAAACATTTTTCATGACTAAGTGAAAGGTTTGATTCTTGACATCTTTTTAAGACTTTTTCCAATTTTTCTAAAGCCTCTTCAAATGTGTCCCCATAAACTGTGAAATCATCCATGTACACCTCTACACAGTCATGTATTAGATCCGAAAAAATTCCTAATACTGCCTTTTGGAATGTTGCAGGTGCATTGCATAATCCAAATGGCAATACTCGGTAAGCATAGGTACCCCAAGGACAGGTGAATGTGATTTTGTCTTGGTCTTCAAGTGCTACTTGGATTTGATTGTAACCACTAAACCCATCTAGGAATGAAAAGTACTTTTTGCCAGCTAATGTATCTAATACTTGATCTATGAAAGGTAAAGGAAAATGGTCTTTAAGAGTAGCTTTATTTAGTTCTCGGTAGTCAACACACACCCTCCATTTTCCATTTTTCTTTGGCACAATTACCAAAGGAGAAACCCACTGACTATCTAAAATAGGATAGATAAAATTAACATTTAACAATTTTTGCAATTCTTCTTTAACAATTTCCCTAAGATTTGGATTCATCCGTCTTTGAGGCTGTCTGATTGGTTTGCAATTTGCCTCTATATAGATGTGATGAGTACAAGTCTTGGGACTTATCCCTTTCATGTCGGTGTATTCCCATGCATATGCAGAAGAATGTCTCTGTAATACTTTGACTAACTCTTCTTGTTGAGATTTTTCTAGGTTCTTGTTTATGTTCAAAGTTTTGCCTGGAAAAATTTCACTTGTAGAGCTGCCAAATTTGTCCATAGAATGAAGAGACATCTGCCTAGATGACAAAAACTCAATATTGGATCCCTCTTGAAATGATTCATATTTGTGTTACGGAGAGGATTCAAAGTTTTCTAGAGTATTCAGAATTTGATTATCTTCACTAATTTCTGAAATTGTGAAGAGTGGTTGTAAATCTTCTTCATCCTCTATCCATTGAGTGTCATCTAGATCTGTAATTGTCCTAGTTGGAGGATATAAAGTGAATTTCTTAGTTGAACTACCATCAGAGATATACATATCACCGGACCTACAACTAATAAAAGCATCAGCTGTAGCCAACCAAGGTCTTCCTAATATAACATGATGGCCTCCTAGATTATTCTTAGGAGTTAGGATCATGAAATCCACAGGGTACTCCCAAGAGTCTAGGGACACTGGAATGTCTTCTATTACCCCATCTGGTCTGATCACAGATCTATCTGCTAATTGTAATAGTGTGGGTGTAAAGAGAAGATTAGGAAGTTTCGGTTTGTCCATGATTTGTCTACTCATGATATTTATTGCTGCTCCTAAGTCAATGAGTGTGTTTTGAATTTCAATTCCATTGATGTGAATTTTGACAACTGGATTTCCTGGGTCAAGATACTTTGGAATAGCAATCTTGTCCATCATAATGTCTGCTATTTGTCCAACCGGTTGAATTTTCTTGGTTTCTCTTATTCTTTTTCTTGTTGTTTTCATACTCAACTCCTTTATTGTTTTGGCTAAAATTGGGATTTCCTTGATGGCTTGCAATAATGGAATTTTAATGCAAACATTTCTCAATTCATCTAAGAAATCATAATTAGGCACCATGATCTGTTTTTATACACCTCTATCAATTTGTAATCTTTCCGGAAAGGGAGGTATAGAAGTAGATGTGGATGGTTGCTCTAATACAGGAGTTGGATTTATTGGATCTTTTTGTTTCAGTTTTTCAGTGTTTGGGTCTTGAAAGGATGTGTCTTTCTCAAGAATTTTATTCACCCATAGAGAGTCTTCCTCAGAATTATCTTGTTCTTGTATGATCACAGAAGGTTTCCTCTTTTCAAGTATCCTTCCAGACCTAAGTTGAACATCACTAAGGTCTAGAGGAGTAATTAAATAAGTTGGAAACGGTTGGCCTTCTATCATGTATGTATTCTGAGGGTTTTTATTATTGGGGTTTGGTATGGGTTGAGCTGGCAATTGATTTGATTTTTGAGGGAATGGTAATGAAAGTGGTTGATTTTGATGTGGTTGGTTCTGATGATGTTGTTGAGGATTTTGTTGAAATTTTTTTTGAAGATTTTGAGGAAAATTTTGTTGAGGATTTTGAGGATAAAAATGTGGATATGGTGGATACTGGTAATATGGAGAGTATCTTCCATAGGGACTTTGTGATCCTTGTGCCCAAGATTGAGATTGATTTTGAAATTGGGGCCAAGGTTGCTGCCAAGAATTCCAAGGTGGAGGTTGATTATACATTTGATCATGGAATCCTTGTGCCTGAGGTCCCTGCCAAGGTCTTCTAGATACAAAGTTAAGAGATTCTGTGGAGTCTGTATGAGTTTCTTCCTGAAAGACAGCTTTGAGACCAGGAAGAGAAGGACAATTCTTGGTCTCATGTTTTTCAGAACAAATGACATAGGTCTCTACAAATTTTATATCCAAAGGACACTCTCTCAAGGCATGTTTCTTTCTACATTTGGGACAAAAGATTGCCAAAGCATCAGATTCAACCTTTTGCTTGTTTTGTATCTTAAGGGTGTCTATTTGTTCACTAAGACTCCCTAAGATATCAGATTTAAAGTCATCAAGCATGTATCCTATTTCTAATCTACTTACTGTCCCAGAAGCAGATTTACTTGCCCTTGCAAGAGCGTGATCTCTTGGACCTTTGACAGTTTTAGATTTCCCTCTGGAAAGGTTGATACATAACTCAGATATTTCAGGTAATGTAAGTTGTGATATATCCCCTTTTCCCATCATGTTAAGGATATCCAACCATTCATCCCTAATTGTTTTCAACAAAATAGCTTTTAAGGTGTCTTGATCTAGATTTTCCATTTTTTCCCTTTTGATGTTGTAATTAAATCTTTCCAACAAATATTCTAAGTTTTCATCTTCTTTTTGTAACATCTTGAACACTTCTTCCTTATGATTAACCGACATACAATAATCCAAATATCTCTCTAGAAATGCTTGTTTCATGTCTTCCCATGTTCTAATAGAACTACTGATTAGACTCATAAACCACTTCAATGTTGCTCCCTTCAAAGTTGAAGGAAATAATTTCAGTTTTTGAGCATCTTGTAAGTAGTCATAAGTTCTACACAACACTTCAAATTCGAATAAGAAAGTTTTAGGATCTTCAGTTTTAAGTCCATAGAAGTTTGGAAGGACAGAGGGTGAAATGTTTTTCATGGTTGTATTGGTTTCTTCATCAATTATAGGGAACCCAAAAGAGCTTCCTATTCTACCTCTTCCTCCATTTTCACCTCTACCTCCTTCTCCTCTACCTCTACCTCTTCCTCCAAATAGTGTGTTTTCTCCATTAAAAACTCCTCCTCCTCCTTCCTCTGCCATGGTTAACTCTCCTGTGGAAGTGGAAAGGTTTGTGTCCCCAACAGGCGTTTTTAGATCTTCTTCTATGGCAGGTTCAGTGGATGAAGTGGAAGGTTTCTATAATGGAATAGTTGACCTTAGATCTTCTAGAAGTCCAGGATCAGTAAAGGATGGAAGATGGGTTTGAGTTGAAGGTGTACTAGCTCTGGATCTAGATGAAACAAGTGGTGTTCTAGATGTCAAACTTCTGCCTCTGCTGCTTATAAATCTTCCCCTTGAATCTCTCTCTCTACGCATAAAATTGTTTTTGGATGCTAAGAAACAAAGGTTACCTAGTTTTCACTTCCCCGACAACGGCGCCAAAATGTTTGGTCTCAATCTAGTCTCCTAAACTGAGCTCATTTAATTGTCAACCAGGGTTGGTAAACTGCTGAAGTGAAGTGTATTGTATGTACCTAGGTGCTTGTTTCCTAATGCGTTGTGTGTAGTGTTTTGTAATGTTTTTGGTCTTTTGTGATGATTTATGATGTTTTTGGTCTTTTGGTGGTTTTATGTTCACAAGGAAAATGCCTAGAAAGCTAATGGAAATGAGCTAATGATTAAAAACAGAGTGGATCCTAATTGATGGATGACAAATGACAAATGCAATTGGAATGCTAAAAAAAGAATCAAATCTAAACTATGACCAATCAGAAACAAAGCTTGATAATGACTTTTAAGCAAATGATTCAAAACACAAACTAAACTTGTCAAATTCTTCCATCAAAGGCATTTGAGAGAGAACTTGAAACATGGTCAACTAAGCATGCAAATATTCCTAACTAAACAGTTTAAACAACTAACTTATAATGATGCAACATCTTGTCCTTGATTAGAGATTTGTTGAAGTATGTTTGGAGTAAAACATTGATATCATCATAAGATTTTCTATTCTAAAGCTAATTCCTAAGTCTATTCTGCAATTTAATTGAATGTCACAAAACCTTTACTCAAGAGTTATTGGTTTCTTTTCAAAATAGTCTTTTGAGGGAGAGCTCTGTTTATGAAATGATGAGGAAATTGCAGAGGTACTTCAGGCCTTAAAGTGATATGGTCTTCTGTTCATGTAGTGATGAGTCAATTGTGAATTTTAGAACAAGAAGAGGTTTGTGAATAATGAAGGCCGTTTTGTTAATCTTAACAACTGAAGTAATCTAGTATGCAGTGAATAACAATTGAATGTGGAGTGCAAATGCAATGAGTTGAACTACAACCAAACCTAAGATGTCACTAGCCTAAAACAGTGTTAAACTACAAGTCATTATCAAACCCAAAACAAAACAACTGAACATGAATTAAGTGCAATGAAACTCCGGAGTATCCTAACTATACTATCATGCATTATTCTATGAAATTATACAGTCTGTTTGTCCATCATTGTTGATATTTTGAAAGAGTTCCTTCTTTTGGAAGAGTTAGAACAATTCTGACTGTGTAATTGAGTGCAAATGAAAACATAAAGGACTGAAAGCAATGTAAAACTAAGATATCATATCCATATCCCACTCATCATTATGATATTTTGGACAAGCGTTTAAGAGCAAGAACAGAGATGGTACTTAGTGCAAACACACAACTAAATCAGTCATTATCACGGTCATGTCTTGGACTCCTTAAGAATTTATTGGAAGAGTTTCTTCTTGTGGAAGAGTGATTAGAACAAGTGTAACTGTGATAGTGAACAACAAAAATTACAACTAAATCCTACAATACTATAACTATTTCCCATTCATCATTATAATCTTTTGGAAGAGCTTCTTCTTGTGGAAGAGTTAGAATGAGTATAACTACAATAGCTAATTAAAAAAAACTACGAATTCAACTTCTAATCCTACAATACTATAGCCATTTCCCATTCATCATTATAATGTTTTGGAAGAGCTTCTTCTTGTGGAAGAGTTAGAATGAGTACAAATACAGTAGCTAATTAAAACAACTACTAATTCAAATTCAAAAATGTAAAGGCAGCTAGAATACTTATCTAATTTACGCAAATAAATCCGTGCAAGAGGCAGGGGCCCTCTACCACCTGACGGAATTCAACTCCAAATTAAATCAACGCTTCCAAAACAACACTGTCTGTTTCATTAAAGATGAAATAACTTGAACATAACACTCTGCGTCTTCAGAAATGTAGCACAGAATCTAAGCAAAATCTGGAATGAAATCTAGCATCAAATCTAACCTAGCTCTCGGTTTCCCAAGTGTTTATATAACAAATGTAAATAACAAGATTTGCAACAATTCAGGAACACTGTCTTTCCTTATCGGAATCACATTAGGAATCTTGAAACTAGAATACTTATCTAATTTACGCAAACAAATCCGTGCAAGAGGCAGGGGCCCTCTACCACCTGACGGAATTCAACTCCAAATTAAATCAACGCTTTCAAAACAACACTGTCTGCTTCATTAAAGATGAAATAACTTGAACATAGCACTCTGCGTCTTCAGAAATGTAGCACAGAATCTAAGCAAAATCTAGCATAAAATCTAACATCAAATCTAACATAGCTCTCGGTTTCCCAAGTGTTTACATAACAAATGTAAATAACAAGATTTGCAACAATTCAGGAACACTGTCTTTCCTTATCGGAATCACATTAGGACTCTTGAAGTGGCTGCGTGAAAAGGAAAAGACATCTGGACTGAGACAGTCCTAATAGAAGTCTTCCTTCCTAAATGTGTTCCCACGTTCCAAAACCGTACCCAGAATTCGTTTCTTCCTCCATGATGAGCAACGAACCATGTAGACATGACGTGGATTATGCCCATATGCGGTTTTTCTTGAGAGTCCACCTGGAACATACTCAAACGTGAAGACAGCTGCAGAATCGCCGGTTAGCTATGGAATGTCTGCATTCTGCAGCTAGTTCCGGTCAAAAAGCTTTACAATGGCAAAAAAATCACAAAATTTAGCAAGTCAGTCATGTAAATCATTCTAGAAGTAATTTTAAATATATTCATTGATCAATTGGGTCTAGGATAGCAATGGCCAAAGGAAAATGAGGTAAAATGGAATGAAAGAAAGCACAATTTTGAGGCTCAACATACCCCCACTGCTGTCTCTTTGCATGTCCTCATGCAAATTATCCTATGAACTCAGAGGCTTCTGCAAGGACATCTAATCCTCTCCTTTTCCTTTGTCTGGAAGCTAGAGATCTTCTGGGTTTTCTGATAACAAGTTTGAACCTTAGGTTGGTGAGTGCCCTGATTAGCTTCTTGTTCCTTTTCTTCAACTTCTCATTGGTCTTCTCCACTTTGTCTATATGCAGGGATAAGGTTGAGTTCATATCAGTTTTGAGCTTGACTTGATCCTTGAGAATTTCATTGTCATTTTTGATGTGTCTATTCAGTAATTCCAACTCATACCTATCCCTTCTTAATATATCTATTTCAGACAGTGGAGGACTGGGGGTTCTCTCTCTGCTTTCTAAAGCTCTCCTCTCCAAAGTTTCCACATAGTCATAAATTTCTTGTTGAGCAGGGTCAACTTCAGGGGTTCCTTCATTTAAATCCTCTTCAACATCTTCTTCAATGGATGTTTCTTCATCTTCTATATTAATTACCCCTGTCTGTTTGATTAGTGTTTTCTTCAGTTTCCCCTTTAGTCTGTGGCTTCTTCTAGGCTGAGAGGATCCCTCTCCTTTCTTTGTGGCAGATTTCTTGATTACCTTCTCTTTCTTAAGTTGCCTCTTGATT